>JBAMNC010000663.1:600000-995127 GCA_037902135.1 Cetoscarus ocellatus | reverse complement strand
TATATCAGCCACATATACCAGCTATACACAGTACATCTCTTAATACCAGCAAAATATACATACTGTACTACAGTATGTAGTACTACACTACTACACAAATAGACTGTCATATTGAAAGCAACAAGTCAGTTAGGGCTGAACGATTTATCGTTTTCGGGTTGAGATCACAATGTCAGGCAATGCAATCATGTGATCGCCAAAGCTTCAATTTTTTTGCAGCACTCCTGATTGACCCAGAATCTGTTGTGACAACTATTTTACAAATATTTTTTTTACAGATTTGGAAGAAATTTTCATTTACGGAAGTGCTGGTAAGCAGATTAACAATACAAAGCCTCTGTTTAGGAGTAGAAGTTGGAGTATCCCTTACATAATAATAACTATGTGCTTTTGATCATTGATTTCCTTCCTTGTAAAAACATAGTGAATATCGCACTGTAGCTTGATTTGAGTGAAATCGGGAATCGAATTGAAATCGCAATATCTGCCAGGAAAATCGCAATTAGATCTTTTCCTGAAATCGTTGCGCCCTAAAGTCAGTTACCGTGAAATTAAGACATTGTACTCTTGATTAAAAAATGGTATTGGGGATAATGAGTTAGGAACTATCGACAACTGGATAACAGCAAAAATCCAATAACGTGCAGCACTACTTTTTACCATTTGCTGGATATGTGGGGTAAAAGAGAGCAATCCGTCTATTGAAATGCCAAGATATCTGTAGCTCCAAACAGACGCAATCTGAATGCTCTGAGGGGTGTAAGTGGAGGGCAGGCTCAGCATTAGGAAACAGCAGAACTGACCAGACAGTTAAAATACTTTCTATCAAATTAACAACCTTAACAGTAAGATACAGAATCAGCTAGCTTCATCTCACCTTCACAAACCTTCCTTGAGGACGACTTTCTGGAAAGAAAGACCCTTTCTTTTAAGACTCCCAGATATTGACCTGAACCTGAGCACACATGCGGCTTCTCGTTGTCAACACATGAGCACTTCCTGCCTGGCGGAGCCGCGGTGCATGCCGGGCTGGGGGCGGACAGCTGTCTTCAGTCTGTGGAGGACCGACGTCAGTGTTTGTGCTGCTCTGGGGAAGATGGCGGAGGCTGCGGCTGTTCCACCGCATCGGTTTTTCTGTCACTGTTGTAAAGGAGAAGTGAACCCCAAGCTCCCGGTAAGGCAGACGTGTTTGTTTGGTTATTTACCATCCTGTTCGATATAATATGTGCGGTCGACAGGTCGTCGTTTTATTAAAAAGTCGTTTATTTCGCTCGCCTGCTACAGCTAACACCAGCTAGCCTGTTAGCAGCTAGCACCGTTTGTTGTTGTTAGTTCAGTGTATAAACTCATGTCACTCGGCAATGTTTCGATTAATAATAACATGTAGTATCGACACATTGACACATATGTTGAGGTTTGTATGTTTAGGTCATAACGGTCAAAGTGACTGATCTTGACGCTTTCCTGTGACAGCTGAGGATTTGTGTTTTGCTCTGAACAACAAACAGATGAGAGAAGAGGGGCTATGCGATACATCGGCGTTAAAATATGTTCGTAGCATTATTAGTTCTTTTGCATTGCGGATTTTTAACTTATTAGTTTTGCTTTTTGTTGAACAGTTCTCCTGGCAGGAGAAGTGCGGGGAATTCTCTGGGACACAAACATATCGTTTTAGTTTCAGTTTTCAGTCTAAAGAAGGACTTCACGGAAGGGCTGAGCGATATGGACCGAAACATGTCTCGGTATATTTTGACTCAATATAGATACACGATATATGGCTCAGTTTTGGTTTGTGGAGTAATTACTAACACAAAGTCAGCTTAAGCTCGAATCAGTTCAAGTTACCCAGAAACTTCTACTCACAATCAGGTGAACAATGTCGACATGTACATGGAACATGGTAATATAAAATTACCAGTTTGTAGTGATAAATGAAATGAAATAGTATTGTTAATAACTTTACATGTAAAGCACCTTTAAGAACAGATGTGTACTTTGTGCTTCACAAAGGTGTAAACTCGGAAATAATAAATGAAAGTAAATAGTTATGTAAGACAAAGGAAAATCCATGAAAAAGTACACCGAGAGCACAAACATCTGCCAAGGCATTTCCAACATTGTCATTGTTTGGAGAATTATTGTAAAAATGTGGAAGATTGCATTAACATGCTCTGTTACAAAATCATTGAAAAACATTCCTGGATCCGGATCTGGATCACCACCAAAATCTTATAACTTGTCCCTTATGCCATTAACAACATTCCCTGAAAATGTCATCCATGTTTGTTGAGAGCTTTTTGAGTTGATATCGAAAATGTGGAAAAACTCCCTTACCCTGCAATGTTAACAAATTCTTTAAAAGATTCCTGGATTGGCAGCCAGGTTCTGATCACCAACACAAATCTTATTACTTCCTTTTATCATGACAATGTTCCCTGAAAACTTTGTCAAAATGTGTTAAAAGTTTTTATTGTGAAAAGAAAAACCAACAAACACTGGAAAAATGATCTCCTTGGCGGAGGTAATAAAAAGTGAACACAGGCATAACTGGAGCCAAGGAAGTAATGTCCAAACAGGCAAATGCTCCTTATAAAGCTGAATCATAAATGCTACTGTGATATTATACAGTAGTTGGTAAGTATATTATTGATAATGGGTCTTACTGTGTGGAGTATATTTGTCAATAAGCTATGCATTATTCTTAAAATTATTATCAAACATACATTTTCAACAATCATACTGTAAGCTTATTAACACACTTAAAAAACTGATGCATTTCCAAGCTGCAGCACATGGTGATAATTCAGCATGGTCAAACATTACTCTTCATCCTGGACATCATGGTGCCTCTCTAATAGAGATCCATCAGGTACTTGAATGGGAAATCAAGGCCAAACCTAACCTGGATTTATAAACCAGCTCAGCACCAAGATATGGGTCCATTTATGGTAAATGTTGGTTTTAATATAACTGCTGCTGAGAATTCACGATTTACTGGACTTGAGCTTATCTGGCACTTTCCTAGTCTTTCTGAAAACTCAGTGCTTCTACACCGCAGGTCACATCTACCCATTCACTTTCCTTTTCACTCACCAATGGTTGAGGTTTCTGTGTAAAATGGCAATCAGTATTAGCTCACACATCCATGCCATTTCATTCCCATTTAAAAACTACTGACATCACAGTGGGGTTAAGTGCCTTGCCCAAGGACTCATTGACATGTGGCAGACAGATCTGGGCCCAAACCCACAACTTTGTAATTGTTGTCAGAACGAGTTACCAGACTAAGCCACTGACACCTCCATTCAACTAATCTGCTATTTTGGGAATCATTTTTAGCCAAGACAAGGATTGTCACAGTACCAGAATTTTACTTTTTACCACCATACAGTTGAAATTAAGCAATGCCAGCACCTATTAATAACGCTTATTTTTGTTATTGAAAAAAGAGGGGAACCAATATTGGTAGAATTCATGGAGATTGTAATTGCAGGCAAATTCCAATATACAGTGACTGTCAATTAACAACAAATTAATGTAAGCCAAAATATAAAACAGGATAAAAAATGAAAACTGACAAATGAGGATGATTAATGAATAAACAGATCATTCTTATAAAGGAATAGAAGGATCTGTAATCCAAAAATATGAGTATGTTCATAAAGAAAATCTAACTTGTCAAATGCTTTTATTCAGAAACCAGTGTGACAGTTTGCTGTTTTGCAGTTTTTGGTATAAAATCTATTTTGTGAGTATTCATGTTAAATTAAAAAAAATCTCTGTTGTACTTATCAGTGTGTGAAAATATTGTATTCTGTATTTCACCGATTTTCTTTCGGCATACGTCCATTAAGAAATTAAACAATCAAATGACATGAGTGACTTATAAATATTTAATAACAACATCAGTAATTAATTTCAGTGAAATACAAATACACAAATAATCTACATATTTAAAATGCTGATAGGGTGACAAATAGGATGAATTTGGTGGATGTGTTAAGCTGTCATTTCGTCAGTCAGTCCACTAAATAATCAGTCGTCAGCTTATTTTTATGTTTTGGTTGAGGGTAATTCCAGCCTGCCCTGTCATGCTATCTAAACTGGCCTGCTTGTCTCAGGGCACACTCAGTCCTGTGGCATGTCTTCACTGAGCCAACTGTCTGCAACACCCCCCGGCTTTATCACCCCACACTACGAGAGTATGGCCTAAAGACCACCTCTCAGTCATGTGTCCTTTTTAACAGCAGACATTAAAAAACTCTCCTAGACAACATTACACATCCCTCACAAAAGCAGCTCCTACTCACTGCAGGTTTTCTTAAAGCAGCTCTGACCATGACCCTGGTTTAAGATCCCTTATTTTGTGACCTACTTTCTCCTTCACATCTGTTATAAAACAAACCTGTCAGACTAATCTCTCAAAACCCTCTGAGTGTCTTAAGTGACCCCACTTCAGTCCTGCTCCTTTAAGAAACTTTCCCTGAGGAGACGACGTATGATCCAGCTGCACACACTGTCAGGAGTATCTTCCTCATTCTGGTGTCTAAAATGTTACATGTGTTAGGTGTGGTTGGCAGACAAACTCTACCTCCTTAGCTGCATTCATACAAAGCAGAAAACAGAGCTTCACACAAATCTGACTGATATCATCCAGGCAAAGAGAAACTGATGACTGTTTTGTATGCCATAATGTTGGGAAATAGTTGTCTGATTCTCAGAAATGTAACATTCAGTCTGCTGGGAAGGAAATTCACCCCTCTTGGCCTTTTCAATATGATTTCAATATTTTCCATCTGAATGGTGACAAATGATATGTATTGTAAAAAATAGAATCTCATAAGATGTAGATAATTGCTTCAAAGGTTAGTTATGGTAAGTTAAGGCTGCTCGATTCTGGTAAAAATCATGATTGCGATGATTTTGATAGATATTTAGATCACAGAAATACAACACCATTACTAATTGATTTTACTACACACACCACATGCAGCCGTTGAGCTCTGATGCTCTAAACAATCTAATTTTTAACATGAAAAACAAGAAATAAACAATAAAATAAAAGTTAAAGAAACAAACTCTAACAATAATGACAGATCAAAAAATATTACACAAGTGCAACAGGTCATGTGGTGCACAGTAATCTTTAAATCTTAATTTCTCCATTTTCATTATTGTGACAGACAGTAATTGTAATTAAGATTAAAACCAAATTAATTGCCCTACTGTATTGTAAGTTGACTCCTCACCTCATGTTTTATCACTGTATCTAG
This sequence comes from Cetoscarus ocellatus, assembly GCA_037902135.1. Taxonomy (NCBI): domain Eukaryota; kingdom Metazoa; phylum Chordata; class Actinopteri; order Labriformes; family Labridae; genus Cetoscarus; species Cetoscarus ocellatus. The sequence goes on along the minus strand of JBAMNC010000663.1, from coordinate 989,854 downwards.
TATCAGATGCATAATAAAGACGAGAAGGGAGCACAGCGCTGAGTGTGTCTGCCTGTGTGTGTATGTGAAACACGCCCTTTGCAGTGCCTTCTTGCACTCCTGCCTAAGCTGTGTTTCACTGCGTGGACACAAATACCAGGTCTTTGCAGAATGAAGGTAAATGTCTTAAGGTGTGATAGTTGCAGCGCTTTGAGGCATTTTTGCTGCGGTTTGTTGCTCTGAAAAGGGGAAATGGAGCATAGCTGTATTGTTATTGTCAATAATACAGTTTGCACAAAGTTTAGGTGTTATCCTTAAAAATGGTTCCAGTTATATCCATAAATTGGTATCAATATTGCCTATATTGCCCTGAAAATATTGGCACAGTATTGTAAATTAGCACATAAATAAATTGTGCATCCCTACTATTTTTTCATCAATTCTTGTAAAGAAACTCAAGTGTTTAATACCAGAATTAAACATTTTTATACATCTATAATTAAAAATGCAGTGTTGATACCTTTTTTGTTGCCAAGATGGCATAATTAGAGCATAATCAGGTTTATTATCAACTAAAATCGAAGGAAAACTAATACACACTGTCTAAATGGTAAAATGCTAACAACTAAAGTCAAAATAGGTGGGAGAGTCCCCACAGATAGATGCCCTTTTTTATAACTCTAAATATAATTTGTTTGGAAATAATTGAAATGTTTATTATTTTACCGACAATCTGTGGTGGACAAAGTAGTCAACCCCATTATTTGAGTGAAAGTATAGGTACTTGTGGTCAAATATTACTCCAATACAAGTGAAAGTTGTTCAGCCAAATTTTCACTCAAGTTAAACTACTGGAGTACCTGCTTTTGTAAATACTTAAGTATTAAAAGTACATTTTTGTTTTAATGTCAACATTATTGTATTGTTGCTACAATGAATTTACAGAAGCTAATGACTGAAACAACATACTGAATGCATTGACCTGCTTATAGAACCTGTAGAATAAAAGGCTTGTTAAATATCCTACGAAGCCTATAGAAATGCCTGCTGAAACACTATTGAATCAACAAAAGGACAACCATTGCCATTTTCATGTTTTTATTTAGCTGTAGCCATTATTACTGCCAAGATCAACCATCATTATCTGAGCAACATTAGCTCTGCGTTTACCTGCCTGATCTGAGCAGCAGATGCACAAGCACAGGTACAGCATCACCACTTGAACAAATCAAACGCAGATCACATTTTAGAAGAGAAAAGTAATTTCATCTGCTGACTTCAAAGCTATACTTAAAAGTAACAAGTAGCAAGACCCTTCATTGAAATGTAGTGGAGTTAAGAGTACAATATTTGTCTTTCAGATGTAGTGGAGTAAAAGTCACAAGTTTCCAATACTGCTCTATTACTCAAAATACTCAAAAAAATGTACTTAAGTACAGTACTCAAGTAAATCTACTTCGTTACTGTCCACCCCTGCCGACAATGTATATCAAAATGCACTGAAACTTAACACTAAGCCATGCTGTAACAAAAAAAAAGACAAGGAGCACTGTCTAAATTGCACAAATATGGCGGAAATATTTGGAAAAGCAGGTGGAACTTCATAGCCAATGGATTTTTTTTTTTAATTATTGATGATAGAAAAAAACAAAAAAAACTCAATATTTGGACAAAAGAACTTTAACTCTTGTTGCCATGAGGCCAAACTTCTAACAGCATTATAAAGTATTTGTCATGATATAAATGTTCCTCAGATAACTTAAAATACAAAAATTGAAAGGCTTAGCATGTCAGAAAGAAAATCACATAGTTAAAAGAATATTAACATTAATGGTTCTCATAGTAAACTGTTTATTCTAAGCTGTAGACCTGGTATCCTTTCTTTCATCATCAATATAATTTTACCTGGTGTAGACAAAATTATCCTGCTCTATATTTTTTTAATATAACAATATGTGTTTGAAAAACTTGACACATGGCCTAGCCCTAACATAACACAGTAATCCAAATTAATTTTGAATAAAAATAAGAGCGGTTTTGTGGGGAATAAAAGGCTTTCCCAAGACATGGTGCAATGTCGTGCCAGTGAACATCATGAACATCTGACATTGTGTGCTTTATGGACCGCTCTTGTTTATTAATTAAACAGCCAAAAAACAAAAATGTTGTCGATTCCATTTTGTTGTAGTTTCAAGTTCCAACAGTCGAATGAAGATGAATATTTTTAAACTGTAAGCAAAACAAAATCAGATAACTTAATGGTTATTAAGGTTAAAGGAAACAACAAGAAACATGTCCTCTGACCGGTGTAGCTCATGTGTGACTCTTGTCCCTCTGCTCTTTCTCTTGTCTTTGTGCCGACTCTTTGTAGGAGTACATCTGTCCAAGGTGTGACTCAGGGTTCATTGAAGAAGTAACAGAGGACTCCAGGTAAGAGGCTTACATTATTCTGGGTATATATCTCACGTCTTCAGACAGCATGAGCTGTTTAGACTATTAGTGTTAGTCTGAAAACAAAGACATGGCCTGGGAGATTTATTCTCACTCTTACTAACAGTATTATTCCAATGACTTGTAAGATATGTGATGGAAGTCAAATTTTCATATGAAGTTTGATCTTGTTGCAGTGCTGTAGAGATTTTTTGGCTGACTTTGCAGTTTTTCAAGGTTTTTAAACACATTAGATGAAGTCTTACGGAGTCCTTTGTTTCATTGTCTGATGTTTTTTCTTTTGTCCTCAGTCTCCTGGAGTCAGGAGCTAATGGGATGGAGGACACAGCCACACAGTTTGCAGAGGTAAGAGCCAATACGTGGGATTTAGGGGGTTAGTGTAATCAAAGAAAAGGCCAAAAAATCGTCACAATTATCATTTTATATTCTTTGTGGTATCTGTTCATTTTATCAGTGCATAAATATATTTCCTGTTGCTTTAAAGCTTTGAATCTCTTTAAAATTTGTGTTCATCTTCATTCATACAATATGTACAATATTGGAGCAGTAAGTAAATATTTGAAACATTGTCAAGAGGTTGACTACCTGTATAAATATTACCTTTCAAAGTATGTACTGTATTTGTATAGACATTTACAGAAAGGCCGTGTGTATCCTCCCAGTCATGAGCCAAAATATGAGCAAGTACAAGTGGGAAAAAAACAAGAGTTGAAAGTATTTTAGTTTGGATGTTCACCAGTCAGACACAGATTGTCTCTTCATCACTGTGCCTGTAAATGGGCAGTATATTTATATATATATATATATATATATATATATATGTGTATATATGTATACATTTTGTCCTCAAAGTTGATGTTACAAGCAGAAAAAATGGGCAAGCATACAGATTTGTGCTATTCGACAAGGGCCAAAGTGTGATGGCTAGGCAACCGGGTCAGAGCATCTCTAAAACTGCAGCTCTTTTGGGGTGGTCCAGGTCTGCAGTGGTCAGTATCTATAAAATGTCTTAGAAGAAAGGAACAGTGGTGAGCTAGTGACAGAGTTATGGGGGCCTCAGCTCATTGATGCACATGAGGAATGAAGGGTGGCCTGTGTGGTCCGGCCAATAAGACAAGCTCGGGGTTCCCACACATCATGGAAACCTGGAAAAAGATTAACCAATTTTCCGGTTATGGAAAACGTGTGGAAATTGAGGAAAAAAGTATATGTCCTGGAAAAGCTTTAATTGTCCTGGAAAATTATTAATATTCCTTCTACCTTGTTAGTGAACAAAAATCAAACATAGAAGATGAAGTAAAAATGTACTTGGTAACTAATGCACACTTATACATAAAATACGAGTAGATAAAAAAATGTCAAGTTAAAGAATAAAATCTCAAATCTCAAAACAATGGTGACAAAAAGAAAATAAAAAAATGGCAAAAAAAAATTTAGGCAACTTAAACAGTAAATCAACAAAATCTGTTTATAAAAAAGCAGAGTAAATAAAGATAAAAAATAAGTATACACCATAAATTTATAAAAGTAAGACACTACATACAAGCCAGACTAAAAAGATAGCTTGCAGACAATGTTCATGCCCGAGAGTTAGAAATAAATACATTTTAAGGGGGCGGGTGTGAAAACGTCCTGGAAAAGTCCTGGAAAATGATTTCTAGAAAAGAGTGCGAACCCTGCAAGCTACTGTTGCTGAAGAAGTTAATGCTGGTTCTGATAGAGAGGTGTCCGAGCCAGCATTGCAGTTTGGTACATATGGGGCTGTATAGCTGCAGGCGGTCATAATGTTATACACGATCGGTGTGTGTGTGCCGTTTTGCAGCTATGGCGTGTATAAATATTCATTTTTGCTTGGGGTCATTTTGTTTAAAAAAAAAATCAGTTCCTCCAAATCCCTAACCTGTCCCCTCCTCTGTCCTGTCCCTGTAGCTATGGCACCTGCTGTTACTGGAGCGGCCATTCACAACAGACGGCGACACGCCCGACTCAGAACCTCGGCTCCCTGGAGGCCGCCTGGGAAATCTCAGTGACCTGGGGGGTTTGGGTGGGGGACCAATAGGGGGGTCAGTCCCAGCAGGGTTAGGGGGACCCATGGGCGGTCTACTCGGTGCTGGAGAACACTGGGGGCCGGGGCGTCCCCCTCGCCTGCACAGTCAGAGGAGATACCGCTCCAGAGGCAGCAGCCGGCCAGACCGCTCACCTGCTGTTGAAGGGTGAGTAAGAGCTGATGAGCTCTTTCTTCTTATCCTCTTGGCTCTCATCTCCACTTTGCATACTCCCACCTGTTTTAAATGCTGGCTCTTTTTTCTGCTTTACAGTCTGAAGTGCTTGTATTTTTAGTGAAGACATTAACTGTTGTGTATTTCTCTTCCTTCTTAGGATTGTACAACAGTTTCTTGCCGGCCTCTTTGCCAACTCTGGAGTCCCCGGCTCCCCTCCCCTGTCATGGTAAGGGATGAGATTACAGTAGCTTCACACAGTATGTATGTCCAACTTAAATAAGACAAATAAAATACATTTAAGTGTTACTTCAATTGAAATCATACTAAAGTGAGTGTTTTGGAGTGAGAATAAATACAGGTTTAAGCTTCAGAGTCAGAGCTGTGCTGTAGTGCCTTCATGATGTTTTGAGCTTCTCTTTTTGTGTCAGTGTGTCTGGATCACACTGCAATACTCTGCCTGCAAAGCTGTATCGCACCGACTCGATGCAAATATCAAGTCTTTGTTGAACTGATGTGGATGTCTCAAGATGTAATGATGACCAAGCTTCTTGTGGAGCTTGTGCATAAATGCTCTGTGAAAAAGTTTACAATGAAGAAGAATGCTCTTCTGATATCTTGGCAAGTAGATTTCACCTGTTTTGTTGTCTGTTGCTATATCACACTATTGAACACAAAATAATGCTTTAGGTTAGACTGCCAGAGACTGGTAGTCACCTGGTCCTGTGTTGGTCTAGGGCTATGTATCCTTACAACATGAGCTATGGCGCTTAACACACCTGGATATCAAAGTTTGAGTTTGATATATTCTTGCATGAATTCGCCTCAGTCAGACCAAACTGCACATGTCAATGCACCACAGCTTCTGTTCCAGGCTCTGACAAAGTCAAACGGCATAAGTGCGAACCACAGCAGACTTCATTGTCTGCTTTTGCTTATACGTGTATTGCATGTACAGAGCTGTGAGGTTGTTTATAATTTATGCATTTGACACATAACAACCAGCCATAAAATAACATCATGCTGATTTGTTAGTAAGGTCATCAGGAAGAGAGTATTGTAGCTATCTTAAAGGGCCCTGGTGCCATCCACATAATGCTGCTTCTCCACCAAGCAGTCCGGTTGGTACACAATTACCCGTATTTCCACTGTCAAATCAGGATAATAGGCACCCAATAACTGACCCGTGCTTTCCCAATTTTTGGCACTCTTCTGAAAGGGTGCCAAGGATACCAGTCCAACCCTAAAGGGTGGAGCTAAAAATGCTGCCGTCTGTTGATTGGTCAACAGACAGCAGCAAAATCATCAGTTACCATGCAACAGCAGCTAAAACGAAAGCACATACTGCGTCATGTTTAAATAAGTCAGGGATTAAGAATGATTTGTTCACTGCTGTAAAAAACGTCAGAAGGAAATGATACATGGAGGGCTGGACGTCCTCCATTGTTGCTCTTTGTTCTCAGTGGCGCGCTACTGTGATGTCATGCAGTATAAAGCTGGCATGACTATCTTCCAGGCTCACACTCTGCCCTCAAGTGAAGGTACAGGTGGCTGTGGAAACGCAAACAAAAATAGGGTTAACCACTTCAAACCGTACCAAACTGCACTGAACCAAACAGACCACATAGTGGAAAAGCAAAAGTCAAGGCGGACATGCTCTGTCGGTACATTGGTTCTTCCCTGAATGCTTGTGGTTCATCAAAATTCCTTAATCAAGTTCTAACTGTAGCTTTAGTTGTCTGTGTATGTTAACATACTGACTGTACTGATTCTAGCATCACGTTGTTGGGGCTTTTCTAATCAACTTCCGGTGTCTGTCTCTGCCAGGACAGGGATGCTGCACTCTAACCCAGGGGACTACGCATGGGGACAAGGAGGTTTGGACGCTGTGATAACACAGGTAAGTCCAACTGAACAAAACTTTATGTTAATTCAAAGTCCCTTCACACTTCATGTTCTCTGCAGTTTACTACTGTGTTTTTTATTGTTGCTTGTTAATGTCTAGTTACTAGGTCAGTTGGAGAACACAGGGCCTCCTCCAGCCGAAAAAGAGAAGATCTCTTCTCTCCCAACTGTCAATATCTCTCAGGAACAAGCAGGTCAGCATCTTCACTGTTTTGCTAATTTGTTTTGCTCAACTTGCTAAGTTTGTCCTGCTGTATACATGATGTAAAAACTACAGAATTACTCAATTTCATGCATGAAGCTACCAGACACGTCCTTTTTATTCTTTAGAGGGTTGTTTCAGTTACATTTTAGGTTTGATCTTTTGTTGTTTAGTTTATTTTTTTACGTATTACAGTATGCTGAGTAACATCTGGCTTTTTGAGTGTGCTTTTATTAGTCAGGTAGCAGAGTCCAAACCTGTTGTACCTGTCAAAGCTGTCAGCACTTCAGGCTGTCCAGTGACAAAGCAACAGAAAGCTGTACACATTGATTATTGTGAAAATGTATGATAATGTGTTTGTAAGTCTCAGAAGCCATTTGAAAACCACAAAAAGGAACTTATGTTTACCTGCTGTTGCAGACTGCCAAGAGAAGCCCTGAAACGTGTCTGTGGGACAAAATGCCATTGACCTTCAGAGAAGCTTCAATTTGTTCCATATGTTACACCCTGCTGTCGGCTCTCAGCTATTCAACATATCACCTTTTTTCTCCAAGTTCTTTTGTGGATCTGTTCCTCTTCTTTGGTTCTGTTCTCAGTCAGTCTAGCCTCAGGACTAGGGATGTAAATTGATTAGACTTTACTGACACCATCAGTGGTTGTTAGTTTTGCTTATTGATCTATTTCTTTATCAAGTCCTTTAAGGATTCCTGTGTGAAAAAAGTTGGCAGGTTTTCTTTGTCAGCAACATCAAACACATGGCAGTCCTGATATTTAATGGCATTCTGCTTCAGCAATGTGGATGGTGGCTGAAATAACACTCATTTTACATTGACGTGTTGGTATCATGATGTTAAATTAAGCCACACTTTTCTCACTTCTTGTGACCTGGTGACTGCTTTACAAGGCACGCAGAACTAAGTGAAAGGAATTTATTAGGACATTGTTGAGCAGAACATGATATGGATTCCTCACACTAGTCTGAACTGATTCTCCACTGGAAACTGTTCTTGACTGCCATCCACAGGACCCATCACCACACTTTTAATGAGATTTCATGATTTATTTATGCTAAGTCAATTTTGCTTGTTCTCTTAAGATCTGAAGACATTAAGTTATAGGAAAATCAGCTCTGTTGTAGCAACATAATGTCCCAGTCACACATTTCCGTTTCTCATGGCGATTGTGCACGATTGTCATAATCCTGATGAAACGTGCTTTGGTCATGGTGCATGCCCTGCTCTGGATCAGCGTTGTACAGTTGTGGATGAACGCCGGGGAACGGGGAAGGGTCCTGATGTTTTGAACTGTTCAAAACTGTGGAGAATCGGCGCTCTCAGTATAGCGGGTTGGAAGCCTAATGCAGTCCTAAGGCAAACAGTATTCACGTGGCATGTACGGGCTCAATCGGACTGATCGGGGCGCAATCCAGAAAGCTTTCAGAGGACGATTGACAAGGATGTATCCAGTTATGCCCTGACTGTAAAGATAATGCCTGTGTTCGTGACTTGTATTTACAGACCCTCGGAATGCATCATGTGATCCTTTTTGAACGTTGTTCAGAAAAAATGCCTTTATTCCAGGTAAATAATCCTAAACACAAAAACACAGTAATTATTTGTGTTTTTTTGTCCTGTAGACTGCTGTATGGAATGTCCAGTGTGCAAAGAGGACTTTGCGGTTGGAGAGCCAGTCAGACAGCTACCCTGTAACCACTTCTTTCATTCAGACTGTATAGTACCATGGCTGGAAATGGTGAGTCAAATGAAGATAATGGGTAAGAAATCAAATGGATCTTTGGCAACATGTAATTCAAACAAGTGAAAATCACATGATATTGATTCTTGTTTTGTTGTTATGAAACTAAAATAGAAGTCACAGAAACTCACTATGAGTCAAAGTCTTGTTTTAATTAAAGAAAAAACCAAGTAAACTGCACACTGTCTAAATTGCACAAATTAGCTGTCAGTGTTAGTCTACTGACTGGTGCAGCTGATTTGTTCACTTTAAACGGCGTTGCCTCTCTCTCTGTCCTCACAGAAGCTTTTGGGAATAATAAGACTAAAGTTCTGAACATGTTTTAAAGTTTAATACTTTAATACTATGAACCAAAAATGTGCTCAGTTACTACACTGAAGGACCTGAAAGGAAACGGCTAAAAACATTACCATGCATGTATTCTAACAAATATTTCACCTTTTTCTCTTTTAAGGTGAAACATTTGTGAGAAGCTTTTGAGTAAAATCATGACTGTGGCATTTATTTATTTTAAATCATAAAGATAACTTTAAAATAACTAATTCATGTCATCAAAAATTTTACTGCCTCCACTATTTTAATACAAGAAATATTTAAGTTAGAATGCAGCAGATAAACATTATGAATCAAAGATGAATTATTTTACCAGGTTAAGGTGCAGGTTCATTTTTGTACGTATAGGCATGAGGTTTCTGAATCTGCAGGCACAGATAAAGCAGTTAGAAGACAGAGCAAAGTGTGGGCTCAATTTGATGTAAAGTTTTACAAATTTGAGAGCTTAAATTTACACTTCAGAGACATGTTCATTTATCGTGACAGTTATTTTTATTGCAATTTTGAACAGTGTTATCACACATTGCATCTTTTTCTCATATCATGCATTCCTAATGTACATGTAAGAAAATTAAAACTAAACCTCATGCCCTAGGCAGCAGGATGCTTAACCAGAAACATCACAGTAAAGTTTATAACACAGATGTTTGCTTTTTTAGTGTCATCATAATGTTTTTGACTTTACTTCTCATCTCAGACTAAAATAAAAGCATTGGTGTTTCCAACGCAACCAAGTGAAAATAATCTTCAAATCAAACAGATTTTCTCAACAGAATATTGGGTCATTCATGCAAACCCATTTTTATATTTGTGTTGTTAGTAAATGTATTTAGATAATGAAATAGACAAAATGAAGGTAAGATGCAACTTCCTTTGACAGGTGAATAAATGGTAGGAAATCTTGCTTTTTTTTTGACAAACTGGAGTGTCAGAGTTTGATTTTCAAAGTGAAAGACAAACCAGATTTTGATTTAAAATGGGACAAAATAAAAGATCCTTCTGCAAGGAAGCTGCTAATGCTATCTTTATTCTGCTCTGCGGCCAGCATGACACATGTCCAGTGTGTAGGAAGAGTTTGAACGGAGAAGACAGCAGCAGCCAGCCCCCCTCAGAGTCCCCCTCCCTCTCCATGGACCCCCGCACACAGGAGAGATGGTCCTTCTGAGACACCCACCTGTGTCGTCCCCTTGCTCCTCATCCTCGCCTACGTCCAACAACACGCAGAGAAGACAAAACGCTTCTCACTTCCCTCCCTTCATCTCTGTTGCAGTCATAATCATCTCGGTCTGATGTTTTTTTTGTATTTTTATTTTTTATTGTAATGCCTTTCTCCTCAGCCGTGTACACAGAAACCTGTTCAGACGTCTTAACAGCCTCCTGAGGTCTGCTGGATCTCTTTTCTTTTGCCTCATAACAAACCAGCCTAGATTTATAATGATCAAGCCCATATCTTCTCTGCTTCCACCCCTCAAGAAAACTCCTCTTCTGTGTTTTCTGAAATGCACTGCTGCGATACACTTCTGTGAGGAAATGACAGACTTTTATTATGCACATTACCCTCTCTGCTCATTGGAAAAAGCTGAAAACTGCATCTGAGCCCCAAATAGAATTCAGTCAGGATAACGCAACTCTTTTCTTTTACACGTTATGGACCTGACTGTGAGAGCACCTGCACCCCTGCAATAAATGTCCTATTAATGAGGGGTTTAATCATGGACAAGTTTTCTAAGATTTTGTCAAAAGGATGAGGATTGGACCCTGAGTTATTGCTGTCTACAGTCAGTGCTGAAGCTGTGATATAAAAAAGCAAGGGGTAGCTTACAGCCACCAGCACCATCATAAAAATACATACTAGTAAGGGAATGAAATTGAAGAATAATGGCCCATTGTCTAACATAAAAGATTGAAACCTCCTCCTGGTGTATATATTACAAACAGATGGCATCCCTCTGTCATTTTATTCCTCTGTTTATGACTGTCCTTTGTTTCACATTTTTATCAGATTTTCTTTTTGATGTAAATAATTTTAGTCCAACAACTCAGTTTGCAAAGGAAAAAAAAACATTGAGAATGGAGACGCAAATGTGAAATACCTGGTTATCAAGCTGTATATTATATATATGAAAAAAATGTCTATGATGTATTAATAAATTGACAAAAAAATGACTGTCCGTTTTTTTTTTTTCTATTTCCCAATCAGCTCCTCTTCACGCACACACACAGACACACATTATTCATAACATAAAATCTAGGGATGAAAGCTACAGGCCTAACAGAGTATCTGCAAATAGTTCCTTATAGGACACATACTGTCTCCCTTTTCCATCTTTTAATACAGTCCCCTGTGATCCAAATGAAAAGTCTGTGCCATTGGCTGGTCAAAGTTTAATCTGCATCACTCACCAAAGAAATTTTTGACTCCTCATAAACCAGCACCCAGCAGCCTTCCACAGAACACATCATTGAAGTGGCTGAAAGTAGGGAAGTATGGTAATTAACTGTCACAGGTTTCAGAGCTACCTCAGTTCAACTGTTCATTATTCCCTCTTGCTTCTTCAACTAATTTTCTAAAGACTGAGGTCTCTATGGTTAGTTTGATTTTTTTGTACTTCAGACCGTTTTTCATCAGAGCCATTTGGTTAATTGAAAGCTTAAGCTGCAGAAAAAGTATCCAATAAAGATAATATTACAATATTATTACTGTTGACTGTAGAGGTCATTGTACAGAGGCCAATCGGGGCCACTCAAAATATGGAAAAACAAAACCATACATTTTGGACAAACTAAACTCTCATTTTTAGAAAGAAAGTCTTAAATTTACAAGAATCAAAGCTCAGAATTTTTAAGTTTAAAAAGATGAATAGTTAAAGGTTAAAAAAAATCACAATTCTTGAGTTTTTTAAGTTGTACATTTATGAGACAAACTTGATAAATTCTTTTTAAAGGTCCCAAATGCATCAGGAACCATTCTTTAAAAAAATATGACTATGAATTAGCGTCTTCATTTGAAAAAAAAAAAATATTGTTATACTGCTTTAAGAGACATCTTAGTATTAAATTGTCAAAATTTGAAAAAAAAAAAAAAAAAAGAAAACTCAAAACTATTTTTCAGTTTCATACATCATATCACTGCACTGTGACCTAAAGGAAAAAAATAATCTACAAGGAACCAGACTCAGAATTTTTGTTAAAGAAGTTGGAAAATAACAAGAAAGAAATTTCACGATTTCATTATTTTAAGGCTTGAATTCTGACATAATTAATGCATACATTCTTGAGTTTTATTCATGTTAAAATCCTGACAATCTATTTTTTTTTAAACGAGGACCCTTAGTTTTAAGAGTGGCCCTTTTATGTCGGCTTACCTCTATCAGCAGGTTGTTGAAGTGCAGATCGGAGCCCTCAGAAGACACATGGAGCTTAGGTTTATGGTTCAAATTACATTTTTACACAAAGTAAAATATCCATCCCTTATCTATTCTGCTTATCCCTTTAGGGGTTGTGTTGGGGGAGGGGTTGGGGGGCTGTAACCTATCCCAGCTGACATTGGGAGAGAGGCGGGGTACAACCTGAACCGATCGCCAGCCAATCACAGGGCCACAGAGAGAGACAGAAAACCGTTCACAGCCACACACATACCTAAGGACAATTTGGAGTTCAGTCAACCTAATGCGCACGTTTTTGGTCTGTGAGAGGAAGTCAGGACGCCTGGAGAGAACGCAAGTGTGTCTCGGGAGAACATGCAGACTCCACATAGAAAGGTCCTGCTTGACCCAGGGACCGAACCGGAGACCTTCTTGATGTGAGGTGCCACCTTGCCACCAGAAACAAAGAAATTACTTTTCAGTTTTCATTACTGGATAATGTAGGATTAAATGTTTTTTCATGTTTTATGTCTGTTACTAATACAAATGGTCACAATTAGAATAACAGACAAGTTCTACTAAAGAAGAGAATTGTTGCTCTGAACAACACAACAGGATGTGTACTTACTGTATATCTGTGTTGGCTAAAATAAGTTTAAAAATACTGGACATGAACAAAAATCAGTAAAAGATGTACCCCAAAATTATTGACACTGGATGCCTCCAAGTGATATGTGCTTTATTTGAAATTTTAACATTTTATAGCAGCCTAAATTACTTACAATTTTCAGTACATTAGTTATGATTTCTTAATAGACACTCAAATCATCTTTTAAGCTGTAAATCAAGTCCCCTCTTTTCCTTTCAGTCAACTGATACATTCATTACTTTTGGTATCTTTCCTGATTAAAATAATTAGTGCATACAAATGTAATCAAAATCACTAAAATGTGGTCATAGAGCCACAAGGTTAGTTTAAGTGACCAAAGCTGTGAAAAAAAAAAAAACAGAACCAAAATGTACCTGTGCAGGTGAGAAGCTCAGTACCAACTCAGTCCTTAAAAGAGTTTCTTTCCCCTTTAAAACCAATTCAAGAACTATTGTTACTCCTTTGTGACCCAAACTGAAAAAATAGTATAGCCATATATAGTATTTGCCCTTCAGACCAAACGTCTATCACAGCCAAATTAATGCTTATTGTACAATCAAAAAGTTGCCTCAACAGTGTTCTTTTCTGAAGCAGCTCTAAAAAAAAGCCTAAAATAGATTTGATAAAGACTCTTAGTGATGTGTCATCTTAAGTTTAATATCTGTCACAGCTAAAATTGGGACTTTTTATGGTCTTAAATGTCTGAGATCTAATTGAAGACCTTTTAAACACTTCAGTGACCCACAGGAACCCTGTTAAAGTAATCCTTTTTTGGTGTTGAGAAGCTCTCAAATGACATGCTTAACATTTTGTTCTGGCTGAACTTGCATTCTGATCATCAGTGTGTGTTCCAGGCGAGTGTGAGCATTGAACGAGCCGGAGCAGTGGAGGTGATGTAGCCCACAGCCGGATCCCAGACTTCAAACTTGATCTCTGATGGTGACCTTAAAAAAGACAAAAAGGTGACTGAGTTTCCATTTCTTGCCCAGAATAACTCATTTTGACTTTTTGTACCTGTTGAGTACGATCAGCACCACTGAGCCATCCGGTCTGATGAAGGCTGTGTTTTCCAGTTTTGTCTCCTCACTGGCAGATACGTTCACTCTCTGAGACCCCTCCCACAGGAATTTACTGGGTAAAAAAATACTCAAAAGGTAATTAACAAAGTGGACAACCAAATCCCAATTTCCGCACTCAGAGCTTCCTTGATTGTACGATCCATTAACACAGTTTACCTCTGATTAGACATTAAGACACCAGTGATAACTCTCGTTTGAGTGAACATGTTTCAACACATGATGAAAATTATTCAGTATCAGAAACCTCAGATCACATACAGGGGTAGTCTGAAACACCTTCATCCAGACTGTACTGGATGGATGAAGGTGTTGTTGTTGTTGCACTGACGCACATTAAACACTTCTACACCAGTAGACATCATATGCAACAGTGTCCCTTTGAGCAAACGTGTTTTTCAACGAAGTCCGGTGGTGATTAGAATTCAGCTTCTGTAAGAGATCTGAGTCATCTGGCTCACCTCAGTAATATGAACCTAAATTCTTATCACTGTTGTGTTTTATTGCATGTTATAAGACTAAATGAGGGGAGGAAGGCTGTTCAAGAGTGCTGCTAGGCTGTTAGAGAAAAGCTATAAACTCCTTTTCATATCACTGTACTGCAAATACACAGGGAGGCAGCACATGAGGTCAAACTGCATGTCATCACTAAAGTCATATTAATGATGCATTGTGTGATCCCACAAACTTAACTTGGTTTCTAAATGCTCTAAATCCATGTTAGTGCATTATATCAACAGGACCAGACTCACTGATATTCAGGCACACTCCCAGTGAGCAAGTGTGTGATTGGTGCTCTGCTTAAGGCTGGAAATTGGAGCTTAAAAGAAAAACCCTGTATATTAGGGAATGTTGATCTTTTGGGTTCACATCAGGCTCCTTGACACTGATGTAGTACAAAGAAACTTTCAAGATTTCTACATTTAAAGAAAATCTAAACAAAAACATCTGTCTGCCATTGCTGTGTATTGTGTTTTAGGTAGTCATACAGTTATACATTTTACATCTTTATAAGTGACCATATCAACTGCAGATCTCTTCTTCTTTACTGTCCTCTTCAATAACACTGTGCTAGGGTTACAATTACAACTAAGGAGCTGTAGATGTGGAAAAAGTGAAGAGACAGAGACAGATGTTTGACTAAATGATATACTTCAACATAATAATTTAATCTATTTTAATTATTCTTTAGTCTGGTACAACTGTTGATGGCTATTCAGTATATCTTTGGTCTTGGTTCCACATCTTAAACGTCTGATTGTTTGAACGGTCTGCAGTTTTGCTAACTCAGCTTTCATTCCAGATGAACATCATCTTAGTTGTCATCTAAGCCTGTAAGTGTTCAATGTCTGAGGTTTCATGGTGGACATTGGGATGGACACATGAATTTGAATAAATAATATGTGACTGTTTTTTAATTGTTCAATTTACCTGAAGTGGGCCATGCTGTAGAAGTTGGGCTGCTTGTAGAAGACATCTTTCTTTGCGTCAACTATAATAGGGCTGTCTACAAAGTTTTTCACCCAGTTTGGCCCACCAATCAAGTCCAACGCCAGGTTCCAGTCAGTCCAACCCACCATAAAATAATTTAAGTCCTGCCATGAAGAATAAAAAACACCCACAGGTTAGCATCTAGTCTGTGGTTTTATTGTTAGAGGTGATTTCTTCTTGAATGAACCCTTTGGACTGATGCTGCAGTTTTATTTATGTCACAGAAAGAAAACACATCTACATAAACAGCTCCCTCTTGTTTCTCAAGATGCTGAGTGTCTGAATGAACCCATGCAAAATAGATAGAGAGGAGGGAGTCTGGTTTCTTTTGAGAGAGAGTGAAGGGGAGAAACTGAACACCAGCCCAGCTTGCTTTGATAGCCTGCAGGCAGTGAGAGCAGCAGAGTGAGATGTTTCAACATGCTTCACATCTGTTATTGTGGATGTGACCGAATAAGTTCAACCCTCATGCAGAAGCACTGATCATCTCACCTCCATGATGTCGTGTGCATATTGTTCAGCTCTGTCCCAGCTACCCAGCTTCACCCCTCTGTCGTGCCCAGTCCAGCCCGAGCACGCCTCTGTGGCGATTAGGTAATAGTCGGGGAACAGTTCATGTGTGACTCCGATGCTCTTATCTGCCGGGACACGCCTATCCGCGTACCAGTGAACTGCCACACCGTGAATGTACTTCGCTGCTTGGGCATCACTCAACACCTGAAGGAAAAAGAGAGGGTTTATCAGTCACTACATCATCAATTTTTAGGATTATCTGTGGCTTCTGAAACATTCTAAAAACATGTACTATAGCAGGAATGAGCAACCTTGGTCACCAAATGGGCCACATGTTTAATAATAACTGCAAAAGGGCCAAATTGTTACAACAGGGCGAATACACAGTGTATGTGATGGTGTGGGAGGGGTATGGGGGTTGTGGAAGTGGTAGAGCAGTGTGTTTTGTGTTTGCTGTGTTTAATTGTAATGTACCATTTGTGTTTTCTGTGTATTACTGTTATGTATGTTCTTGTGTTATTTTTGTATCTGTGTTGGGACCCCCTCAAAAACGAGATGCTGCTTCTCAAGGGGAATAAAATTCGATTCAATACAACATGGGGTGGGCAACTGGTGGCCTAGGGACCATATGCTGCCCTCCAAATCCCTTGATTCCGCATTTAGTTTAAGATATTGAAAAAAATAAGCATGCTCATGACTAAAATCTGACATAATCTGCCATAACTACATTAAAAACTAGAAAGCACTCGGAGAGTGCGACCTCCGCCAAGCCACATTTCCCCCTATTTGTCATTTGCACCGTAAATATTAGTCCCACATTTATTTTGACTACATTTTTAGGTTCCTTGACCATGAAAACATACCATTGGCAACTGAATTCATAATGATATCAACATTAGTTCAGCAGTTATTCACGAAAATCGCATTTTCTGTAATGGCGGTTTTCTTCTGGATCGAATCGCTTCCAAAATCTAATCATTTGTTCCTTATCCCAATCCGGACATTCCCTGAAAATTTCATCAATATCCGTCCATAACTTTTTGAGTAATGTTACTAACTAACTAACAGACAGACAAACAAACCCTCCCAAAAACATAACCTCCTTGGCGGAGGTTAAAATAGCCATATATTTCTTCAGATGATCTTTAATTGGCTGTAATTGTTTTTGTGAAACTTTATTCAATAAACTTATCAAAACAGGAATAGAACTCTAAGTAGAACACACTTTAATAACCTTTAAATGCTCTGTAACTTGCATTAAAAATAACAGAAACTGGCTTGAATTTTGTACTTAATTCATTAGATTAAGTATTGTTCAATGCAGTTGAGCTTTAATGGAATTAATGTTGACAATGTAACTTCTTATGACAACTCTGTATATGTGTCCCGTTAAGTGTCCTCCAAACTGCAAATATTTTGCCCTCCAGTAGTGAAGACAGTTTAAATGTGGCCCTCTTGGTGACCAAAGTTGCCCGTCCCCGAGGTAACATGAGAAATACACATTTAAAAGTATCTCTACAATAAAATACAAGTTTCCTGTCTACAATCATATTAACGTGTTTAACTTTTGAGATATTGTTGCTTACATCACCTCAGTTTTGTTTGCAAAAACAGGCAGGTAAATTCTCTTAAACTAAGCCTAAAGATTGTTGGCTTTGATTTCAGCAATATTGGTCCATGATTTTCAAGTACAAGTCAAAGGCTACGATGGAAGATTTTCACCACCCTCTGCATACAGAATTTAAAATTCTGCTCACAGAGAAGAAGAGCCAATCCAGTCTGACTGACACCCGAGGACTTTTGTTGGCACTATGCATATACAGTATCGAGGAATACTGGACTTTGTGTCTTGTCACATTCCTCTATTGTGATGGCAGCTATGAAAGTTCTGTATCTTGTGTATATAATTATATTACTGTGCAGTTTATTAACCTTGCATTGCAGATTGATCAGGGTGATTCAATGTCTATAATCAGGCAGATCCATCATGTCAAGCTCCAATCTACACTGACAGTGAGAGGCCCAAAGAGATTGGGAGCAGGATGAGGAAGAGCTACGAGCGAGACAACAGCAGGAAGTGACTGTTTTGTACCCTGCAACACCAGTGTAGCTTCAGGTAAATCAAAGTTCATCATGACTTTCCCTCTCTTTCCTTTCCTTCTTTCCTCTCTTGGACTCACCACTTCAGCCCAGTGTGGCAGCAACCCACGGTTGTCATCCAGGATGAGGACTTCTGTGTGCGCATATGATGAGGCGTGCAGAGCAGGGCCCAGGTCCAGAGCCACCCAGTCCCTCTGCTGCTGGGGAGTGAAGCCCAGAGCCTGAAAACTGCAACAGAGATGATACTCAGCCTGCAGTAAAATCATTAACCTTTAATTCAGGGTAGAATAAAAGTGTACCTGTAGTTTGCTACCTCCCCCGCTGTGGGCTCGTTCCCTGTGGTCAAAGCCCAGAAGGTCAAGTTATATTTAGCATATTCATCGAGGAACCTGAGAGGAAGGAAAAAAGTTTTTGTGTTGACTTTTTCTTCCCATCGAGTTTTAATAACATTTAGGTGAAGCCCCACATGTTACCTGATGTAATACTGAGCCCAGGTCTTGTACTCCTTCCCCCCTGGGTTGCCTTTCAGTGAACCCTTTCCTATGAGTGCACCGTTTGTTTTCATCCAGGCGGGGGCGCTCCAGGCACTCCCAAACAGAGACAAGGGTTTAGGAGACATGGCCTGCGCACGCTGCAGAAGAGGGATCTGAAGAGAAGGAGATAATAAGGATATGTAAGAAGGATGGAGAGATAGATAAGTGTTTGTGTCAATCAGGAAGAAAGACAAACCTTCATCTTTACATCCTCTGTGGCCAGAGTGAAATACTCCAGGTTGTAGTCTCCAGGTGTATCAGCATATGTGTACTGACGGGTGGAAAAGTCACAGCTGGCAATGGGCACACGCACCAGAGTGTAGCCAATACCTGCAAAGAGGCACAGACAGATATTAAGACTGGCTGATAGTCAAATATAATTTCATTCTTAAGTGTTGTAGTGTTTTAATGAAGGACTGGTCTGTAATTCAAGTGCAAAGAGAGAGAAACATTGCTCCTATTTGTTTGCACAGATCTGCCAGTACTGCATAACAACAGGGTTCTTTAGACATTTTGAAGATCCAACTGAGAAAAAATAAATGTTTTGTACTGCAAGACAAACCGCAATCAACACAAGTGTGGTCCATGAAACCTCTTTTTTTCAAAACATAATGAGCAATGGAGCTTAATATCGATGAAATCACAGCATATCAAGTCGTATTGTTTTCCCACGAGAGGAAGAGATGCAGACATAAGAGAGCATGCACGTGAACAGAAAACTTTTTAATTCATACTGTGCAAATTACACACTTCTACTCTGTTTTTTTTCAATGTTGCCTAAAGCATCCCTTGAAATAGCTCAAATTACATTTGATAAAGATGGTCTTAGACAAGTGCAACAAATTGAAGACCATTCAAGGATAAAAACAAGACCCATCAAAACTATTTATGGCATTTATATATTAAATTTAAGACTGAGGATCAGTAGGAACCATGTAATTATAGCTCAAGACAAAAACATTTGTTCTCCATGCTGTGTGTGCTCAAACAGGTTTCCATGCTCCTACCATCACGGGTTACTTGAGGGCACCTGTAAGTGAACGGTGTCATTAAAACAGATGATGACATTTAAACAAGGTGGTTGGTGTGTAAGTTTCAACTTCATATATCTGCAAAATGACTCAAAATACCCGTAGAACTGCTTGGCCAGAGGTGTAAGAACAGATGGTAAAATAGAGATGTAGGAGCATAAAGTCACTGCTATGAGTTAACCTAATCAACACTGATGAATATTTAGCTGATATGCTCGCAAAATTAAAGTGAAGTGTTGACCAGAATTGAAATTAAGTTTCAGACATGGCATGAATTTGTGATACCAAGATGTTTATGCCTGTATACTGGATTAATGGATATGTGGATGGATGAAAGAAGACAGACAGAAAGATAGACTGATAGATAGATGGATCAATAGACAGATTAAGGATCATGAGGGATTATTAAAATATGTCCTCTATGTCTTCATTTTCTTCTTCTAACCAAACAGGAGAAAAAACATCTAATGTCTGATCTTATTTACCAGTCATCAAAAGTAAACCTCCTTTCTGAAAGTGGCAAATAGTGGTCTTAAGAGTAGACCTACAGTGTACCTTCAGGGGAGAAGTACTGTTTGAGCAGCTGATCCTGTGCCCCCGCAGACAGAGACAGGATGTTGATGGCTGCGGCGTCCGTCATAGCTCCACCAAATCCTCTGATCTTCTGATATTTCTGGTCGGGCTTGATTGTTAACCTGAGACCTGAAAGAGACACTACACTTCATCATGGTGCCCCTAACCTGCTATAACTCTTAAGAAATTCACAGTAATCATCGTTCATCACTCACCTGCCCCTGAACTGTTCACATGGACCTGGCCCTGAGCTGCCTCCAGCCTGCTGCCTGCCATGCTGCTCAGGTAAGAGGAGAACTGACCCAGAGGAGGCAAAGTGACCTGGCCGACGCTGTCACAGTACGTGGAGTTACACTCACACACCACAGATTGATAACTGAAGTTTCTGGCTATGCAGTCACTACTCCCTGGAAAGAGGGAAAGTCAGAAAAATATGACTGCATGCTGTTTTCTTTGTGGTGTTAAAAGAGTAAACAAACCACCTTCCAGTGTTGTTGGGACATTATGTTTTTGGAACGTGTTGCAGGCAGTAAATTCAAAATGAGAGAATATTTGCAAAAAAAAAAAAAATGACGTGTGTCAGTTTGAACATTAAATATCTTGTCTTTGTAGTGTGTGCAATTGAATATGAGTCAAACAGGGATTCATATATCGTATTCTGTGTTTAGAATGTTTTACACAACATCCCAACTTCATTGAATTTGGGGTTTGTAGACGCAAAAACAAAAGAAGAATATATAAAAATCTAGAGTCAGAGTAAAATGTTCGCATAAGGGCACAACAATAGTTAGAGCTTTCGGATGTATTGATTAAATTTAAAAATGGGATAACAGTGGAGGACACATTATTGTTTATATTACTTAAGTTGATGTTGATTCTCATTTTTACCAAACGAATGTCAGGCCCTTGTGCAGTAAGTTGTTTGTTTACAGTAGGAATCACAGTAATGAGATCATTTGCCACAAGATGGAATATTTGGTTCATGTCGCCCACCCCTAGTTATCCGACCAAAGTAAGAATATTTTTATTCTCTGAACACCATTCTTAAATATTAAATAACTACATTTTTCAGATTATTTGGGCACTTATTGTAGCCGTTTTCCTCCATTGAGGGCACACACACCCTGCAGCCCTGCCTTGTTGCTGCACTGCCTCTCTTGAGCTGTCAGAAGCTCGCAGACTTATACACTCATGATTCATAAAGATACTAAAGATTATTGATGTCCCATTAATGAGACTCTAATCAAAAAAAACTCGTAAGGCTGTTATTACCATTTCAATATCTCAGGAGATGCTTGAGGTGTTATAAGCTGTGACACAAAAGTTTGACTGCGGAGTGTTGTAGTTAAAGAGTGTTTCTCCTCGGACTGGAGGAATGTTGTTTATCCTGCATCCCTGCCAGGCCACCGTGTGCCAAAGAAAATGCCCATCAGAATGCCTTGCAACTGACTTAAAATTCAATTTTGCATACACTCCCCAGAGTTCAATTCTTTCACTAACGTCTATTTCTGTGATGCGGTTTGCCTTCGTTGGAGGGGAGGGAAGTGTTTAAAGAGCAGACAATCCCCCACCCCACGTCCTGAAAGGAGAAAACCATGCCTCTGATTAGTTTCGATTCCCAAAACAGTCATTCTAGTCCAGGAGCCTGAAAAATTTTAACCAGTCGGTGGCTGAGTATGTTGTGTGGCCTGAAATGCGGAACAAATCGTGTCCTGTATTGACTCAAAAAGAATACTTAATCACCATATACAGGACGACTCTGTAATTCATGGGAAGGGTGGCAACACACAACAGGAGACACAGTATTGTTTATATTACTGAAGTTTATGTTGAGTCTCATTTTTACCAAATGATGCCAGGCCCCAATGCAGTAAGACGGTTGTTTACAGTAAGAACCACCAACAATAAAGAGATCATTCACCACAAGATGAAAAATTAGGTTCATATCGCTCACCCCTAGTTATCCGACCAAAGTAAGAATATTTGTTTTCTCTGAACACCATTGTAACTGCTTAATTTTTACTATTTAAAACATTTTTTTCAGCTTGTTTGGGCATTTATATTATAGCTGTATGTCTTCTTTAGCTCCACGTACACCTTGCAGCCCTGGCTTCTCTTGAGCTGATAGGAGCTCACAGATGTCGAACTCATGATTCATAAAGATACTAAGATTAATGCCAGGCCCCAATACTCAGTAAGAAGGTTGTTTACAGTTTGAACCACCAACAGTAATGAGGTCATTCGCTACAAGATGAAATATTTGCTCAGTTTTTCCCACCCCTTGTTTGTGTTGGTGTTGTGTGTTACCTGTACAGAGGGTCACTTCTGCTGTGATGACAGCAAAGGCCAGAAGTGCAAATGATGACGACGACATTGCAATTTTATCTAGAAGCAAAGAATATGCATTATTAATCATTGATGATAACAATTAAATCCAGTGAAATTCACCCAAACTATGAGCCTCTTCCTGCTGTCACTAAGCTGACTCACACATTTAATTGTGATGTTATTGAGCGCACAGAACAGGAGACTTTCTTACCTTACAGGTACCAGGATGCACACTCTATCAATTCTCCTTTATTTGATCTGTGGACTGGTTGGTTCAGATTCATAACAGTCAGTGAGGAAGAGAGGTTTGATCAGTCATATGACTTAAAAACAGTCATGTGAATACACCTGCAGTACAATGACTCACTGCCAGATGGTGCTGCATCAACAAAAGGCAGGTTAACAAAGAAGTGGTGCTGAAGAGAAGAGATGGTGTCAAATTCATACTCAATACAGGTATCTTACTGATAACATTATCTAAGAGCTTTAATGTCACCTTCTTTACCTTGAAAGATTATGTTAACAAGACTTTCTGGCCCTGGTAACCCGCAAAGATGTTAAAAAACGAGACCTTGATTAGACCTCTTCACAGGATTGTGTGGCTGTGGCTGGGGAATGAAGGCTCCATCCACAGGTAGTTGAGGATATCTGGCAACGCTTTGGTCAAGCAGAAGTCAAATACTCATCTCCAGGGAGACACCCCATTGTCAACTCTTCTTCTCCCTGAGAAACAACAATCCCTCACTGCGGTGGGATGCCTTGGCACTCCATGGCCCAGACCTCTGTTCTAAACCTTACCTCCCTCCACCCTCCTTAAACCCCTCCTGCGAAGGGATCATTTGAGATCTACTGTCCCAGGCAGGTAGGATGCTCACCTATCCCTTTCCTATGGGGCTCAAACTGGTGGCCTGGTCCCTGAGAGGGACAAGCTCCTGGCATTTAGTCTCCCTTTTGTGAGCACAATGCAGGAAACCTGGGAACCTTCCACCAGCTTAAGCCTGGTGCAACATTCGCCAGGTAGATCCCTACCTAGCCACAGCTCATGATATCCTGCTCTTGTTGCAAACGCAGTTGGTGGGTCAGAGGTCTGCAATTACCCTCTGAGGCATGGTAGCAGCAATTAAGACAGCACACATTTGGGAGTACGCACTGACAGCAGATAGCTTCTCATCAATCTTGTGGTTCCTTAAGGGTGCCCACAAGCTTACGTTGAGCAGGAGAGTGTCTCCAGTCCCACCGTGGGTCTGGACTTCATCCTTAGTTCACTACAACACCGCCCGTTTGACCAACTAAGTGATGTTGCCCTCAAATAGCTTTCCCTTAAGACTGCCTTCCTGCGACCCAATCCAGCATTCCTGCCTAAAGTACTGTATGATTTCCATCTATCCCAGTCTATTGAGCTCCAGTTACTCTCCCCATGCCGGGTTGGTCAGGGGTATGAGCAGCGCCAGTCTGTCTTGTGCCCAGTCAAGGCGCTGACCAAATACATCCAGTGCACACAGGCTTTTAGGGAGTTGGATCAGCTGTTTGTCTCCCAATGCACTGAGGCAAGCCAGCTATCTCACTGGGTTGTTAAGACTATCCAGCAGGCTTATATGCGGTTCGTGGTGTCAGTCCCATCCAGGATTCAAGCACATTCAACCCACAGTGTGGATACCTCATGGGCCCTTTGGCAAACTGCTTCCCTTACAGACACCGAAGTCCACCTTTTCCAGATTCTACTGCCTTAATGTATTATCCAGCCCCTCTTTTGGTGAGCAAGTATTGGGTGTAGCTCCACAGTAGATGCTATGGCCCACTTGGTCAGTCTTGCGGCTGTAGTTGGTTCTGAGTGGCCCTTTACCCACGGGCTTGGTGGGGCCTTTGCCTGTGTTCTCATTAGTCATGTGTCTGGCAGTCTTACTTTCGTAGCCCCTCTGCAAAGGCTTGGCCTTTGCATTTGGTAGAATCTTGACCTGGCTGGCATGTAAATAGTGTACAGTTGTGAATAGTTTGTTTGTGGTACACTGGTGTATTGGGTTAATGAGCTGCACTCTCTCCTTGCGGGTTGTCTTAAAGAGTTACCTCATACATGTTATGTAACAGTTGGGGAGATAGTCCCCAGACGATAGAGAACATGGGGTTATATTGTAACCCTGGTTCTCTGAGTGAAGAGACGATCTCTCCAGCCTCTAGGCCGCTCAGAGATCTGTTTTGGCCAAACTATCAATGATTGCACTCCAGGACAGATGCCTTAAAGATGAGCTGTGAGACATGACCGGGTAGCTGGTGTGATTTGAAGGTGTAATAACAGACAATGACAAGCAGCGGGCTCATATCCCATACATGTTATGTACCAGGGTGAAGAAATAGTCTCTTAACTCAGAGAACACGGCTAACCATGTAACCCCACGCTCTTTGGGCAAGAGATGTTCAATTTTCTTATAAGTCAGCTGAGAATTTCAAAGGAACTAAATCAACAGTTTGAGTCAAAGAGGTTGGACATTTACAATATAAAAAAAAAAAATTGTCAATTTTTTAGTCTTAAATTTTGACTCCATAAACTCAGAAAGTCTAAGTTTGAATCATCAGAAATCCTGAATTAATGATCCAAAACATCTGAGATTTTTATAAATTGACAGACCCTCTTTTGTTTTTGAGAGTGGCCCCAATAAGAGGTCCTATCATTGTCCATCAGCAGGTTGCAACAATGCTGTTTGTAGCTCTTGAGAAGCAGAAAAAGTTGGGTTTTCTGTTCAAATTACATTTTTACACAATGTAATACATGGTATATACAGAAATTACTTTTTAGTTCTCATTCTTATAGTCAAAACAAACACACCTGTTTTTTTTTACTGTAGGATTAAATGTAGTTTTTCTATGTTTTATGTCTGTTACTAATACAAATGAGTTCAAAAATGGAACATAATCAAAAACCAATTAATGGCATCCTCACAAAGTGGATAATGGACCCTTGAAATGGTATGTGCTTTATTTTAAATGGAAAAAAATCATAGCAACAGCAGTCATATACAATTTCTGTACATTATATGAATTTTAAGGAGATGTTCAGGACACTCAAAGCATTTTTTCAGCTGCAAATCAAGGCATCAGTCTCCTTTCGATGAACTGATACATTCATTACTTCAGGTACTTCAGCCTTTCCTGATAAAAAAATAATTGCATAAAAATGTAATCAAAACAAAAAAGTGAGGTTATTCTTGGTATGTTGAGGTTAATTTAAGTGACAAATAAAAGTACTAGAGCTGAAAAAAACTTTGCAGAAAAGATTTAGACCAAATATGTACATGTGCAGGTGAGAAGCTCAATACCAATGAAGCACTTTTTAAATCAATTCAAGAATCATCAATAGTATTTTGAGACCCAGGCAAAAAAAAATAATGAAACCATATATACGCCCTGCAGACCAAACAGCAATCAGTGCAGGTGTAGTGTATACTGATTCTTTTAGTTTTAATCCCTGTACATGCTAAAATGCTGATTGCTGAAGTGAGGTCATTATTTTAATAACAACACAAGCCTGGGCACTAAATGCTGATATTATGGCAATATATGATATTGTATTGTTCTCCAAATGGAACAAAGGGGACCCAAACATCAGAAAACCTGCACATGTATATATAGAAAATGTAATGCTTTTAGAACAAGCAACAAGTTGCCTTCACAGTGCTCTTCAATGTTTTCTGAAGCAGCTCTTAAAAAAGCCCTAAATTGATTTGAGAAAGACTCTTAGTGATGTGTCATCTAAAGTTTAATATCACTCACAGGTAGATTTGAGACTTTTTTATGGCCTTAAATGTCATAAATACAATTTAGGACCTTTAAACACTTTTTAGTGACCAGCAAAAACCCTGTTAAAGTAATTCTTTTTTTGATGTTGTGAAGCTCTAAGGTGACATGCTTAATGTTTTTTCATGCTGAACTTGCATTCTGATCATCAGTGTGTGTTCCAGGCGAGTGTGAGCACTGAACGAGCCGGAGCGGTGGAGGTGATGTAGCCCACAGCCGGATCCCAGACTTCAAACTTGATCTCTGATGGCGACCTAAAAAGAGACAAAAAAGACGACTGAGTTTCCAAAACTTCCATTTCGTGCCAAGAATAATTCATTTTGACTTTTTGTACCTGTTGAGTATGATCAGCACCACTGAGCCATCCGGTCTGATGAAAGCTGTATATTCCAGTTTTGTCTCCTCACTGGCAGACACGCCCACTCTCTGAGACCCCTCCCACAGGAATTTACTGAGTAAAAATACTCAAAAGGTCATTTTTAAAAATGGATAACCAAATCCCAATTTCAACACTCAAAGCTGCCCTGTTTGTATGTCTTAGTATGCAGAGTTTCTTTCAGCACAACAAAATAACACAATTTACAACAGTCCACGTCCGAGCTGACTTTCTGATGGATTTACATGGACTTGATTGTGACCTCTTTGAACTGAAGGATGTAGGGGTAGGAATATATGTATACACCAATATCTTGTTGAAAAAGACTGCATCAATATTGATATTTCATTAGTTAACAATTAATAGAAAGTTGGGGCATTTGTTTGGTATTGTAGTTCAGCCTCCGGCTGCTAGTTGGCATCATGCATTCAGTTGTTTGACTTTTCATCTCTCCGTTACATTTACTGATGTTATTTCTGTTGTAGGGACAAAGAAAGTTCACCCATGTTGCAGGGACAATTGTTTATAAAGATACCACTGAGTAGAAACTGCATTTCATGCATAAAATATATTTGGTTCTTTAAATTTAAGACAGTGAACTGATATACTACATATTAGATGTACTATTATCACCATCCTTGTATCACAAATGTATTGTATTGCAACATTCTTGTCATGGCCCACCCCTAGAACAAGGTGATTTGCACCCCCACTAAATTCAGTCAAATGCTAGCATATTTACATATTACTTAGCTTGTTCTGGGTGAAAGAATGAAATATAATCAAAACAAACATGTATGTGAAGGTAAACACAAATAAGTTTGAAAGGGATGTAATCAACACTGTAGAGGTTGTAGTTTAATAAAACATTTGTGGCGTAATTTGTGACTTCAGTAAAAGTCTGTGAAGCAAAACCTGAAATTTGTCAGTGAAAACAATAAAACTGCTTAGACTGAAGAGCTGTAGATGTGGAAAGAGTGAAAAGACAGTGAAAAGACTGAAAACTATTTAGTGCTATAACATCTTTGGTCCTTGAGCTCAGTGGTCCTCAAATGGTGTGGCAGGGCACACTGGTGTGCCTCACATCTTAATACAACTAAAGTAATTAATACAACTACAAAACAATCAGTGTATGAATTTTAAATGTGCCTCGAGATTTTGGCTTGGTTTTACATTCGCTTTGGGAAACAACAGTTTAAAAACTACTGCTCTAGCTTGAGCTACAGTTCTGCTTACTTGGCTTTCATTCCTGAGGTGCATCATCCTGTCAGAGTTAAGTGTTCAGGTTTTCATCGTGGAAATTGGATGGACACATGAGTGTGAATAATTCCAATAATATTTTGTTATTTTTTTATTTACCTGAAGTGGGCCATGCTATAGAAGCTGGGCTGCTTGTAGAAGACATCTCGCTTTGTGTCCACTATAACAGGGCTGTCTACAAAGTTTTTGACCCAACTTGGTCCACCAGTCTGGTCCAACGCCAGGTTCCAGTCAATCCAACCCACCACATAATGATTTAAGTCCTGCCAAGAAGAATAAAAAAAACACCCACAGGTTAGCATCTAGCCCGTAGTTTTATTGTTAGAATTGATTTCTTCTTGAATGAATCCTTTGGACTGACACTGGAGTTTTATTTTTGTGACAGAAAGAAAACACATCTAACTAAACAGATCCCCTTTGGTTCCCAAGATGTTGAGCGTCTGAATGAACCCATGCAAAACAGACAGAAAGGAGGGAGTCCGGGTTTTTTTGAGAGAGAGTGAAGGGAAGAAACTGAACACCAGCCAGCTTGCTTTGCTAGCCTGCAGGCAGTGAGAGCAGCAGAGTGAGATGTTTCAACATGCAGCATGGAGGAAAGTTCTTCACCTTACAGGGACCGCTCCCTGTCTTTCAATCTCACATCTGTTATTGTGGATGTGACTGAATAAGTACAACCCTCATGCAGAAGCACTGATCAACTCACCTCTATGATGTCATGTGCGTACTCTTCAGCTCTGTCCCAGCTACCCAGCTTCACCCCTCTGTCGAGCAGAGGGTTCCAGCCCGAGCATGCCTCTGTGCTGAATAGATAATACTCCGGGTACAGGTGATGTGTGACTCCGAGGCTGATCTCTGCCGGGACAAGACCATCCATGTACCAGTGAACTGCCACACCATGAATGTACTTCGCTGCTCGGACATCACTTAACACCTGAAGGAAACAGGGAAGGTTTATCAGTCACTACATTATCAATTTTTAGGATTATCTGTGGCTACTGAAACATTCTATAACCAAGTACTATAGCAGGAATGAGCAACTTTGGTTTGCTTTCTGCAGGCAGTAATAGAAGTTTAAATACCTTCAATTGTACATATATTTTGCTTTTTCTATGCACTGCAATATCGGCCATCAACTTTAACAATTCATTTTTTTAACTTATTTTTGTTTATTTATTTCTATGTATTTACTATCTTATAAATTTTTTAATCAAGTTGTTCTTATATCCTACTATATTTATCGACTTTTATCTATGGTTCTCATGGTCTCATTTCACCTTGCTGGGTTCTTGTATTGCCTGGTTATCTATGCTCCTGATGCTTAAGTGCTTTTCATGCTTGGGTCATGTATGTAGGGTGGGTTTGTTTGTCGTTTGGATTCTTGTGCTTATTTCTTATGCATGCTTTAATGTGCCAGTCAAAGCACTTTATAAACCTCTGTTTTAAATGATATATAAATAAATGTATCATTATCAATTTAAGTGGTACTTTTTTAAGGTACTTAAAGGTAGAACAATAAATAAATGAAACACATCATATAGTGAAAATACTGTCGAATGCTGGTGAATAACGAATTGTAACATATATGTATATTCTGTCCTATCAAATGAAGTTGTCCAAACTAGTATTTATATCAAAACTTAGAACTCAAGAAAACAACTTTAAATTACTTGTTATCATCAAAAATTGGGTCAGTAAGCTAAATAAATTAATTACTGCTTAGGGCTTCTATACAAACCCCCTTGAGTAAATCACTTTAAAGTATCTGTTGATGAAGTTAGTTCCTGAAAATTATATTGTTACACTGAAATTCTTCCATTACAACAAGTGATAGGCTAAAAGAATAACCATTTTCTTTATGCAAAATATTAATACTAATAAGGGTAATGTTATCTTAACCTTTTCTCTTATCCTGTGATTTCTTCTTTAAGCAGATTTTTGTATCACACGTAATAAACCAAAGGTTTTTCTTTAATGTATTTCTTTGTCTTTCACTGTTTTGTACTCTGCAACACCAGTGTAGCTTCAGGTAAATGAAAGTTCATCATGACTTTCCCTCTCTTCCCTCTGCCCTTGGACTCACCACTTTGGCCCAGTGCGGCAGCAGCAGACGGTTGTCATCCAGGATGAGGACGTGTGTGTGCGGGTGTGACGAAGCGTGCAGAGCAGGGCCCAGGTCCAGCACCACCCAGTCCCTCTGCTGCTCGGGAGTGAAGCCCAGAGCCTGAAAACTGCAACAGAGATGATACTAAGCCTGCAGTAAAATCATTAACATCTAATTCAGTGTAGAATAAAAGTGTACCTGTAGTGTGTCATCTCCCCCGCTGTGGGCTCGTTCCCTGTGGTCAAAGCCCAGAAGGTCAAGTTATATTTAGCATATTCATCGAGGAACCTGAGAGGAAGGAAAAAAGTTTTTGTGTTGACTTTTTCTTCCAATCAAGTTTTAATAACATTTAGGTGAAGCCCCACATGTTACCTGATGTAATACTGAGCCCAGGTCTTGTACTCCTTCCCCCCTGGGTTGCCTTTCAGTGAACCCTTTCCTATGAGTGCACCGTTTGTTTTCATCCAGGCGGGGGCGCTCCAGGCACTCCCAAGCAGAGACAAGGGTTTAGGAGACATGGCCTGCGCACGCTGCAGAAGAGGGATCTGAAGAGAAGGAGATAGTAAGAATATGTAAGAAGGATGGAGAGATAGATAAGTGTTTGTGTCAATAAGGGAGAAAGACAAACCTTCATTTTTACATCCTCTGTGGCCAGAGTGAAATTCTCCAGGTTGTAGTCTCCAGGTGTATCAGCATATGTGTACTGACGGGTGGAAAAGTCACAGCTGGCAATGGGCACACGCACCACACTGTAGCCAATACCTGCAGAGAGGGAGCGGAACGGATTTTACGGCAGGCTGATTTTTTAACATTCCTCATCTTTCCCAGTCTTTTTTTGCCCCTGTCCCAGCTTTTTTGGAACGTGTTGCAGGCATCAAGTTTAAAATGAGTGAATATTTGCAAAAAAGCAATAAAATGTATCAGTTTGAACACTGATTCTTTTCTTTGTAGCGTACCCAATTGAGGAAAAGTCAAAAAGGATTCACAAATCACTGTATTCTGGTTTTATTATGTTGTATACAACGTCCCAACTTCTTGGAGTTGGGGTTTGTATTAATAGGTTTCTACTTCTACTAGGACAGGCTAAAGGTTATGGGGTTTTTTTTCGGGAGAGAAAACAGTCAGATGTGTAACAGCCCAATATATCTGAAAAGGAATGATCCTTGCATTATGAGTAGGGGTTTGACTGGCTTGAATATATGTGGGGGGGACGTACTATTAAAAAAACAAAACAAAACAGGGTGCTCTGTGTTTATATCAACCACACATGAGTAACAACACATATCATTCCTGATCTGATCTTATTTGCCTGCCACAGCAATAAAAAGGTCATCTTTGTGAAGATGGAAAACAGTGGCTACAGTTGTTGACCTACAGTGTACCTTCAGGGGAGAAGTACTGTTTGAGCAGCTGATCCTGTGCCCCCGCAGACAGAGACAGGATGTTGATGGCTGTGGCGTCTGTCATAGCTCCACCAAATCCTCTGATCTTCTGATACTTCTGGTAGGAAACGATTGTTAACTTGAGACCTGAAAGACAAATTGCCCTTCATCATGGTGCCCCTGACCTGCTATAACACTTAAGAAATTCACAGTAATCATCGTTCATCACTCACCTGTCCCTGAACTGTTCACATGGACCTGGCCCTGAGCTGCCTCCAGCCTGCTGCCTGCCATGCTGCTCAGGTAAGAGGAGAACTGACCCAGAGAAGGCAAAGTGACCTGGCCGACGCTGTCACAGTACGTGGAGTTACACTCACACACCACAGATTGATAACTGAAGTTTCTGGCTATGCAGTCACTACTCCCTGGAAAGAGGGAAAGTCAGAAAAATATGACTGCATGCTGTTTTCTTTGTGGTGTTAAAAGAGTAGTACACACACACAAAAACAAAAGAAGAAAATTTGTACATCTACAGAATAAAATGTTTGTATGGACAACATATACACTTTTGGATGTATTGATAAATTCACAAATGGGAAAACGGGAGATATAATACTGTTCCTATAATTAAAGTTAATGTTGATTCTGATTTTAACCAAACACATGCCAGGCCCTAATGTGCAGTGAGAAAACTGTTTACAGTAGAAACAACCAAAAGTAATAGGGGTGAGGAAAAAAAACATACAGCAAAGGTTTAGCAATAGTATATCAATTTAAGGCTGCCAAGTATTAATATTTTGTTTTGTACTGATTTCCAACATTTAATGAAGTTTTTGCTTCTATATAAATGAAATCAGTTACTCTTTAAGTCAACATGATGATGCTGTTGAGCTAATGCAGGTGAGGTGAGCATTAGTAAGGTTAATTGTGCAGGAGAGAGTTAGTAAACAAACATGGCAGCACAGGAGACAAAAGAATGCACCATTGGCACTAAAATTCATTAAGTTAACTTATTTTGGACTCTGAAAGGGGCATAAGAGATGCCCACGACACTTTTGGTTTGTAAGGAGTGACGCATGAGAACAAAATACTGTAGAAATATGGCTGACCTCACTTGGGCCAAATATATTTCACTAGGCCACCAGGGCAAAAGCTTATTGAAAGTGTTTGGGAATGGGCAGAGCCTTCCAAAAGCATATCTGGCAGGTGATTGGATGATCATTCCACTCGATCACATTCATTATGGGTCAGTCTGATAGTGTAGTAGGCGGATGCTACTACCGCAATGTAAAGGACAGAGAGTGAGCAACATTACAGAACAAATTCTTGCCAAAACATTTTGAAACTGGAGCAAAAATATCCTCCCAATAGAGAAGTCTGAAGTGTTGTTATGTGCTTTTCATTTAATAAAGAAGTGTGGTCCAGATCTGATAAAACCGCTACAAAAGCTGTTCGCATCTATGCTAATCTCTGTGCAAGCTGTCACTTCCTGCTGTCATCTTGCTCGTTGCTCCCACTTCTACCTGCTCTAAAGGACGCTGACTGGGCCGTAACACAATCATTGTCGATTTGAGCTTGGCAAAGTGGATCTGACTGATTACAGACATTGAATTAGGCTGATCCATTTGCACTGCAAGGTTATCACTTGATACCACTGAGGAAAAACAAGAGCTAAGCTAACTGGAAAATTAGCCAAAACTTGACATGCTTGGCTTGTCAAAGCTGCTTCCCCTCCATGATAATAAGAATAGCTCAGTTCATTACTAAGTTTATGTGCCATAACTCAAGGCTGAAATAAAGAAATAAAGAAATAAAGACTCAAGGCCACCTCATGTTTGGAAAACAAGGGCTTTTGTAACATTCTGGTTGAAATCCAGGTATGTGCCCAGTCTGTACATTATTTCACTGACACAGTTCTGGCAAGACATCGACATGAGTCTGAGTTTTACTCCTTTTTTTTTTTTAAAGTCAAGTGACAAGATGAATATTCTGAGATAATATTTCTTATTACCTTTTTATAAAATAGGTCACTTTTTCTTTCTTTTTGGATATAATTGTAGCCAATAAAAGGTTAAATATTGAAATATGTAATGGTATGTCTCGCAATACTCAGCACATTGTAAAATATTAAGAATCACAATAAAATGGACTCATGTATCACAATAATATTGTATCTCGGGGCCATTGGTGATTCCTACCCCTAAAAAGGAATGAAGTCATTCAGTGCAAGATGAAATATTTGCTCCATATCACCCACCCCTAGTTTGAGTTATTACCTGTACAGAGGGTCAGTTCTGTTGTGAGGACAGCAAAGGCCAGAAGTGCAAATGATGGCAACAACATCGCCATTTTATCTAGAAACAAAGAATATCCATAATCGACAATGACTCTATTAAATTCAATGTCAGGGGTCAAAATTCACCCAAACAATGAGCTCCTTCCTGCTGTCATTTAGCTGACTCACACACATTTAATTGTCATGTTATTGAGCGGCAGAACAGCAGACTCTTACCTCACAGGTACCCGACACAAACTCTGTCATGTCCTGTAGGTCTGTCCAGATATTCAGGCCAGTTACTCACATAAACTCGGTTAAATCCGTCATAAATGCGAGAGTGAAGGTGAGGAAGTGAGACTTTTGAACAGTCATGTGGCTGTAGTGAACAGTCACGTGACCACAACTGCAATACCCTGACCCACCGCTAGATGGTACTGCATCACCAAGCGCCATTTTAACATGGAGACCCCCGGATCCGCCTCACTACAGGTGATGCAGACAAAACAAACACATTTTTTCTTATTATGTATTTGATCTTATTGAGTTTTATTCATTCAACATCTTTATCTGTTCCAATAAGATTTCTGTTTTTAATCGTTTTTTTCTCTGTCGGTTTTGTTGTTGTTTATTTTGTTATATATATGCAGCTTGGAGTTATTATTCAGCTGTTTAAAAAGTAAACTGAAAATACTTTAAGAAAAAACAATGAGTTAGTGTGAACAATCAGAGAGCAACGTCTGTAGATATTCAAGAGCCTAAACACACCCTATGGTTAAGATAATCAGTGTCTGATTAATAATTTTATAATATAATTTTAATGTACAATTCCATCTATCAAAGAAAAAAATGAAAGAAAAAACAAATAGCTGGGGTGCTATGTGAAATGAAAATGCTTCAGATATAAAGATCCTGTGAGGAGTTTAAAAGTTTCACATTCATGACATTTGCGGGATAATTCCATCAAAAGATGCATTTTTCATGGCATTTGTTGATTTATTTTGTGGCCTGTTACTTTGTTGGTTTATTTTGTGGCCTGTTACTTTGTTGGTGGGTCAAACAGAAATCATTTAATATTTTAACCAAAAAAAACCCCATTCTGACTCAATTTAAGGTTTTATTATCAAAGTTTCACACATGCATCATAATTTACAGTAGAGCAAATATTACAGACACGGATGTTTGTATGTTTATGTATCTCTAGACACTGATATTTCTTTATGTGGTTTCAGTCTTTATGTAACTTCAGAGGGTGGCACAAATCCTGTCCATCAAGGCTGGATTCCTGTTGCTCAAAAAGATGATTTCTTTCTTTCCTTCTTCTGTTTGACCTGATGAGAGGAAAAATACTTGAGGTTACAAAAATGTCTTTACTTAAAATCAGTTGAACAAATGACAACATCATCACTTACTCTGTGGGTGCTGAAGCCAGTGGCGGTCCAAGTAGTAAAGGTAACAGCTCTCAAACTCTTTCTTGCTGTAGTTGGACACTGACACGGGGACGAATGGTTCCATGCTGTTAAATCCCGTCTGACAAGCAAATAACAGACAGAAGATTGAACATGAATGATTGAAGTTTTTATACCAAAACACATCACAGCCTAGATTATTAAATTACAAACTAAATGTATTAATTCAAAAATAGGAGCACATCATGAGGTCAAATTAAAGCCAGCTAAAGCACATTTAAGGTGCATTTTAAGCCATTCCAGCATCTTACAGCATTGGAAAGCTACATGTTTACAAATGAATTTATTAGATTATGTTTCACTATCTTTTCATTTTAAACTGATATTACAGCTTACAAAAAAATGTTTTTCATAATAACAGTGTATAATAGTCAACGCATATAAAAATAAAGTAAATATAAAACAATTGGCTGAATAACTTGACATAAAAGTTTCTTCAAATGAGAATTTTGACCCAATGACCATGTGTTGTGTCAGAAAAGTCACATTTACTTAGCTATTATTCTACAAAAGAGAAACTGATTTTTCCAATATTTTTTAGTTTATTATTTAACAAGAAGTTATAATTTTGCAACCAAAAGTATAAAATATTATCAGGTATATTTAAATTATCTAATAAGCTAAATATTAAATCAGACAGCTTTTTATGATGAGTGAAGTATAATTTCTCTTCAAGGACAAAATTCAATCACTTTTCAAACCATGAGAAAACTTTATTAAATTCAAGCATTTTTAAGGATTTTAAACTACTGCATGGACCCCGAGTAACGCCCAATAGCTCTGTAACTTTGATCTAATAACACTAATAATGAGCACCATGCAGGAAGGGCTGAAACTGCACAGTAATCCTCTTTTAAATCAATAAGTAAGAGCTGATATTTATGTAGTCAGTGGTTAAGAATTCTTGTCTATGTTTAACACAACATTAATACTGTAACATGATGCACGGCTCTACTTTGACTTTTACGGTTCAGCTGTTGCTCAGTAAAATTATTTAGAGGTGAATTAAATTGACTGGTTTATTGATCATTATGAAATGGATCTAATGACTTGCAGACATCAGATAAATGGCACTTCTAGAAATATTGCTGCAACAAAACCATCACAAGGGATGACACTGCAAACAGAGGCAGCTTCAGGCAGAAAACAGCATGAACAGAGTCGACAGAATTAGAACAGAAATGACACTTAAAAGGGCTTAACGGTGTCGTGTTTCTGTTCTACAAACACTTCTGTATTAAACAGCGCAGTTAGAACAGAGCAAAAGCAATTACACACAAACGGAGGCTGAGATTCATCCTTTGTTGACAAATGTCACGGATAATCTGTGCTCTTTTAATACTTCTTGATTTATCTGACTGTTTTGTTGTTGTTGAGCTGCACAGAACAAAGAAACGACTGAGAATAACTGAGAAGTCTCCAGGGAAGATCTGCAGTTTTCTTACAAGTGACCAGGGTTAGAGTAGAGGGAAAAAAGTCTTATCTGCAGTCAAAACCTGAGGGAAATCTTTGTGTGCCAATTATTTACCCTTAGGTCATAGTGGTCCCTGTAAAGGGTGGGTACATTTTGTTTAAAGGTTATTTAATATTAAATCAATAATAAATTTGGCAAGAAACTTAGAAAAAAATGTCAGTTGTTTCAAATGCATTTTGGAATTTGAACACTAATTTCTGAATATTATAATGTAATAGGCCTATATTGCTCTGTGTAATCAATATTACATCTAGCCAATTAAGACCAAAATGACCATATCAAATCCATTGTGAGCATGATTTTTAATTATATGGTCTCAGCTACAGAAAACTGTTGAAAGTATCATGATATACTTTTCATTTGCAAGCCAGACTTCAAATCTGTAGTTTTTTATATTCACCAGCAGATGGCCCCACTTTCTCATTCATGCAAACCAGGGTAAAACCATTCACCCCTCAGAGACCACAAAATAATTTAAACAGATTTTTTTTTAAGCTGTAAGCAAAATAAATCAACATGCATCAAAATACAATATGTTAATTTTCAGTAAACACCCCAGACTGGATTAATGAAAGCATGTGGCATCTGGTTTAGCTATTCCAAACTCTTTTTGGGCTTTAGCTCCATGTGAATATCAGAAGCACCTTTTTAAATTAAACTTTAACATACTTTAAAGTGGTAAAGTGTCTTGCTCAAGGGCACCTTGACATTGCTCAGGAAGTGAGCTGGCACCTTTTCAGCTATCAGATGGCGTTTCAGACCCTTTGGTTCCCAGCACTTGTCCTTACAAACTCAGATACTGCTGTACAGAACATAGTGCACAAAGACTGATATTCAAAGGGTTAAAGTTCGGGAAAAAAATACACCCTGGATCAAAATCTCAAGACCAGTTTAAAAATTGCAAGGATTTGCATTTTGCACTGTTGAATCTTAAGAAGGTCCTAAGTACAGCTTCAAAATGCAAAAAGAAGAAATGGGAGTTAGACCAAAATTTGAGTAAGCAACTTATTGAAAACAACAGTTAAACTGAAATAGGCTGTTCATCAGCTGATCAAACTTGAAGACCACAGCTCATAAAAAACTAAAAACCCCTCAAAACAGATATATAATTGTCAAAAAGGACTCATTAATGAGTAGCTCCACCTACTGGAAGCGAGTGTTTCCGGGAGGTTTGTGGGAACGTTACTCCAAGTGGTGAAGTTGGCTTTACAAAGGGCATCCACTGACTGGAACTGATGTCCATTATTGTAAACTTCCCTCGCCATCCATCCCCAAATGTTTTCATTTCAATTAAGATCAGGGGACACGCAGGACAGTCCAAAAGAGTGACGTTACTCTCCTGGAAGAAGTCCTTAGTCAGGCAGGTATTGTGAACTGCAGCGTTGACCTGTTGAAAAACCCAGTCATTACCACACAGACGAGGGCCCTCAGTCATTACCACACAGATGAGGGCCCTCAGTCATTACCACACAGATGAGGGCCCTCAGTCATTACCACACAGACGAGGGCCCTCAGTCATGAGGGATGCCCCCTGCAACATCTCCACATAGCCAGCTGCTGTTTGACGCCCCTGCACAACCTGAAGCTTCATTGTTCCATTGAAGGAAAAAGCAGCCCAGATCATGATGGCGCCCCCTCCACTGTGCTGCACAGAAAACATCTCAGGTGGGATCTCCTTGTCATGCCAGTAGCACTAGAAGCCATCAGGACCGTCAAAGTTACATTTTTTCTCATCAGAGAATAAAACTTTCTTTCACCTTTCAATGTCCCATGTTTGGTGTTTCATTGTAAAGTCCAAACAGGCAATTTTGTTGTGTTGAAGGAGATGTGGACTTTGAAGATGTTTTTGGTTTTAAGCCCATCCCTTGCAGATGCCGTCTCAAGGTTACTGGACTGCAGTCAGCACCAGTAAAAGCCTTAATTTGGGTCCAGGATCGTCATCTTGATGGAAAGCCAATTGGATCATCCAGCTCAGAGCCAGTGAAATTTATATTGGTCTGACTTTTTCGTTCCATAACTCTCAGGATCTTTTAAGAAATTCAAAACGACTGTCTTTCTGCGTCCACCCTCAGCAGCAGTGGCGCATTGCAAGAGGCCTTGCTTATGCAGCTCAACAATCCTACTACGTTCAGAGGCACAAAGCTTTATTGCCTTTGCCATCAGGAGGTCCAACAGTGTGAATACCTGACAGAAAATGACACTGGATCCACATTTTTGCAAATGGTTTCTTTTAAAGGCTGTGGTCTCAAACTTTTGATCAGCTGACAAAAGCATGTTTGAGTTTAAAAGCAGATTTCAATAAAGTGCCTGTTAAATTTTGTTTGTCTCTGGCTCACATTTCTTCTTTTTGTATTTTGAAGCTCTACTTTGAACCTTCTTGAGATTCAACAGTGCAAAATGCAAATTCTTACATTTTTTCAACTGGTCTTAAGATTTTCATCAGGATTATATATATATATGAAAAGAACTAAGGTAATGAAGATTTTTACTGCAGTGAGGGTATAAATTATCAATATGAAATAATTCATGGCACTCTCCCTGGTGCATTGTTTTTTTAGGACTCAATGGGTTAAATGTGACTTTCTTTGAGGGTGAAATAGACAAAAAAAGGATTTCTGACCTCTCCCAGAAGCTCTTGTGGCAAATAGTCAGACTTTGAAGTGTAGAGAGACCCCGTCTGTGAGAGAGTGGTGATGATGGCGCCTCCAGTCTGAGACAGAGAGTCAAAGTCATGAAATTAAAAACATAACTAAAAACAGTGGTCACTGATTGCATTTATATGAACTTCAGTATCCTTGATTTTCTTTTTGTTTTTTTTAACCCTTGAATGGTCACCATACACTGTGGAATAGACATGATAGGCTCTAGGAAGGTGACGCATCATGTGGGAGCTCTTGTCTCATTGAGAAACGCAAAAGCCTCATTTCCACTGAGTTGTCTGGTTTGGTTCAGCACAGTTCGGTACGGTTTGGCGCGGTTAAACCTGATCTTGTTTTCATCACTTGAGGGCAGGGATGTGAGCTGGGAGGAGATGGTCACACCAGCTATGTAAATGGGTGAAGTCACAGCAGCACAACACAGTGAGGCGAACTACAGTAGAGTGCGATAGTAAACAAAGAGCAAAAATGAGGACCTTCAGCACTCTTTGGAGCATTGTTT
Organism: Cetoscarus ocellatus; assembly: GCA_037902135.1. Lineage (NCBI taxonomy): Eukaryota > Metazoa > Chordata > Actinopteri > Labriformes > Labridae > Cetoscarus > Cetoscarus ocellatus. Next base: position 950,066 of record JBAMNC010000663.1, on the reverse strand, counting down.
CATGCAGACATTGTACACAGCAACAGCAGTGAACAGATCAATCTAAATCCACAGCTTAGTATTTTTGCAGCTGCATGGGAATTGACAATTTTTGTGACCAATCAACAGACTGCAGCACCCACGAGACTTTACTGCCAATATCTAAAGATACAAATTATCTGAGTTGAAATCTAAAATAAGGCAGTCCTCCTTGAAAATGAGACAGAAATAAGGTGGCTACACTTTATTTGCAACTCTCATGTTGCAGTTTAAAGAAGATATATCATACCTTTTGTTCACCTTTAAACACTGTCTCTTGTGGCAGTTAATATGATTTGCACTTGTTGAGGGCGAGTAGATACTACAGCTAGTACAAATACAAAATTATGATAGAGCTCAGTCCACAATATGCCACACTGGTCTTACTTTGTCCAGATTTCAAGGCCTTAGCTGTTTGTGTTGTAAACAATAGTAATATCAGGTGCCTGTGCAAAAAGATGCTTTTCTCAGAGATTTAGATAATGGTATTCATCTCATATACAGCCAGGTAATCCAATAGGTTTCTCCATATGAAAGCGGAAAACAATATTCTGAATATGGTCAAAACTAAATTATGGTTCATAACCTGGATACTCAAGTCCATGTAAACACACTTAGTAAACACCATGTAAACACACACGCCCTCAGTGTTGGATTCTCACCCAGTCGTTCCTCATCAGCTTCCTTAGGTTGTGAACCAAAGTGAGCTCCTCTGGATCCACCTGATGGGTGCAAAGAAAAACACTGTTTATTAACTGTAACAGAGGAGCATTAAAGCATTAAAGGGACACTGGATGGGTTTCCTCACAGTGCTCTTATCCTCCTTCTTGATGGTGGATCTTCCCCACAGGGCGTTGACACCATCCACAGCCACAGCCAGGCGGAAGTCTGACTCAGGCTGCCCACTCTGCAGCCTCAGCTCCTTCAACACCGCCCCCACAACATCGCTGCTGCTCTTCACGCGAGATATACCCTACAGCGCAGAAACACAAACACAGGCCTGAGGATGACATCCTACACAGAAAAATTAAAAGGGGAACTCCATCGACTTCATCCTTATGAGTACAAAAGAAGGTCCTGGAAAGAGCTCTGCTGCACATGTGGGGAAGTTGCACAAAACCTTGAGAGGCTCCAGGGGGAACTGTGTGAGGGTTGATCGATTGACTCAGCTGACTTCACTCCAGTCAGAGTTGACTAGAGCTGAGACTTTGAAAATGAAAAAAATCTTTGAAAGTGAAATAAGAAAGATACAAGGCCTGTATCTGTGGCTTATGAATGGGGATGGCAAATCAAGACTAAATTAGATGCTGAAATCAAATCACAAATCTCTGATTGTCCCGTCAGTGGGTTTGCTTTGTACTTTAAACAGGACCTGAGTTGTGACTGGGATGGTGAAAGCACAGAACAACTGCGACGACGGGCTGGCTCTTATGTGCTTCTGAAAGGTAAACAACTGCTACACAGTGATATAAATCATGGCTCTTGAAGAGATCATTTTTGTTGGTTTTCTGCTCAGCACTAAGAGAATTTAGCAATGTAGCAATGCTACAAACATCTTGACCTATGGTATGTACTTTACTTTAATTAATCCTTTTCTCAAAGGTTTCAAATTATGGAAAACATGCCTTTTTAATAGTTTTTAAACAGATATCCACAAGAACATGTTGCTTAAACAGTCTGTTAGCACTCCCAATGCCTAGTGTTAGTTCAGCCCACAGGCAGTTCCAATGAAGTGCAGTCACAGTAAACATTAGAGCCCTGCACTAAAACAGCCTTTTTTAAGTGGGGCTGAAACAGAGGGGTTTTTCAGGCCTGTAAAAATGAAATATCTGAGTTGAGTTTTATGCAAGAAACGTTTAACTGTATGTTCTGGGGACATCTGGTTCCAGTGTTAAGTTTCTAAAGAGGAGTATAATGTAAGCCCCTTAAACCTAACTTCTTAAACTAGCTCTTTTTTTGTAAGTTATGGGTGGATGTGGCTGTTGTCATGTGGCTAGTGTCTGTAGATTTTCTAGATATACAAATGATGCCTCAATGTCCAATGCAAGGAAGTGCATTTCATTACAGATATTTGAAACCTTATGGAAATAACCTGTGCCAATTAAGGCTCCTGTGCCTGTGCACTGTGTATATCTGCTCTGTTCTCTGTCCACTCGCTGAGACTGTGCAGTGCCTGCTTACATATTCGCATTTGTATACATGCATAGCACACAGCCGGTGTTCCTGTAACTGAGTGACAAAATGGTATTTATGCTTTTAAGACTTATGTAACATTCTACCTTGTATAAGAACAGCACTCTAACTCTAGCACCTTCACAAAGGCACTTAAAAAAATATTTATTGAGACTGGATGCACTTTTAGTATTTTAGATTGCATTGTTGTTTTATGCATTGTAGAGCAGATTTAACCCAGCCTGTATTGTTTGTTTTTTTGACTGTAACTGTATCTGCTGTTGTTTGTGTACAGTTTGTATGTCTGCATTGTTGGTTTCATGTTTCTTTTTCATGTTTGTGACTACGGATGAAAATTAGCACTGTTCTATATCTGGCATATTTATGTTTGTATTGTATGGACTCCCAAGATATTGTCTGTTGATTTATATGCACTGTTCTGTCCAAATAATAATAATAATAATAATAATAATAATTTAATAATTTTAGGAAAAAAAAGCAAGGATTAATGTACCATTCAGTATCAGAATATGAATTTAGATTATTAATCGAGACAACATCAGGGCTTCTTTTGCTTGGCAACAAATAAATATGGTCTTTTGGAATTTATTGCAAAAGGTCAATTTATTCAACTTACTATTATAAACACTGACTTCCACCGTGTGTTTGACGTTGTGTGCTGCCTATTGGTGACCCCGCCACCCCCGCTTTGCTCTTTGAACCTGTCACTCTTTAGTCTGCAATGTTACAGAAGTGCAATTCTTACCTGTTTCAAAACAAAATCTATCTTAGCATCTAAACTATGGCCAAATGTCTGTCTTGCATGGACCCTTTCAAAATTTCATCTCTGTTTACATCTATTGCATTTGTAGCACATGGGGGATTAATACCTTCATTTCATCGGGCAGACCTGTGTATTGTAGAATGACAAATAAATTCTTAAATTTCTTCATTCTAATAAAATACTTTGGACTGTGTTGAAAGGCTCCCAATTAATATCAGACCTAATTACAGCCTTCAACAGGCTCAGAGTAACCCCAGCAGTGACCAAAACTGGGTTTGAAAGACAAGCCTGACAAAATAGGGCAGTACTCGTGTCACAAGTACTCTGAGATGATAAAGCCAATGAGGATGGCTGACTGGAGAAGCTGAACATTTCACAAACTAAACAGAAATCTCTGGCTTCTTTCTGCCTTTGTCAGGATGTGGTCCAAAGATGCTGATCTGCAACCATGCTGCTTTTATTGACCATTAATCAATATGCATAAGGAGGGTAAGTATGAAACTTTTCCGATATCTGTGGGCGACTCAGTAGGACGGAAAGAAACTAAAGACAGAATATATCTCACTGATGAAATGAGCACAGATTATTGAACACTTAGAGCCAAGAAGCGTCACTCTCTTATTTGTACTCTGAAATGACTCACCTGATCCACCAGCTCTGCTAGTGAGCACCCCGCCTCAGTGAACTCTCTCTTTGTCCACACATAGCGCTGCTTTGTTTTTATCTGGGACAGAAACAACAAAGTCTCATTTACTGAATAGTGTCATAGTTTCACTTATCATGTTTACAGAAGCTAAATAATCTTAATACAGATTTCATAATGCAGTTTCAAAAAAATCAAATTCAAGACTCTTTAATACCCAAACTGAGAAATTTTTTAACAAATTTTAAATGGCAGAACAAACTTCTAATAAAAGGACATGTAGGCACATTTCTCTCACAAGAGAGAGAGACCCAGAAGTGTGATTGCCTGTATGTGCAAATGGACAACATTTTTATGCATACTGTTATGATGACATGTTGCTGACACCTTTATTTTTATGCCTTTTTTTGACAAGCACTTAAATTTTCCATGTCCTGCGAATAAACTTTCTTTGCTTTTAATGTTGTTAGAAGGGGCTTGGGGTAACAGAGGTATATGACTAAGCTCTCAGTTCACAGAGAAATGCACTTCAGCCTCCACCTACACGAGTGTTTTCTGCATGTCACAGTCTGACGTCATGAGTATTTTGAAATTTTGTTCTGTGGCCTGTAACTCCTCCTCCGCCCTCCCATTAGATATCGTTTAGGCAGCCAATCAGCACAGAGCTCATTATCATAGCCTCCTGTCTCACCGCCCCCTCAGGTCCAAGTGTTTCCAAAGGGGAGGAAAAAGAGCTGCATATATGATCCACCACAGAGACTTAATATTTCTCTTTTTTTAAATTGAACTTTAATCAAATCCTTGCTTATAGACATCGAAGACTATTGTCCACTGTTGCGTACATAAATACATCTATGTATGCCATTTTTGTGAATTAGTGTTTACAAAAGACATCTATGTATGCTCTCTTAGTGCAATATCTATTCACACATCTGCATGTGCAACTGTGTGCTATGGGCATCGTGCAATATTATATTCAGTCTGGCACTTAATAACCTTGAGCAGTAGGGTAATGTGCAATGCAACAGGAACTTTAATTTCTGAGTAATATTGGGCAATGTGCAATATAACTAGGACCTGAGTTCCCAGGCAGCTAGCACTTTGCACTTAAGCATCTGGCACTTTAATTAGCACTCCAGCATTTTATAATTCATTGTGTATAACTCCCATGTTCCCCGACTCTCAGCCCACTTTTATTTTTGAACTGTATGTCATTTTTATTGTTGTCTGTCTTTTTATATGCTCTTTTCATTTTATTCCTATCATTGTTGTTTGTTTTTGTTTTATGTGTTGATACCAACCTGCTAATGGGACTGGGGATGGAAATTAGTCGCTTGGCTATAAGCCCATGCATTTACATGTAAATGTTCATTAACGCATACTGTGCCATTTAAAAAAAAAAAAAAAAAAATCTCTCTCAATCTCTCACAACAGGAAATGGGACCATTAAAATATTTTTAAAAAAAAGGTTTGATAGACGTGTTTTCTCTCTAATCTAACCTAAATATACAAGATCTCCCTCAAGTGCAGAAAAGACTTTTCATGAATTTTTATGCCCTTAAACTTAAAAAAAATCCCATTCAGGACTTTTTAACATTTTTTTAAGGATCTGTGTGAACTTTGTTTAGAAATAATTACAGCTTTTTGTCGACCAAGGAAAAACTGTTCAACTAATATTACACACATTTACTCATCCATCAATTGTATGTTTGAAAAAAAAAAACATTGTTATTACAAATACAACCTGTTCAATGACGGTGTAGTCATGACACCCTGAGTGTAAGCCTAGATAAACTTCTAAAATAATCTTAAATAAAATAAAACCCTTAATTCAGCATAATACATAATTTTGACCTCATAATGTTGTACCAAAACAATAACCAACTCCGCACTCAAATAGGTACACCTGCCTTTATTAATGTTATTTCCAGAATAATGTCTATTTGGAATCCCAAACAAATAAGCTTTAAATATTGTTTATCTTATTTTATGTTGATAGAATCAAGAGGACCCAATAGTTAACTTATTCAACCTAAAAGATGTGCTGCCACAAGGTCTGACCATGCTGTCTTTTGCTTTATTACAAATTCTCTCTTTTTTAACTACTAGTAAACACCTCTAGTGTGCAGTGGGCACCTGCTGCAAGAAATCAGTGCAGATATGCTTACCTTTTTGCACATCAGCTCTTTTGACTTCTAGTCTGTCAAACTATTATGATCAATAAAGCAGTGACATGTGTAAAGTATATCTGAATAATTTTGTTCCAAACACAATATAACATTAAAATAAATGCATCAGGCCTCTTTCATAACACTGCAAGTAATGTATTTAGCTCTTCTCTCCTTTGAAGGTAACACGTGCAGGTGCACGTGCACTGACATTTTGTTTGCAGGAGAACCCAAAGAATAACTTATTAATCAACCAACTGGAGGTTGTCGGCACCATAAATATTTCACTCTGGGTGTCCATGTTTTAAAACTGAAAGCGACAAATCTGTAAGTTATTTCTACCATAAATACAACACTCGTTATAAACTAATACTTCACTACTATCTGCTCTCAAGCTGGTTTCTATTTTCATGACTGTATATTTTTTAAAAGGTTTAAAATTATTTTAGATTTTTTCTGGATTTAACAGGTTTATACAGCTCCTTTTTGGCTTCATTTGTCAAAAAATAATACAAAAAACAGTGCTGGGGATAACAGCACATTAACATAATTCTGTTGATTAATTCTTAAGAGGTCACAGCATATATCTTTACCTTAGAAAGGAAAGGCTCATTGGTTGTTTTGAAGTTACGTAACCATTCAGTGGCTTGTAATGGCTGATCAAAGCGGGACGAGTTAAAAGATGATGGCAGCAGCTCTTTACAGTTCTTCACCCAGAGATGAGCTGCATTATCGGGGAAAAAAAGGAGATTAAATAAGAACCCATTCTTTACTCTTGTAGGCTTCACTGTTAGTCTACCACTTAGCGAATCTGAGTCTCACCGTCAGGAACATGCAGCACCAACCATCCTTGTGAATAGCAGAAGTGGACAGTGTGACAGAGAGACATTGTCTTACCACTGCCCTTTAACCCATCTGAACAAGTTGATAAGGTGAACAACAGATGAACAGGGGCAAAAGGCTTTTTAAACTTGAGAGAAAACGTGGGGGTAAGTGCTGCACTGGGGCAAGGCGCAAGATGACAAAAACAAAGATTTGGGTGCTTTTCAAGGATTTAAGGATGGAGACACAGCTGAACATAGCATGAGAAATCCAAGGCACTCCAATGAGGTTAAAAATCTTTTATTTTAACAAGGATGGGTCATGTCTGTTAAAGTAAAAAAATTGTAACCACATTGGAGTGCCTTGGATCTTTATTTTTTTAAGCTTTGAAAATTGCATGATGAATTTGTTACAGGACATCAGTGTCCATGTAGAGCCAACACGTGGGCTGCAGTTAACTGTAAGTGTTGTAATCCCATGTGAAAAACTCACCCAGGTCGATCAGTCTTTTCTGTTATAGGATCAAAACTTTTTTGTGAGCAGCCCCAAAAGAGCAGCCTTAAAGAGGGACGGCCCAAAAAGCCTCCTTTAGAGTAGGAAGGGACCTCTTTATTCAACTAAAAACAAATAATAACACTACAAACCTCTCAATGGAAAAGATATTTTCGCTCCACTTCCAACATGTTTTGGTGAGAGTTTGTTCAACAAGGTGGCTTACGTTTTGTATTTTACAGTAGGGCAGTATCTCCCGCCTACTACATCACCTGATTGGCCTGTAATCAATGTTATTAAAGGAACAATCATCCAATCACACACTGAATATGCTAATGAAAGGTTCTGCCCTCCCCAAACACTTTGCATGGGCTTTTGTCCAGATGGACTAGTGAAATGTATTGAACGGTCCATCTGGTGTGTCAGGTAACTTACATGCAGAGATTTCTCCAGATCTTTTGTTCAGTTTAATATCATGGACTGTAATGGTAAATCTCTAAATTACTTGTGATGACAGGTACATCAACGCTCTTCATAAACATTTTGACTGTTACTACGAATCCCCTGAAAGAAAAGGAAACCCTGGACTGTCACTGAATACAAACAACTGAGTCTTTCAGGGGTGCACTTTTAAACCCAATTATGATACTATCACATTACCCCGGTGAATATTTCTCAAGAAAATCTGATTAGTTTTAACATCAAATATCTTGTCTTTGTGTATCCCAACTTTAAAAAAAAAATTAGGTTTTACAACAAAACTTTTGCAGCCATCTTTGAATATTTCTATTTTATCTGTCTTGTGTTTAAAATTGCTCTGTATTCATAACTTGAATGTATTCTCGTGGTATTTTCTATTTTCCTCGGTAACTTTTAAATAAACAGGTTTTGCAAATTAGAACTTTGTTTCAAACACTCAGAACATTACACATGGTTACACACAATGTTTAAGGCATCAATTACTGGATGTCCAAGTTAAATAGACTAATTGATTTTTTGATCATAATTAGAGAGAAAGAGTGCAGTGTGAGGGTAAGAATGCATTTGGAAGGATACAGAATAAATATCGCACAGGAGGTTTGCTGAAGTCTGTTTTCTTCAGATATGAGGTGACCTCCAGAGCAGGCGACCTCACCATCACACAGGCCTCATTAAATGTCTTCATCTGAAACCACACACAGAGAGGATTGAACTATTTCAATAAACAAAATCCTTAAAAATATGTCTGTACATAAGGTATTCTACAAATAATGTGCATTCTATAACAAGCAGTAACAGACCTGGCTCTGAAATCTTCGAGGGAGGCCATGAGGGAACAGGGTGCGGACAAGCGCGGGGGGAAGAGTGTAATACTGTCCAACATGTTTCTCTGAAAGGCATGCCTGCAAAAGACAAATCAGTGAGCTCACCAACTTAAATCACAGAATATGTTTGCCCTACTGTTGATAAGGAAGACCAGGACATTTGGGATGGTTAGATCAGCTCTGCTTACCGGATCACTCTCTCTTGTTCTGAATACTGGCAGGGGCTCTGGTTCTGACTCTACAGCATAAGCCTCTTGCTGCTGTCCACATCCACTGGTATGAAGGGACCGAACGTGTGTAACCTGCAAAAATATAACCAAACAGAAAGTGTTATTCAAGGGTCCTATATTTCTACTAAACTCTACAGTAGAGCTGTTATTCAATGCACTCACTTTTTAGTCTAGATATGTATTTTATCTATGTCATGGGTTCAAAAACTTTTTAGTCCAGGACACTTGAAATAACAATACTACAGGCTGGGGACCACCACTGTGTGTGTCCTCAAGAAGGAGCAGAGTCCCAGATCATTATCATGCCCAATTTTAGTCTTTGAGGATTTTTATACACAAACCTCATTTTAGCACAAGTCTCACCCAATTACAATAATTTCAATTCAGAATGTACTCCCTGTTTTGTAGATATTTTAAAATAATGGGTAAAATATACCACTTAAAGTCATGTAAAAAATGTCTTTGCTTTTAAAGAGCATCTCACCCTCCACTGTGTGTTTGGTGACCACCACTTTAAAAACTGACTGATACAGCAATAACAAAGAACAAGAAAACATCAGCAAAAGTATATACAACCTAAAACAACTTCAAATGCATGTTATCTGCTTTTAAAAAGAATCAAGGGGACCAGTTCAACCAAGACACAATTTTTCCTGCAGCTGATTCCACTCTTCAGGAGTAGAGTATCTGAAACTTTTTTTTCCCATTTCAAGACAAACTTTGGGAACAGATCGCCAAAACAAATTTTGTGACCCAGCCACAGAATGAAGACTGTAGTTTCCAGCACTTTTCGCAGGAATGCAATTACTTAAATATGCGGAAAGCAAATTAAGTAAAGCCTTATGAATAAGGATATGCCAATGATTTTGTCAATGGCTGGCTGAAGAGGGCCACTCAGGTCTTTCATACAGAGACCAATGGTGAGTAAGCACCTTAAGATTTGTTTTGAAGCTCAACGCTCCATGATTAACTCTACCCAATGACTTAAGGCACTGAGATATATTAAATATCATCATAGTCAGTCAGGGTCATAAAAGTGTCATCTACAAGGTGCTTTTTTGCAACACAGAACAAACAAGACTTATTTCTGAAATAAAATCGCAGCCACAACTTTAACATCCTAAAAAGTTGCTCAATATGCAGCAGAAAAAGACAGTGATTCAGAGTCAATGTACTATATAATATTTGTTCAGTATTGCACCTTGCACCTTGACTTTCTAGAAAGCAATTTGGGATGAGAAGTTTCTTATTGATAAAAAGGGACTTGAGTTATCTTTCCTGTTTAATTTAACCCCTGTTTATGAGGGAACAAATTTATATGTGTTGTTATGTTTATATTCTTTCAAATTATGTGCAATAACATATATTTTTATTTGATCATTTCTTTTATGATCTGACATGTTGGGTACAAATGTTTATACAACTGTATGAGAAGGAAATGTTAGTATTGTACTGCTGTTGTTTGAAAGATAAATAAAAAATGAGTTTTGTTTTGAGAGAATTAAAAAATAGTTTTAGCTGCTGCAGTGTCCTGTTAAAGGTATCAAGGTATTAAAGGCCTCCCATAAAAGTCAGAAAGCCAGATGTTGGGTAGGAGCATAGCAATAAATAACAGTGTCATCCGCATGATCATTTCATCCCTGTGGTATTTTTATTTGCACAACGTCCCAACTTCATTGGAAGTGGGGTTTGTACTTTACCTCTGGATACTTATTTTTATTTTTTCTTAATCCAGCAAAGGTTAATGAACCCAAAAAAGGTGGTTTTAATATCACAATGGATGATCTTCTACGGCACTAAAAATAAAACTGTGTTTTCTGTGATGTTAACAGATCTGCTGCTTTAAACTCATTTAAATCGACATTTTGATCTGAACTCACCGTTTGCCGTAGCCTGAAGGACAGTCTGTGAAGCGCCATGATCTGGAAAAAAGGCAGACGAAATCTGTCTGTAAACTGTACCGTTTGCAGTGAATAATCTGATGTGTACGACCTGTAACCTTGCGTTAAACACTTAGCCGAAAGCTAGCAGTGGTATCTGACAGACATGTAACTTACAGGCAGCATTAGCAATGCAGGGCCGAGTGTGATAACAAACCAGCGATTCACTTCATTTTGAGTCTACAGAAGAGGAGTACGAGTTTAGGTTATCTGCTGGCAATCGTCCCTCGTTAAATATAAAGAGAGGCCAACCTGTAAACCTCAAGACGAAGTCAATGTGCCAGACCTGTCATGGACATCGCCATCATGCAGCGCCGAGCAGGAAGTGACGTAACGCCCTCAGTGAGGCGACGTCAAACAAGCCGGACAACAACAACCAAAAAACCAAAGTCATGCTTTCAGTTTTTACATAATTCACTCAAAACAAACAATAAATAAACGACCGGCAGATACTAATATTCAGTGGTGCTATTAGAATATAAATGCTCAATTACAGTGCTTTTTACGCTGCTTTTGTTTCGATATATAAAATACAAAGAATTTATTACACGAATATCAGCACAGTTGCTCAAGAAAACTTAACACCAGCCATTTTGTTATTGAAAATTACATTAAAACGGATTTTTTTCATCATTACTTCTCCTTATTTGTTACAATTAATTTAGACCTGCGCTTGTGTGTACTCGTGTTTTACAGTAATTATATGTGCTCTGTAGCTTCATAACCCCTTGACGGATGTGATAAGAACTACTATGAGTTTCTGAGAAAATAATGATATGTTTAGGTACTGCAAGTCTTCCACATTTGCTTGTTTATTTGTGCATTCAGTGTTCTTGAGCAATAATTTAACTTCTGCCATCAACATAAAAATGTAGCCTAGTCTTCTGCTCTTCTCTGCAAATTTCAGGAAATTTTAGTTAAAATGTAAACTATTATGTGTTTCTGTGTTCCATAATGATACATGTTGCTCCTTTTGTCCGTCTGTCATGTAAAAGAGCAATACATGATGGTATGTGCCAGCATCAGTGATGGTAAATTGTTCATTTCTTTCACAAATATTTGTGATATAGTAAGTGCACCTACAGGGTAAAACCATTCTCTTTGAGATTCTGGACACCGTACCAAATGGCATAGCTGCCATATGGTACACTGGATAGTTAGTAGAAGAGTGATCTCAGGTACAGCCAGTGTCTTTTTACATGCATTTAACTTTGGTGCAGGAATGAGTTAGCATTTCAGCACTTATGGTTTCCATGGTCAAAAGTGCATGGGATTTTAGAATACATTTTCAGATAAATGCTAGAAATGAGGTTTATGGTGAACACATGAATACAAGATTTTAACATTTAATTTTGAAAAAATAAAATGCATCTCATATCGCCCCACTTTTGAATAATAAAAATTGCTGTGTTTTTAAGAGGATGAATGATAACACACTGCTAACAAGGACAACAAAAATGGCCGGGGACTCAATGCAATAATTTCTGATTGTTTGTTTGTTTGTTTGTTTGTTTTTGATAAAATACGGTTCCACTGAGGGCAAATTCTCAATCAAGAGGTTACAATGTGGTGTTATATGCTGGAAGTAATAATAATAGCTTGATTATTAGCTTTTTACTCTAGCTAATTATATTTAAGCCTAAAAATATATGCAAGTTACATTCATTTGGGAGGATTGTTATGACAAAATGTACATGTTTCATGAGTTTTTCCTCTCTACAGACCTAATTATCAGCAATGATCCCATCACACAGGGACAAATCCCATTGGCTTTAAGTCAGGGAACAGCGCAATGTTCATATCCTTGTTTGCCTGCAAAACCATCTCCAGTGAAGTTGGGACTTTGTGCAAAATGTATATAAAAACCGAATACGATTAGCATATCCTTATCGCCCTGTATTCAGTTGAATACACTTCAAAGACAAGACATGTAATGTTCAAACTTATAAACTTCATTTTTTTGCAAATATTCTCTCATTTTGAATTTGATCCCTGCTACATGTCCCAATGAAGTTGGGACAGGGGCAACAAAAGATTGGGAAAGTTGATGAATGCTCAAAAAAACATCTGTCTGGAACATTCCACAACAGGTTATGTGAAAACAGGTGAATGTCATGATTGGGTATAAAAGGAACATCCCTGAAAGGGGATGAGGTTGGGATGAAGTTCACCACTTTGTGAGCAACTGTGAGAGCAAACTGTCCAACAGTTTAAGAATGACATTTCTCAACATACACTTAAAGAGAATTTAGGGATTTCACCCATTATATATACTGCTTATCCCTTTCGAAGTGGGGGGGGGGGGGGGGGCAGGAGCCTATCCCAGCTTGACATTGAGAGGCTGGGTACACCCTAAACTGGTTGCCAGCTGATCGCAGGATGACAGAGAAACAGACAGCCATTCACACTCACACTCACACCTAAGGGCAATTTTGAGTCACCAATCAACCTAATAACCTAATGAGCATGCTTTTGGTCTGTGGGAAGAAGCCGGAGTGCCCGGAAGGAACCCACGCATGCACAGGAAGAACATGCAAACTCCACACAGAAAAGCCCTGTCCAGCCTGGGGATCAAACAGCAACCTTCTTACTGTGAGGCATGTGCACTACCTGCTGTGCCTCTGGACATAATACAATTAAAAAATTCAGAGAATCTGGAGAAAGCTCTGCACATAGCAGCAAGGCCAAAAAAAATCACAATATTGAATGCCAATGACCTCTGATCCCCCAAACAGCACTGCATTAAAAACCGGCATCATTCTGTACAGGATACCACCACACTCAGGAACACTCCAGAAAACCATTGTCAGTTAACACAGTTTGTTGCTACATCTGCAAGTGCAAGTTACAACATGCAAAGAAAAAGCCTTATATCAGCAACACCCAGAAATGCCACTGGCTTCTCTGGGCCCAAGCTGATCTGAGATGGACTAATGCAAAGTGGAAAAGTGTGCTGTGGTCTGATGAGTCCACATTGGAAACTGTTTTTGGAAATCATGGATGGTGTGTCCTCTGGACTGGAGAGGGAAAGGATCCAGATTGTTAACAGCACAAAGTTCAAAAGCCAGCATCTGTGATGTTATGGGTGTGTGTTAGTGCCCTTGGCATGAGTAAACTGCATTCAGTGAAAGCACCATTAATGCTGAAAGGTAAAGGTTTTGGAATAATGCTGCCAAATGACAACATCTCTGCTTATTTTAAGCAAGACAATGCCAAGCCACATTCTACACATTAAAACAGTGTGGCTTCTTAATAAGAGAGTGCAGGTTCTAGACTGTCCTGCCTGCAGTCTAGACCTGTCTCCTATTGAAAATGTGCAGCACATTATGAAGTGAAAAATAGAACAATAAGAGACACTGGACAATTGGGCAACTGAAGTCTTACATCAAATAGGAACGGGACAAAATTCCACCTGAAAATTCAACAATTAGTGTCCACATTCCAAAACTCCTATTGAGTGTTGTTAAAAAGGAAAGGTGATGTCACGAATTGGTAAAAATTCTCCTGTCCCAGCTTTACTGGAAACATGTAGGTATCTAATTCAAAATGAGATACTGGTTTGTACATTGAATATCTTGTCTTTGTATTCAATTGAATATATGTTGAAAATGATTTGCAAATCACAGTTTTCTGTTTACACAAAATCCCAACTTCATTGGAATTGGGGTTTAAATCATGAAGGTGTCAGTAAACAACTGTGATGGGTTGGTTTGGGCTGTGTCGGTGGGGTCTATGTTGATGTCTTGTCATGGGGCACACAATCTCTGGTGGCGCCCCTGGACTTATATATTCAGAGGGGAAATAGGGAAACATTTGCAAAAGTTTTGGATTCATATTCTGTGGTGGGTTGGAAGCCTTTTATTATGTGTTTTTCATGAGCCAAACCCGCCTTTCCTTCCTCCTGTAACGTAAACTGTGTCCCTCAGTACGTGACGCCAAACAACTTCTGAGCTGCTCCCCAAATCCCTCCAGCAGCTAACTTTAGCCAAGTCGCCGCCATTTTATTAAACGTCCAAATAGCCCTCCCCAATCGGCTATTATGAACCGCATTGAGATCCTGTGCTGTGCTCGCTATTTTATCTCCTCCTCTGGCCACATGAAAATGGCCACGCAGTTACATTCCCGCACATTATGGTGCTGCTGTCCGTGTGCGCTGTCAGCCTGTGGCCGCGCACTCACGCTGCTGTCTCTGCTGCGTCTTACTGACACGTTCACAGCCCGTGTGCCTGCGAGAGTACAATCCCAGCCATTATTACTGGCGGGAGAGACGTAACTTTCCCCGAGAGAAGTGGGCAAATAAGATGCAGTGTTACCAGTCCGCCACCTAGCTGCGGAGACGCGCCGACGAAGATCTGTCGACTGTATGATTATGAAAACACCCGCGCCAATGTTGTTGCACAGAAGGCTCCGCGCTCCGATGGGACTGGAACTCGGTTTTAGGAGGTGTTTTAACCTCCGAAAGCTGCACTTATGTAATCAAAGCAGCATCTAATGCACCAAAAGCTCCGTATCGCTGTTGGTACCTAGGGGGAGAGCAGGACAGCAACACCTTAACCTCCTCCTAAACGCAGTTGGCTCCGGGACGCGCTCTCGGGTAAGTAGCCTACGTAGCCTTATTTCAGATTTTCATGGCAGCCTGCTGTATTAATGTGTACAGGCCTGTCATCTTCATCAGCGAGCTCTCGGCACTGTAGGTTACTGAGAAACTGTGTGCATCCGCTTTGCGCTAATTTTATCCCTTGTTGCTGAGTGTGTTTCTCCGTGCATGGTGATATTTCTTATTTCAGTGTTGCTGACACCAGCAGAAGGGCTGGCAGAGGACAGATGGAAGAGAAAAAAGGTGGATCGGGTCTAATCCACATCACAAACACTCAAAGCAGACACATTTTGACGCTACATAGCTCCTCACTTCCATGTTGAGTTTTAATTGTCGTCTCTGTGTGTTTTATAATGCCTAAAATGCGTTATGGAGATGCAGTGACGACAACAACAACACGTGCATGTGTGTATAATTTGTAAGTGCGACAGCATCAGGCCGATAGTGGTTTTCAGAGGTGCGCAAAGTCATTATGGAGAAGGAAGCCCCTGTTGACGTCCTCAGTAAACCAGTGATAGGTTGCTCCAGTGCGGTAACACCCCCACTGCCCATACTGTATCTACAGTAGCAACATCAGTCAGCCTACGCAGCTGCGACCTGGGTACACAATGTACGACCAACACACTTCTTATACTGAAGAAAGTGTGTATGTGCGCGTGGAGACGCATGTGAGAAACTTCTCAGTTTGTGTGACATTGGAGGTTTGACCATCAGGCAAAGGTAGGCACCTGGGGCCTCACGCTCCTGGGAGCCTCATCACAGTCAGTATGTGAACATCACATATGAGGTACATTACAATTCAGTGGCAAAATCATGTTTTTAAATTTCCTGCACACTGATCAAATTGCACAAATAGGTTGACAATGTTTGGACAAGTGGGGGAAACTGGCAAGAAATGCCATTCACCAGCTTCACCCACGCCAAATATTGCCAACTTAGCCGGTCTATTTAGAGTGTCAGGAGAATTAATTTTATTTATCTGCGTTTTGCCTATTTTACAGTCATGATTTGGCCATAAAATAATGGCAAAATGTACAAATGTACCATATAATTTATCTTATTGTTAAGGTCAACTTTTATAAATAAAAAGTATCACTTACCAAATAGTACATGTTTTTTCTTGCTTTCCATCTGCTTCTAACAAATGGACTGTAACCATGAAAGCAATAGGTTCATCTTAGTTAAGTGAAGGCTGTGTACTCCTGACAAAAAAAAATAATATTGATTTTGTTTTTGGAGATAATGAGCTTGGAAATACTGTCATATAAGATCAATAAAAATCCAGTATCATGTATCCATATAGGATGCTTATAGTTTTAGTGTTAAAAGTGGAATTCTTCCCCATTTTTGCTTAATGCATCTTGTGTTATTCAACAGATCAGGACTGTGTTTTCATATTTTGTTCTTCAAAATAGGCCATACATTTTCAGTGGGAGATGGGTTTGGACTGCATAGGCCAGAGTAGCGCCTACACTCTTTTACTGATTTGCTATTCTTTTGAATTACATTTTTTTTGTTAAAAATATTTCATAAGTAATTTAGTTTTTTCTGAAATATTTTTGGTCTCATTTAATATTGCAAACCTTTTTGTGGAATTTAGACAGCACTCTCTCTTTCACTATTCCATCCATCCATTATCTTTACCACTTATTCCCTTAGATGCTGCAGGGTGGCAGGGGCCTTTTCCTAGCTGAAACTGGCAAGAGGTACACCCAGGGTACACCCTGGACTGTTAACCAGTCAATCACAGGGCTGACATATAAAGACCAATAACCATTCAATTTAGAGTCAATAATTAAAGTCACGATCATGGTTTTAGTCTAAAAAACATGTTTTTGGCAAACTAACCTGACACATCAGATGGGCTTTTTCACATACATATATATATTAAGGGCATGTCAGCACAACTAACCCACTCTCATCTGCCACCAATTTGTCTCTTAAAGACTGTTGAAGAGCCTGGTCATTTTCTGACCGGGAAGAATTGTTTCAACTTGAAGCTTTGCAAGATGGGTCAGCCTGATTTAAAGACATGGTATCTGGCAAAACCAGCTGCTATGTACTGCACATACATGAGGAAAAACCTGCAAACACCACACAGACAGGCACTGTTCGACAGGGGAATTGATTCAACAGTCTTCTTGCTGTGAGGCAGCAGCACTACTTGCTGCACCACCATGCAGCCAAATTTCAGTACTAATTGAAGCAATAGATTTGTATAAACTAGTCACATTAGGCAACACATGCTAACACATGAAACTGTTTATTATTCAGCAGGTTAGTCTGCAATGTTTGGACAAGCTGTTGAAAATGGCTACCCATTTGTCCAAACTGTTGCAAACGTAGCTAACATGTTTGTACAATTTAAAAGTGCTCTCTCTACTTGCACAAATGTGGCTAACTTATGTGCTTTAGCTGTTGAATTATATCTTTTGATTATTTACACTTGAATTTGCAATTTTGTTAATATGTGCTATTGCCAACTTATTTATGAAATTTAGAAAGGACTCCCTTGTGATTAAAAATATTACAGCCATATTTCCGCACACTTGCCCAATTTCTTAGATGTTGACGACCATTCATGCAATTTCATCTTTAATTAAGGGAAATCATTACGAGAAAAATGATGTCACCAAGCATGTCAAAAGGGACAATTTTAAATCATAATCTTATGACACTATTTAGATTAGCTACTTATTTGTGAGGTTTTGGAAAAGCAGGGGGACTTGGCAAACCGCTTGTCAAAACACTGATCTTGCTCAGTTTTGGTCAAAAATGTGACTGAAGAGCATTAACGTCATGTACTTCAAAAACCCCTCTCAAAGCCTCAACTTCTTTGGTCCACAAATTAAGCTAATCCAAGATGGTCCTCATATTGGTCTTTGCAAGGGGCCTCTGAATTACTCAAGCGACCCCTGATACATGGAGTGGAGCTGCTCTAACTGTGTGAGTCTTCATGGTTCAATATTGTGAGATGCCATCACAGCAGTCCTAATTTCCAGCTGTGTGCTCGCTGTGCTTGTGCTGTTGTCAGGCAGATCATGATAGTGTTGTAGTTATTGATGATGACTACACCGTCATGGGTTGGTGATGATGGCTGGAAATATGGTGGGCCATTATCTTGATTTAATCGTCGCCTCAGCGCTGCTGAGGAACCACACTGACTGTAGTGTCAAGTCCACCCATCATCCTGTCACTGGAAATAGCTTCTCGTCTAATGTTAGAATAATTTTGAGTTATGTCTGAGAGGTATAGCTCTGGAGAGTATAAAAAGCTATTAGTATGCACTTTGACTGATGTTGAATGGGCTTGCCCTTTTTAGTTTGAAAACCTGCCACTCTTATGTTCTTCTTACAGTCACTTTGCTTGAGCAGACTGAAAGTGATGTGAGCCAGTGTTTCTCTCAGGCCTGCACCCTCTGCAGTATTCTCTGCTCGCTGCAGGTCAGGCCTCAAGGGCAGAGGTCATGAAGTTAATCTGATACCATTTTGGTTCTTTCATGTTTGGCTGATACTAAGTACCTCTTCTGCACAAGAGTGATGAACAGTCTCCATAATTTTATTTCAAGAAAACACACTTAACATTATAGTCTGGTAGAACAGTGGTGCTTGGCAATTCATCAAGTCTCTGTTTTCATTATGATGTTTGCTTCCTGTTTTCACAGAAACAAACACAGGGGATAAAACTGTTACTCTGATGAATGCTATGCTGTGTACATTTTACCCACAGGTTTTTTCTATGATAAAGGAACCCCCAACTCCAAGTGTGTGCTCTGCCCCTGCCACCAAAACAGCTCTCATTTTCATTTAAGTGAGGAGCAGGGGTAGAATGGTAATTTAAATGGAAAGACATCCAAAGAAAATGAAAGTCAGGCAGTGGTTGGCTAAAAATAAAAAATCAACTTCAGTCATATGTAGGGTTACAAAGGGTTGGAATATTTCCAGAAATTTTCCAGGGCCTTACCAGAAAATTTTCCATGGGAGCTATGGAAATAAACTAGAAATTGTGGGTAGTTTGAACAAACTTATTCATACCCGAGGATAAATATAAACATTTTGGTTTGTCATAAACAGGGATGCAAAATAATACAATTAAAAAACATTACATTTCTACGGATTTATTTTTAAGTAGAGTTTTAGTAAGCTTTAATTCTTTTATTGAACAATCAAGTTCAACTTAACTTTTTGTAGTCCACAGGTTTAAATGTGTGGCCTCAACAGTCCAGGGTTGTAAAAATTATTCGTGTGATGAAGCAATGCATAGTGCATGTAGGGGGCTCAATAACCCTGCAGTAAGCATTGTGCTATGTGCATGTGGTTGAGAAACTGCATAGATATTCTCAAGTATACTTGCATGACATCTGGTTATTTTAGTTTAGATTATGCTAAAATATATTTTCCCCAACTATATTATAATCCCTGCTAAAGGCCAACTTTCAGTTTGGTAAATTACAAGTTTATTTCTGTTTGTTCCTGTTTATTCCCATGATTTTCATAAATTCCTATGGGAAGTTTTCCTACTTTTAAAATTCCATGAATTTTGCAACCCTAGTCATATGGAACCATTACAATACATTACAATATATGATTCAACATGTTATATGGTGTCCACAGTAATGTAATAACATTAGCTATATAGCATGCAGCTGTCCACAGTATCCCCCTGACATTTCTTTTATCCTGCTTTCAACGTCTTTGGTCATTTAACTTCCATTAACGTTACCCTCATTCATGCCATAAGCAGAGGAGCCATTAAGAAATGACAAGATGAACCAGACTGTCAGCAAGATATGTTAATGCAACATATTTAAAAACATTGACATCATTAAGGGAAACACAGTATGAATGGTGGATCAGAAGTAAATGAGACAATAACTTAAAGATTTGATTATTGGTATCGGCAAATTAGGCATTTTTTTCTGATACTTTCAACCAATAAATCTGTCATACATAAGCAATTAATCAATATTTATTTTTATCGCGCCAATTCATAACAGGTGTTATCTCAAGGCACTTTACAATAGAGCATGCTGAAGTCATACTCTTCATTTTAACACATATATGTATATATACACATATAAATATGAAATATATATTCATAAACATACACACAGAGATGTATCCATCCAGACAGGGAAAAAGCAACTAAAAATGAGAATTATGTTTGCAACAAACTTATGGATGCCCAGGTCATAAATCTGTCCTCATCATATTAGTCTCTGCTGAATAGAAATTCATTGAGGTCAACTTTTTGACCGTCCTCATTTCTATATGGTTATAAAGATATATATTATGGAGGTATGAATTTATGTTAAATGATGTCATCATGGCTGTATATTTTACTCACATCAGATATTAAATTGGCAAAAGGTAAGATTGAACGATAATGCTTTGTCTTATGCTATTGACATGTAGGGGTGTAGGAAAATATTAATACTCCAATATATTGTGATATTTTCTGTACTGGAATGAAAGAGTTAAATATTGCTATTTCTACTTGATGGGAGTTTTGGAAATTTGTCTTGCGTCTCTGGCTCACTGTTAGATACATTTTTTTACCCGTCACTAGGACAGACATAGGATACCCATTTTACATGAGTGTGTGTGTGTATATATATATATATATATATATATATATATATATATATATATATATATATATATATATATATAAATACATACATACATACATACATATACACACAACACACATACATATATATGTCTATATATGTGTGTGTATATATGTGTGTGTATACATAAATAAATAAATATATATATATATATACATACATATATATAGAGATAGATAGATATAGATATATAGATATATAGACATATATATGTATACAACATTACATTTCTAATAACATTTATTCACTTCTTGCTGCTTTTAGGGGTTTTCTTTCTCTAGTAGGGTTTCTATAGAAGTATAATTCATGCTTGTCTCTTTCAAGATCCAAATATAAAATCAATAAACTAGAATTGCTCTGAGAACACAAACCTCTGCCAAAGCATTTCTGACATTGTTTCCTGAGTTCTTATGGAAAATGTGGAAAACTTCCCTATCTTAAATGTTAATAAATCCTTTAAAAAATGATTTTGCATCCATATTTTGGATCCCCACCAAAACACTTTTCCCTTGTGCAATGACCAACATTTCATCAAAATCCATTTAGAACTTGTTGAGTTATTTTGCTCAGAATCAAACAAACCAACAGACAAATGCCAACAAAAACATTACCTTCCTGACGGAGGTAACAACTGTCTTTAATTGGAAGCACAGAAATGATATCTGTTGAAAATGCCTGGATGGCAGCCAAGACCACCAACTTCTACATACAGCATAGAGTTAATAAGAGGGAAGCATTTCTTACCTGCTAGGAGGGAGTTCCATTGGTTTACGACTTCACTTGAAAGCTTTCAGTGTCACCAGTTGTATGATTTATTGTATTACAGAAGTTGTTCAGACACTAAACTGTCAGTTTAGTACATTTTTCCGTCCCTATGGGACACTGGTTTTCTGTGATTAATGTGCCTCTGTTGATTTTGGAGGCTTATTTGTGATGCTATTTGTTCAGTGAATTGACTGTTAAAATCACAGATACTTTATTTATATTTTATTCAGCATTGAGGGCAAATGTTTTTACAGATATCTGCTTCACAACAGGTCTAAATGTTGTGATAAAGGCAGCAACAGTATTTTAAGAACCATTGTCCATCTTTATGCTCTTCTCATTTCATTGTAAGGAGGTTCGGCCTTGGAAAATGCTTTACAAAATGGTTACATAACAGCAGTTACTGGAACAGATGTTGATTTGAGCTCGCTATGATTCAAGAAAAGGGTTTGGGTGTGGAGGGACCAAAAGGCAGGCGAGATAGCCCACTGAGCTCTTAAATGAAAACATTAACTGAGATGCTCCTCAAAGTTTAAGGGGGCAGTTCAGCACGTTGAGAGACTATTTCATAAGAGAGGCTCTCAGGAGAGGATGCCTGAATGCTTGGCAGGGTGTGTTTTATTAGAAAATAGATGAGAGTCTTCTGTAATGAGAGAGAGTATAATGAGGGAAGCATGACAGAAGATGCTGTTTCCCTGTGATACGTTAAGTAATAACTAGGCTGAATGCAACGTGAGAGGGCGAATGTTCTCCCTGGTAAGAAAAACGTTATTTTAGGGCGTGTTTCTCGCTGTAATGTCACATTAAAAGTCAATTTACAATGGGGTCAACGAAAAGCTTACTTGACTTAGAGGAAGCAAAGGGAGGAGGAGGAATTCGCGCTCCTTTCCAAAAATAAGTTTTACCCTTTCCTACGGATTTGTGTTACCACTACTGAAAGGGGGAGGAGGGGAACGGTCGGATCTTGAATGGAGGGATTTAGGTTTGAGAGGAGGAAAAGAACGAAGTGGAGGAGGAAATATGGTTCTGATTAACATGGATACAGTGCATGAGTTGACCATTTTACTGTGTGGTCTACAGAGAGGGAGAGAGAGAGAGAGGGTGGATGGGACTAATAGAGAATGCATGCAAAAGCTTTCTGCCAAACATGAAAAGGGGAGTTTTTTTTTCAGAGAGAAAAGAAAGTACAGCAGAGGGAAGGGTGGGTGGAGAGGTGCTTGTGGGAGTAGCTGAGAACAGAAGGCGCACAGACAGTGGGGAGAGGAGGGGAGGAGACTGGATCAAGTGTTTGAATTAGTCAGGAGCTGATTGATTGATGTATTGATTTGAGGAGGAGACGCAGAGTAGGGATTAGAGTGTAAGTAAAAGCGTAAAGGGTTCAGGGAGATGTCTGTTGTCTCTTGGAGTTTCTTTCCTGATTGTCGGCGTAAACCAGCCGAGACTTTTATTGAAGAATGTGAGTAGTTTGTTCTTCCAGTTAGTGCCGACATTCAGGAATCTGCTGCATTGATTGTCCCCTTGGGTTTTCTGTATGATGAGATCATCTCTATGGACACAGACTTTAGCACCTCTCTACAGCTGCCTGCAGGAAGGGGACTTTCCCCTCAATTCCTGTACTGCTTCTACCCAGCATCTGAGCTCACTGAAATGACTAATCACTGTTTTTTTCTCTTCTTGTCGGTCTGTTTCTTTCTTTCTCTCTCTCTGCCTCTAACTTTCAACATCTCAGCTGAAGCCTAAAGGACAGCAGAGATCTTCTTTCGCTGGATGAGGAACTTTTTATGGACTGTTACTGGATATTCTTCTGGAGATCTTTCAGCTGACACCTTGATTCTGCTCTTCCCCCTGACTCGATTATATCCACAGGAGTCATTTAATTGTTTTATACTGGAAACCCAAAAGCGTTGTTCTGCTCCCCCCTAACTTCTCTGATGGACCAGAGAGTGAAGGGGGGGACCCCTCCAATGACAAACTCCCCTCTGGGCCCCAGCTCTACACCTGAGGACTCCAAGAGGGACGAAGTGGCAGACAGCAAGAGGAGAGGTGAGGAGGTAAATGGGGATGTTGTGGAAAAGGAGGGGGAGAAAAGAGGAGCAGGAAAAAAGAGGGACGGGGACAAGGGGGCAGTGCTGGAGCTGCTCATCGAGGGGCGCTGTGGGAGTGCGGGGCAAGAGCAGCTGCAGATCTCCGGCAAGGAGACAAACTGCCCTGAGGGTAACGTGCGACTCCGGATCGGACTTCAGGCCAAACGCACAAAGAAACCGCCCAAGATCTTGGAGAGCTACGTCTGCAAACCCACCATTAGGACCTATCAGAGACAGGGCAGGGGGGTACCGCAGAGGGGGGATGGAGAAGGAGGAGTGGGCCAGCAGAGTAAAAGCAGCTCTACTCCAGACAAGGCGGCCAGAGATCAACGCTCCGGCTCGGATGCTGTCCAGACCACATCAAAGAAAACTTCATCTGTTGCCTCCCCACCACCTTCATTATCGTCATCGCAGTCACCATCTTTATCATCAACTGTACTTTCAGCTTCAACCCCAGCCTCAGTCCCTACCATTGTGAGTCAAGGGACCAGGTCTGCCAAGCAGGTAAGGTACTAACAAGGGCACACAAATATGCACCTATCATCTGCCAATTTAAAACCTACTACAAGATTGAATGGGTTTAAAATTAAAAAAGGGGGGGAATTAAATTTACTGAAGGTATGCATTCATTAATAATGACACATATGTGCTGCAACGCTGTTTTGTTTTCATGCTATTAACCACCAGGCATGCTTGCGTGGTGCAAAATTGCAGAGCTTTATGCTTGGTTGTAATAAGGTCAAATGAGCTATTGTCTCAATAGTGAAACCTAAGCAGCCCATTTAAACAAACAGACCTATAAATAGGACAACAGCACAGCAACCACTTGGAGCTATTACAGACATTGGTCCATCAGTCCCTATGACAATCACCCAAGGGGAAGCTCATTGCTTTAGCTGCACAAACACCACTCAAGCTGCAGCATACCAAAATTACAGGACAAGTACGAAATGTCAAGCCTTCTCATCTGTATTAGTGGCAATTTATAGCTACCAATAGCACAGCCTTCTCTCTCACTCTCTCTCTTTTCTCGCGGCGCTCTGTCTCTGCCTAGCTCTCTATATCTGTCCCTCTCTTCTATTTTTACTTCCCCTCTTTTCTCTCTACCTGCTCTCATTTATCTTTCACTCCCCCTCTGTCCCTGTCCCACTCCCTTCCTCTCTGTTTCTCTGCCTTTGTATTTCTCCTTTCTGTGTCAGCCCCATTCCTGTTTCCATCACCTCACTCTCCTTCTCAGTATGCCCTCTTTTCTCTGCCTGATTGAGTCATTTTGCCCCCTCTCTCTCTTTTAATGGGTGGACAGAAACAAAAGCATTAAGGTTATTGTCTCCTCCCCATTGTCCTTCAGTGTTGTCTAAAGCAAGCTAATGGACATCCCAGCCAATGTTGTCAATGACAGAGATTCTGTGTTTGGATTTTCCAGGTTCCTGTCAAGCTGGCCGATAAGACCGAGGTAAACTCAAATGGCTCATCTGAGAGAGTGAAGAAAGAGAAGCTTTCTGTTCTCGGTGGTCAGACTGTTCCTGCAGGCCATAAACCGTGTTCACCAACAGCTGACCAGACAACATCAAGTTCACCATCTAGCCCAAGCATCCAAGCCCTGCCTGCATCTGAAACCAAAAGTGAGGGAAAGACCTCCAAGAAACATAATGGTTTGGTACAGACGTCAAAACAAAAGGGATTATCCAATGGGAAAGGTTCTGCTGACCTCCTCAGTGCTTCTGCCTCCTCAAAAATCAAACCTAGAAAACCAAGTGGTTCCACCTCTGTTTCTTCAGTGGACTCTCTGACCAAACCTCCAGCCTCCAACAGCTCCCAGAAGGAACTCAGCCAGTCCAATAAGAGTAGACCAGACTCTCCTTCTTTTCCCTCACTCACCCCTAAACCACAGTCCTCTCCTGCTGTGGATCCCTCTGCTGCTCAGCTCCAGGAGCAGGATCCATCATTACAGCCCTCTGCTGAGAAAAAAAGAGAAAAGGACAGGAAAACAAAGAAAGAGAAAAGGAAGGACAAAAAATCAAAGAGAGGTAGATTGGAGGCTGAAAAGGCAAAAAGTGAAAGCAGAAAGGAAGAAGGCAAGAAAAAAAAGAAAGAGAAAGGGAGGGATGGGAAATCAAAGCACAGCAAAGTAAAGGATGACAGACATAAAACTGATGACACATGGAGAGATGAGCTAAAGATTGAACGGGGGAAGGTTGAGGACAAGAGAGATAATCTGAGCTCAGACAGACAAACATCAGGAGAAAATAACACGAAATGTGCTGAAACAGTTGTTGGTAGTAAGTTAGATAAAAACTGTAAATTGGTGGATACAGATGGGCAGGATGAGATAAACAAGGCAGATGACAGTTGTAAGCCAGTTAGGCAAGCTGAGCCGGCAACAGGTGACACCAGTAAATCAAAAGAACAAGACATCTCAAGACATTCAACTGTGCCTCCAAGCCACCCCTCTTCTTCTGCTCCTCCCTCTTTACCCAGTCCTTCAACCCGTGCCCCACTTTCTCCCCCCTCTTCCCCACGAGAGCAGGACAGTCGACCCCTTAAGAAACGCAAAGCAAGGAGGCCCAGCTGGACCAAGCTGGTGCACAGGGCCCAGAGAGTGGAGAATCAGGAAGCTCTATCAGATTCCCAGCATAATTTGTTACAAAATTTTCCTCAGAATCCTAAGAAGTTGCTGCCGGCCAAAGCTACTACTCAACAGACTGATGACTCACACACAGCTTCCTCTAGCTCTTTAACCAGCAGCTCCTTCCCTACCAAATCTCCCTCCCCAAAGCAGAGTCATCCAACACCAGAGTCTAGCCCTCCTGCTCCCAGATGCCCCGTAGCGTCCACTCGGAAAAGGGGCCGCCCTAAGTCCCAAAGCTCTAACTTAGAAGAGCCTCCCCCGAGACTTTCACCAAACACTTTCCCAACTGAGGTGCCTCCTTTGAGTTGTGATAGTGTGCAGAAAGCACCTGTACTGGAGCCAAGTTCCATGCTACAGTGTGCGACTGTGTCCATATCCAGCCCCAAAAAGCGGGGCCGTCCGCCCAAACGACCCCTCCAAGAGGACCAAAATGAAGATGCACTGAATCGCACTGATGACACAGACAAAAGCAATGATGTTCATCCTCCTGAAAAAGGGAACAGGCAGCTAAAGATCAGGAGGCTGATTAATGAGATGAAGAAAAGAAAGAAGAGGAGACTTCACAAAGTGATGTTGTCAGGGTATTTTAGAAAGGAGGGGAGGGGGAGTGAGGCAGCAGATGGGGAGACCTCTCAGAGAATGTGTAAATCGATTGAGGCAACAACAGTACACACGCTCTCAGCCCTGTCGTCCTCCTTTGGGAGTAAGCTGGGCCCTCAAATCAATGTGAGCAAGAGAGGGACCATTTATATGGGCAAAAGGCGAGGGCGCAAGCCCAAAGCCCAAACCCATTCAGCAACACAATCCAAGAACTCCACTCAGTCTTCCCTGTTCGCCAATCCTTCTGAAACTTCTCTCTTCTCCAATCAACCCAACTCTCACCCATTTCCCTCCCCATCCCTCACACACTCAAGCGGGGCCCAGAGTCCTTTTAGTGAAGGCAGCCCCACAGAGCCAACGTCCTCCCTACTCTTCTCCCACCCCTTCTCCCTTCCTTCTCCATCCTCATCCTGTACTTCACCCCACCCTCCCTCATCTTCATCCGTCTCTCCCTTCGTGAAGAAGAGTTGTCCATGTCAGGGTAGGCATCATTTCCCCTTCCACCAGTCCTCATGTAAGCTCTCTTGTCCCACCCCTCCTCTTCATCACACACCTGGCTCCCCTGGCCACCTGAAAGAGGCCACCCCCTCCCCCAGAAGTGAGTCACACAGCGAAGAGACACTGCCAAGCGACAGCGGGATAGGGACGGACAACAACAGTGTTTCTGAGCGAGGAGAGTTGAGGGGAGCTCGGGGCTTGCTCAGGTTGGGTCACGGTGGGTCTGGAGTGGTTATGGGGGGTCAACGGCATCACTCCTCCATCTCTGTGGATTGTCCATCTCCGGTTTCTTCACCCCTCTCACACATATCCAGACAAACAAACCCAATCACCAGTGCAGCCCCAATGGAGCGCCACAGGCACAGGCACAGGCGGAGGGATTACGACTTTCCTTCCTGCAGTTCTTGCTTGTGCCCATGCCCCTGCCCTGGACACAACAAATGTACTCACTCAGACTTTTACCCTTGCATTGGGCATAATGCATTGAAGAGGCAGAAGAATAAGCATAAGAAGAAGCACCAGCAGCTTCACATGCCGGATCCAGAATTTGTGGCAGAACTGGAAGACCTGATTGGGCAGTTCAGTGAAGTCCATATTGGACGGCGAAGCTGGGCGAGGACGGGTTTTGCGCAGGGGTTTGATGGGAGTGGGAATTCTGCTGGAGGAAGACGCCACCTCTCCTCCTCGCACTCCCTACGCTCCAACATCTTCAGAATCAACCTGAATGGCTTTTACTCACCTCACCCTTCATCCTACTCTGGTAATCCTTCCTTCTCCACTCATCCTTTCTACCCCTGCCAGCCTGTGCATTGCAATAGGAAGCCCGACCGCAGGCAATGTGGTTGCCCTTCGAAATTCCAGGAAACCATTGAAAATATGGGTTTTTACAGCAGCTATCCCCCAACCACTGCACTTTACCACCACCTTCCGAGCTCCTACCCACTTCCCACTGCTCATCAGTACACCACCCATCAGCCCCATCATGCCCACTTCTTCCTAAACCCTGCCAGGTTCCACAGGCGGAGGAGCAGATTGCTGCGGGAGGGGGCTTTAGGAGGAGAGGTTGATGGAGATATAGAAGGAGGCAGCGGAGGTCAGCACCTCAGCTCAGGGTTTTCATCCAGCCTCGTCTGTGGCTGTGGGAGAAGCGAACATAAACACAAACATAAACATCGTCACAGGCACTGTGAGCGGGATCTGGATGAGGAGGAGGACTTGCGTGAGGATGAGGAAGAAGTTGGAGTGGAAAAAGAGGGTTTGGCCAGTTCAAAGGGAAGGTCAGGGTTAATTTTAGGGCATGGGGATGGAGGGAGGAAGGGAGCAAGAGGGATGGGGAGGATGCTATCAAAAGAATCACCATGGCTGAGCCTTGACAAGAGAAATGAGTCCTTCTCTTCCCCTGCTGCCCCCACATCATCATCATCATCTTCAACTGATAGGTACAAACACACATCTCTTACTTCGCTGGGTCTGGGTTCATCCCACCTATCCTCTTTTGGGGGAGGCTGGGGTGGCATCGGTCAGAGCTGGACAGTGTTTGGGGGCCTGGGAGGGGTTGGATTTGGAAACTCAAACCCAAGTTGGAGAGGTTCAGCTGAGGAGCAGCACAAAGGCCGAGTGGTTGAATCAGATGGAGAGGACGATGATGGTGAGGACATTCAGGAGTCAGATCTGTACAGGAGGTCCCCATCCCCAACACACACCAACCTTTTTACAACTGCTGCCATGGCAACAGGGGGGAGAGATAGGAGGAGCGGATTGGCTAGCCGGAGTCCAGGATGTGGGGACAGGTCATGGAGAAAAGACCAGTCAGCGTGGTCTGAGAGGAGAGAAACAGGTGAGCATGCTTCAGTGGTTTTATGAATAAGAGTGTGGATAATATGCATGTGCTTCATTTTGAGGTCTCAGTATGAGGTTGTATCAATTTGATGCTAATTCTTTGGCATGTTACAGTGGAGGTGGTTTTCTGGATTTAAAATTGTGCAGAGCTATTACAAAATTATCCACTAACATTGCATTTAGTGCATTGTGCTGCGTGTGTGTGTGTGTGTGTTTGTTTGTTTGAGAGGGTGAGGGCCATCATAAGTCCATTTGCACCAATTAGATTAAGCTGCTCTAAATAAAACACTTCTTTGTTAAAATATTAAACAACACACTACAGGGACATCAGGTTAAATGCTCTCATCATTTGTCTACTATAGGTGCAAGTGCTGTGCATGTATGTTTCTAAGTGGGGCCATAATTAGAAGATTTTTGAGACCCAAAATGTAAATAAAATAAATCAGCAGCACAGAAATACTTGATGAGAACATCTCTTGTTGAAATAAAGGAAGGCCTGAATAGGAGGTGGTCACAGGTGGATGCACTAACATTAGAAAATTGGATAAAAAGTTGTTTAGGAAGTTTTTATCATTGAGGCATTGGTATGTATTTTTTCTAATAAAATGAATCAGAGAAATGTAAGGATTACTGGTCAAAACAGCGCAGGTACATTAGCTCATAGAGACCAGACGTAACTTAATTTTCTTTCTAAAGTGCCTCTTAACTGGAATACCCAGGAGACAGTGATGTGAGTTTTTTATTGATGAGGAAGTGGATGTGACATTATTTGGTCATTTAGTCAGATGTTTATGTTCATTGAAAGTAGAATGAACAGAGAGGTCAACAGAAAGAGGAAAAGTTTTCTTATAATATGATTGAGGGTGGTTATCTTTGTGAAGTTTGTATTACTGTGTACTTTTATGGAAAATGACTCTTAAAATAACTTTATTGCAAAAGGAGAAAAGAGGACGTGTTTTTGGCAACATCTTTCATGTGAGGTGGGTACAAATGAAAAGGTGACAGATTCTCTTCAGTTTTTCTGCAAAAGGTGAAAAAAAATCTAAAGGAGGAAACATTAACATGGACAGATGGACTAATGGACCCTGGAGTAATTCTCAGAAACAAAACCGGTAATGTTGTGTTTATTAAACTGAATAATTGTGCTGCTGATGTCTCTGATGATAAATCCAGTGACCACACTGATGTTTAATGTGCCGCAATTTAACATGAAAGACGTGCTTTTTTTCTTTTATTATAAATGTGTGCAGTATAAAAGAATCAGTGAAGCATTTAATAAACTACATCATAGAGGCAAACTACAACAAAACTTTTGCTTATAAATAAAATCTTTAATGGTTTGATCTATTGTATCAAACCATGAAATATTTGTAATCCAAAAATAAAGTAATGTGCCTAAAACTTAAATTATTGTAATCAGTTGTATGAAATCATTAAATAATTTTATCCCATATATATTTGAAATTTGTAGAATTAAAATAACAATTAGATTAATACTAAATGATACTTGTTAGTTTAATAATACAAACACAACTTTATTTATATGGCAGTTTTATTAATATAATAAAACAGGCTATTGAAAAAGTCTAGTTTTTGATGTCATTGTATTTTATTTAGTATAGAATAGCACATGTTTTTTTACTGGTATTGTATTGAAGTTTAAATTCTTGTATTGGGAAAACCCTAAAATGGAGAGCATGCAAACTCCACACAGAAAGGCCCTTGCATATAAAGGGAGGGATGGGATGGGAGTCAAATCAGCAGCCTTCTTGCAGTGAGGCTTGCGCACTAACCACCTGTGCTGCCAGGCTGATAGAAAATATGTCCTTGACCCTAAAAATATCAAGTGAGAATACATTGAATTCAGTGATACACAGTATTTGATCTTTGCAGATACCTGACATGCCAATACCGCTAAACTCATTGTGCCACCACAGTTATTCATGTATTCCCTTTTGTCTCTGTAAGAACATTAAGTCTCTCATTTACAAGAAGTTATCTGTTAGTCTTATTCTTTAAGTCTGAAGATTTTAGAAGGAGACCTGAAGCAATACAGCATTTGATTTTAAGACTGTAGCAAAAGTATTATTTTTCAGTAACAGGCATTCAGCCTTATCTGTTTTATTGAGAGCTACAGGCACAAGAAAAATGTGACACATTTTTAAAGAGGCTTATTCTTTAAAATCAAATTTAATTCTCTTAATTCTGGAGTTTCAGGCTGTTTCCTTGAGACATTACCAATAAAAAAAAAATACAGGAACAAAAAACAGAAACTTATGGAGTGAAAAAGAAGCTGTAGCTCAAATGTAAAACTTAAATCTATTAATGCCAGAGCTGGGCAATTAGTTGATTTTCAATTTCAAGTACTACTTTGGTTTAACAGGATTATCAAACAAGATTGATAACAAACTGAAAAACTGTTCTATTTATCATCATTCATAATTGGTACATATTTTTGATATCTATATAATTTTCCTTTTCTGACAATATTCCAAGTATTAACATGTAAAGTGTGCCCAGTAGAAATAAATACATTTGATGCACAGATGAAAAATAAGAGGGTTATTTAGTTCAAAAATAAGAATCTTAGTGTCAGTTAAAATGATTTTTGAAATAACTGAGCTCCCCCACTTGAACTTATAAAGTGAAGCATTGTGTTACTTAAATTCATTCTACTAAAACATCCTGCCAAAATGTTCACATCTGCTGATACTGATTTTTAACTTTTCAAGGCAATAATGTGCAAGTTGCAGTGTCTTTGGTCAAGACATCGAACACAAATGTTAATGGAAACGATTGGAATAGAGCCCCTGGTAGCTGGGCTTATGGCACAGCAGCCTTTGCCAAAGGAATGAGTAATATGTCATATGAAGCCCTGCAATTGGTCAAAAGTTTCAAAAGAAAGGCAGTATCATTGCAGTAATTTACCATTTCTCATAAAAATCCATCTAAAACAGCTAAAGCATAACAGACAGCTCAGTGCAAAGCTTAAAGCTATAGGCTTTTTTACTCACATAGTATGACAGATTTGTATATTTGCACAATTTGGAGATGAGATTAAGGCATCAATAGTTTGCCAAATA
This sequence comes from Cetoscarus ocellatus, assembly GCA_037902135.1. NCBI lineage: Eukaryota > Metazoa > Chordata > Actinopteri > Labriformes > Labridae > Cetoscarus > Cetoscarus ocellatus. Next base: position 917,766 of record JBAMNC010000663.1, on the reverse strand, counting down.
AAATGACAGCATTGCTTTTCCTCAGGTGTTATTTCGCCACACATGAAGCCAGGGGGTGTTTGAGAAGAAATCAGACTCTGTTCTTTTTATAGCCAATTTCAGTCCCCCTCTGCTCTACAGGGGACATGCCATACACACACATACACACGCAAACTATGCACACACAAATGTAAACAATCAGCTACCGCAGTTTATTGGAAGTTTTCAAAAGTGTTAAAGTAGGAGGGCAACATCTTGATGGTAATCTTCCAGAAAATCTTTGAAATCTTCCCCACTCTGCAGCGAACCACATGCTGTTTCAGGCTGGGGCTACTCAGTGAACACAGTCATTAGTTAACCACCAGATTGGCTATTTAAAGCTCGGCCTATCCCTTACTGCTGGCCATTGGGGCCTATTTGACTTGGAAAAATTCAATAAGGAAAGAGTGGTCAGTCTTGTCAAGAGCTGTGGAAAATTGAACAAAAAGATAGATCACCACAGCAGTGATTGATGAAGGAATTTCACTGGGGTCAGGATTGGGGCACAGCGAGCTTGTGAGGGAGAAAATGTTGTTTTGAAAGAGGCAGAATACATTTGACATCAGCTCATCATCTAACTCAACCCACATGTGTTTAAAAGAAGGCACACCATCCCGGCACACTCATAGACTTGTCTGCTCAGCGTTAAGAGAGGGTGTTCCACATTAACTGCAGAAACTGTTTGTCTGCTGGGGTGATATGTTTGTTTACTCATATTTGGGATATGCATTTCGTACAGTGTTTGTGTCCATTTTTGTGGTTCTTGTTAAGCTGTGACTGTGCGTATGCATAAATCACTTCTTAATGCATTTCCCAGAAGTGATCTGGTCGGAGGAAATGTTGTGACTCACCTAATCTGTGGCCCATCCGTATGACTCAGCCAAGACTGGTCTCACCTCACACCTCCTGCTGGCTCAATCACTGATCCACATCTGTCTCATTTCCTCTCCACCACTTACACCCCACCTCCTGCCTCAACCCCCACCCTCCCTGTTTCAATGACTGCAGGTTTACAAGGTGACTCAAGAAGCCAGGGGCAGCAAAAGAGTTTGCCAACTTCAGATGGTGTGGCAGGGAGAAACAAAAGAGGACCAGGACGGCCAAGAAAGCACCCACTGCCATCCATTGCATCCTCCCCCACGCACTCCTCCGCAGCTCCCTCCATGTCACCGTCCGACCTCCTGCCAGGACACAGCCACAAGAGGGATGAGGGAGAAGCGGGCGGGAAAAAAGAAGAGAGAAGGCCAGAGAACGATGGAGTGAGCAACACACTGCACCAGGTGACAGAGCTGGATCTGCAGGCCAAGAGGAAGAGAGGAAGGAAGAGAAAACATGGTGACTCTCCTTGTCATCAGAGGTAAACAATTACTAATGTTTTAAAAAGTACCTGAGCTGGTTGACTTGAAAATTCAATACAACCACTCACTACTACTAAATTAACCCGTCGTTTTCAGCACTGTGTGCTAAACCAGTGCCTCTTCTCTCTATCTCTTTTCCTTTCTATCGTTCTATCTCTCTCTTCATGCTTTCCCTTTAGAGTCACTGAGGACAAACCTGAGTGTGACACCCCTCCTAAAGGTATCAGCCAACCAGAGGTTGACCAGACTCTGCACCAACCAATCCCTATCCAAAGAGAGGAGCGGGCCGACGGTCCCCCCAGGAAGAAGTTTCTGAGGGCAGGTCTTTACTCCGATGACTACAAAACAACAGAGTGAGTCAAATTCATTCACAAACAACCAGTAAATCTAAATGCATATAAAGTCAAGCTAAGGTAATAGCTTCATTCAGGGCTTTTCACAGACAGACACAGTAGTCAGCCCCAGTGGGGGGAAGTAGCCAGCCAGGGGGTCCAGGGGTAGAGTTGATTGATTTACCATTTTATGCGTTAGATGAACACAGCACCATAATTTTTCTGAAGTGCAAAATGATGCTTTGAATTGTTACTAGTCAATTAAAGAAAAATTCTTGAGTAGAGTCATTGCAGGGAAGAGGACATAAAAACAAGAATATATTTTGGGGTTTTCATTGTTAATAACAGTTTTTTTAATCCAAATTTTTACGTGTTGCAGCTTATTTGAGTGAGTACAATGAAGTTTTTTCACTTTTTTAATTGTGTACAAATACAGAATGAAAGAGGCCAACTGATTATTCAGAAATGTATTTAAAGTTGGCACATTATTATTAAAAGATGAATGACAAAGGGGAAAATTATGCTCTAAACAGGCAAGATAAGAAATCTTTGGTGACAGCCTGTGTATTGCCATAATTTAAAAAATGGTTTTCCCAGCCTGGATGATATGGGAAATAGCAATAAATTAATTTTACAAAGTATTTGTACATATATCACCATTTAATGGTTAAGCCAACAATAGGAAAAGATAGCCGACTGTAACTGAGAGAGAGTAGTCAGCTGGTGCTTGTGGAAAGCCCTATTTGTTAGACAACTTAACAGATGTACTGCCCTTATCCTAGTATACATGCATGAGGGGGATATGGACTTTCTTGTAGGGATAGTTCAGGATTGTAAAAGTGGGGTTTTATGAGGTGGTTGTCAATAGCAAACATTAGCCAGAGAAGGAAATCAGCTCTGCTTCTGTACAGAATAAACCAACACAAACGTTAGGGCTATATATTGCTGCAGAGCTGTGTAATTTAAATTTTTTTATGTGGAAACAGAGTCTACTTACAACAAGTTACTTTTCCACCAGCCACTTTATTTTAGTATTACTCTGTCGTACAACTAAGCCTTTTTGTCCTTTGGCCAGCAGCATACTGATCAACATGGGGTTTAACTTTCATTTTGCTCAGTATACTAATGTCACTGCCTCCCGCTGTTATGTTAATGCTGTTGACATACACATCATAACCCCATTCAAACATCTCAGACTATACTACTACAAGTTAAGAATGTCCATCTCTACTACACTGGGTGGCAAGACAGACCTTTTTCAGCCAGTTACCTTCTTACTAATGACCGAGGTAACAACTAAGCAAGCAGCTCACAGGCTGTAAGCAAAATATATGAACAAATGTACAGATCTGCACATATTATATGCACTATAAGCTTTGCTTTGGTACAAATGAGAGAATTACTCTTCCTCTAGCCTCGAACATGTGCAGGACATCTAGTGCTGTAGTATACATGCAAGAGAATGTTGATTTTCAACCATGTAATGTGGTATGTCATTAACACTCCAAGAAATTAATAATGGAGATATTTCAGTCTAACTTATGTGTCCACTGGCATTTTAATACATTTTTATCAATCTAACAAAAAAATTCAACTTTTGTTAACTGCATGTAAACTTAGTAAGTGGTGGACAGTAAAATGTAAGCTTACTTGAGTACTGTACTAAAGCACATTTTTTTAGTATCAGCACTTGACTTGAGTATCTATTACTTAAATTCCACTGTATTTGAAAGGCAAAAAATGGATGTTGAATATGAATGGTCTTTTTTCTCCGTCCTTTTTCTCTGAAGGAAGCTAATAAATGCTAATTGATTACTCAAATCCCAAAGTATAAAAACTACATCTGTGCAGTTCTGCATGTGATTTGTGGTGATGCCTCTAGACACTTTCCTCGGTCATTATGAGTTATTGGTTGTTTTTGTAACTGTTCTAAGAATTAGCATCTCCAAATCTAGAATTTTGAAGGATTTGTTAAAAACTGTCAATACTGATTAATGCATAAACATAATGTAACGTATGCACTCATGCACCGTTAAAATACAATCACCAGACACATTTTTGGGTACACCTTGCTAGCACTGGTCTGGACACCCTTTTCCTTCAGAACTGCCATGATTCTCCATGACATTGATTCAACAAGGTGCAGGATACATTTCTCTGAGATAGCATCATGCAGTTGCTGCAGATTTGTCAGCTGCATATGCATGATAGGAATCTCCTGTCTTTCCACATCCCAAAGGTGCTGTATTGGATTTAGATCCAGTGACTGTAGAGGCCACTAGAGTTCAATGAAGTTATCTTCATGTTAAAGAAACTGGTTTGAGATTATTTGAGCTTTGAAACATGGTGTGTCATCCTGCTGGAAGCAGCCATCAGAAGATAGATACACTGTTGATATAAAGGGATGTAAATGATCATCAGCAATACAAAGAAAGGCTGTGGTGACTGAGTGATGCTCAGTTGGTACCAAGAGGACCAAAGTGTGCCAAGAAAATTATCTCTCACACCTAGAAATTACTGCGGCCAGTCTGAACTTTTGATAGAAGGCAGAATGGATCCATGCTTTCATGTTGTTGAGGCCAAAATCTGACCCTACCATCTGAGTGCTGCAGCAGCGACTCATCAGATAAGGCAACATTTTTCCAATCTTCCATCTTGGTGTGCCCATTCGAATTGTAGCCTCAGTTTCCTGTTCTTAGTTTCCCTCCTGTCATGGTCCTCTGCTGCTGTAGTCTAACTGCTTCAAGATTCAATGTGTGCATTTAGTAATGGTCCTCTGGTTACCTTGGATGTAATGATTGTTTATCTGACTCACTGTCGTCTTTCTATTATCTCAAACCACTGTGGCCAATTCTCATCTAACCCCTGGTATCAACAAGGTGTTTTTTACCAAGAGAGCTGACAATCATTAGATATTTTGTCTTTCTCAGACCAATGTCAGTAAATCCTAGTAATGGTTTCTGTTTGAAAATCCAAGACAGATCAGCCCATATGCCACATTTAGATATGTTTAAATCACCTTTCTTCCCCATTCTGATGCTCAGCTTGAACTTCTGCTGGGTATCTTGACCATGTCTACATGCCTAGATGTTTAGAGCTGCAGCCATGTGACTGGCTGATAGGCCATTTGCGTCAACAAACAGTTTAGCTGGTGTACCTAATAAAGTGTCCAGTCAGTGTAGAACAGTGGTTTGATTACTTTATTTAAAATATTTTGAGTATTTAAGTATATTTAAAGCAAGTACTTAGGACTTTAACTCAGGTAATATAAAATTAAGCAACTTTCAACTGTATTGGAATAACATTTGACCGTCTCTGTACTTTCACTTGATTTAGTGGTTGTGTGCTATGTCATCATCTTTGCACAAGCTATTTTACTGTTTTCCCAGTCAGATATTTTCTTCATGCATTTGATATGTCTGTTTTCTAGGCCACCTTCCCAGCAGTGGAGTAGAGAGAGCCTGGAGTGCACACCAGGGGAGCGAGAATACAGCCTTTTACCCGCTCCCATACATGTTGGTGGGTATATAAAAAGATAAACACAGCTGCAGTATTCTGTAGCAATGATAGGTAATCCAGACTCCCTTTGTGTCCTCTAGGGAAGTACCTTAGGCTGAAGAGGATTAATTTCCAGCTACCTTATGATGTCATGTGGCTGTGGCAGCATAATAAGGTAAAGAAGCTCAGCAGAATTCATAATCAGAAAGTGAGAAGGTCAAGTCGAATCATCTTTGAAGATTAAGGAGATTTATGGAGTGTCCTGAATTAACAATGACTTTTTATGTGTTGTTGCTGCAGCTTCAAAAGCAGCCTGCTGTCCCACTAAAGAGGAAGAGGCGTTACTGTGAGTTGCCAGTATGGGCCGCAATTATCACTGCAGCCATTTTCCTCTGATGTGATGCTCCAGGCTATACTAACCATAATGCAACAATAGCTAGAAATGCTCTCTGCAATTATTTTCACTGTAGGTAAAAATAGGGCAACACCTGCAAGCTATATCAGGCAGAACACTTCACCTGTGCTGATTCACTCCTAGTATTCATAATTATTTAGTCCTTTGACAAACTCCTTACCAATTAGTAGTTTATTGAAGCTACAAGGTTATCTTATTTTCTTTGTTTTGCCTTTGCCAACTCTGCCCTGCATCTGTAGTGCACTCTTGCTTTCAACCCTCCTTCACCCAAGCATCCACCTGTGGGCTTTGACAGGGTGTTTAAAGATTCTATCTCTTCTCAGATTCTAAATGTAAGAGAGTACTCACACCTAGATTGCTCTTTACGCCACAGGTCACATCTAGATAGATCGATAGATAGATCGATAGATAGATAGATAGATCAATACTTTATTAATCCCCTTGGGGGAAATTCAGTTGTCTTGTAGCTCACAGGTCATGATAAACAATGAACATTAAAGTACAGACAGGAGTGCAGATAACAACAGCAACAATACTGTGATAATACTTTGTAATAAAATTACAAATTAAATTTTTTAAAAATGTAATCAATAAAGAAGTTGGATGATACACAACTAATAAAAAGAGTAAATGAATAAAGGGCCATCAGACTATTATTGCACAGGGCCATTTGGGGGGTCAGGGGTCTGTGACAGCCATCTCCAGTAGGGGTGTCCCGATACAATTTTTTCACCTCCGATACGATACTGATATTGCAGCCTTGAGTACTGGCCGATACCGATATCGATCCGATCCGATATCAGCAGGAATCATACATACTTTTATTACTTATTTTGTTGTATGAACTGTAAGAAAAGGCTTGATCAAGTGAGATTACTCAAACAGAGAACAGTAGTCAGCAATAGTAGGAATGAAAAAAACTGACCCATTTGTTATTAACCAATGGGTTAAATAAATTTTAACCTTTAACATAAGAATATACTACAATAAATAAAATAGATTATAATAAATTAGAAGTTCCTGAAAAGTAACCTCAATAAATCCAATAAAAACAAAAACATATATTTTTAAATTGAAAAATAACCACTGTGTTTAACTTAAACATAAGCATATTCTACAAATGAATTAAATAAATAAAAATAAATTAGAATGGACTGCTTGTATCGGAGTGCTTATATCGGAGATTTTAGATGCAGGCCGATATAAACCGATATCAGGTTTTTTTGCTGATATCGGACCGATATCCAATATCAATATCGGATCGGGACTCCCCTAATCTCCAGAGCCTTTGCCCTCACCTGAGTTGTTGAACATTCATCTACACATTCACACCCATTCACTCTTACATTCATTCAGTGATGGTTCAGAGTTTCTAGGTTAGTTATCCATCAGTATTAATTATCACATTCACGCCCTTTCATGCCCATTTACACGCCATTTACAAGTTGGAGCAACTTGGGGTTAAGTGTCTAAACCAAGGACACATCTCCATGTGACACCCGGACCTGGGCTCGGACCTGCCACGAACCTGTTATGTAGTATTTAGTATTTAGCCTGAACCTGCAACCTCCCGATTAATGACCATGTGTACTAACATGCATGCATTACTGCATTACTACCAGGCAACCAGGCTGACAACAAGGTACTACTTAATAACAACGTTTTGGATCCCACAGAGTCACTCTCTCTGCTCAGGCACAACATAGTACCATTACCATACCACAGGCTAACATTACTCAACGTCTGTCAATAACATGAACTGCTTCCAAAACTTGTTTAGTTTCCAGAACATAGTCCAGTTCATTCAAGCAGGAGAATTCCTCCTTTTTGAAGCCATTCACTACTTTTCAGCATCACTGACAGTCTCCTTGCAGACACCTCTACGGGTGTTAAGATGTAATAAGTTACCATGTTACCTGGTGTCATCTGTGGTCTTCTGTAGCCTTAAAGACCCTGTTGTTCGTGGGGGCAACCAGTTGTTAATATGAATGAAAAACTGGCTGGAAATTATTCAAATTTGATGTCAAGTATGATGTACATTTCAAAAGTTATGTTTATGGCTTTCATTTTCAAATGACACCTTACCTTCCCTCCCTCTGGGGCCCACCAGCGGGCACATCAGAGGGAAAATGGCCACTGCATGAATATGGATGTGTTATTTTCTGGTATTTTAGATTAATTTGGTCTGTACAGTCATGAAATATCTCAACTACTTTTCTCTCCTTCTGTGCTACAATCAGGTCGTTTGAAGGAAAGGCCAGTGTCCTCTAATCAGACAGCGGTGAGTTCATTTGTCTTTTCAGTGAAACATGCAGCTTTAATAAATATCATAACTGAAACAAAATCCTTTTTTTTATATTTTACAGGAAGAAAACTCCAGTGACATCACAAGCCTGTTTCCTCACCTGGACATGGAGCCTTTGACCAGCAGTGAGAGGTAATGGAAGAATCAACTTGTCTATGTTTTAGAATAAAATGTTCAAGACCCTGCCTGATGCCCAAACTGGTTGACTGTACTAATTCAAAATGTTCCTTTATTTGTGTAATATTATATTTGTTATATGAGTATGTTGTATGTAAACATCACAGAGGTTCTCATTATTTTTATTTTGGGGAAATATTTTTATACATGCAAGTGAGTTAGCATCAACTCTGTTTTTTTTTTTATAAGTTACAATCAAGTACTTTCCAAGACTTCATTTTTGGAAATAATAACAGAATGACCAAAAAAAGTCTTATTCTAAAATCAGAATCATTGCAGCTAATTTCTCTTTCCTTGCCCTTTAGTGCTGTTTTGTCTCTTTGCCAAATTATTATAATTTTAATTTTAACTGATATTCCAACAAAAAGTATTTTAATCTGTATCATCTTTTCATTTGATGTATTTTCACATTTGAATTTGACTCAACTCCTATTTATATCTACAATGTTTTCTTCATCTTGTTGTGTAAGTTGTGTTAATTAAATAGGTAAAAAATGTTTATATGACAAAAAACTAATGCAGTGCTGATGTTTCTGCCTTTGTGGTGGTACCAGGAGCTTTGTGGTGAAACAACATGTGTTCCTTATGAGGAACTGGGAACTGGTGAGAGACAGACAGATCCGACTGAGGATAGAGAGGGAGAGGGAGAGAGACCGCGAGGGAGAAGAGAGGGACTGTCCACGTCTGTCCTGTGATGGAGCCAAAGGGGACGACGGCCACATCAAGTCAGGTCCATGAAGCAAGTGTGTGTGTTAGTTTTTGTTTCTGTAGGTGTTTGTGAATGCATACGTGTATGTGGTGGAACTCTTTTCATTTTCATTTTGACTGAAGATCTGTATTGATCAGTGTTAATTTGGCAAAAAAAAAAAAAAAAAAGTGACACAAAAAGTGTCAGCAGCTTTTTGTCCGTGACAAAGAGAGGTGTTAACAAGCTAGAAAAACACTATTGATGATAAAATCTTTAACAAAATATAGAACTAATATTGTTGAAGGGAGCAGACTAATGTGTTAGAGGGCTGCTGGGCATGATGCAGTCTCTCCAGGATTTCTTTATAGGACTAAGTCAGTTTGCAAAACCAGCTGCATCTGTTTCATGTCTGTTTATGTATCACAACCAAAGAGGCTCAATTAAAATGATTCTGTTCTGAAATGTGCTTTATTGCCTACAGATAGAAGTAAAATTAGAGATGCAGAGAGCAGAAACCTCAGCCAAGGCATTTCCAACACTGTTAAGAAAGTTATTGTCAAAAATGTGGAAAACTGCCCTATCTCACACTGTTAACAAATACTTGAAAAAAAGTCCTGGATCCACTTCTGGATTCAAGTCACTAGCAAAATGTAATCATTTCCCCCTGTTGCCATTCTCTTAAAATCATCCAAATGGATAAATAAGAGCAGCACCAACTGTCAGTACAGTCTAGTACACAATACTGATGTTTTAAGTCATCCTTGACAGATCAGACAAAAATGGTTGTCACATTTATCAAAGGTTACAGAATTCAGAGATATTTTATATCATATCCTCCCGATATTTAACAAGTTGGTGATTTCTTGAAGCTAAGTTCCAAAAAAGGGTATCTCCTCTTGTTTCCAGAGAGTTAAAATATTACTTTTTGCAACAACCATGCCATGCTGTAGTAACTTTTGTTGTTAATGAGATAAGTTAGGTATTTGTCTGTTTCCACCTAAAATGGCAGTGAGAGGATCTGGAGCAGTGTAAAGGTAAATTAAAGTTAGTGGCGAGTTGTTCAAATGTCACTCAACAAATAAGTCAAGTTCTGGTTGAAAAAGATGCATGTGTAGTCTCTTGACTATAAAAAAGTTTTGTTTTCTTTCTAATATATAACATATAAATGAGTTGTAATGTCTTTATATCCATTCTTTAACAGAATTATATCAGTGACAGACTTTCATTTTTAAGGAGGAGTGATCATTGTAGCAATATCAGGAATAAGACTAACAACCCCCATCTTTGCTGTTGAAGTACTTTATTACGTAAAATCCCTTTATTAAGATATGTCATTATGTTCATCAGTTTATGTTCAAATCTGCCACCAGGGCACTCCCAACCTAAATCAGACAATAGATGTAATCTGAGACCTGCGAGTGTAAGAAGATGGAGGGGGACCCACTAGTCCCCTCTTCCCGATTTCATCGTTTACGTTTCTTTAAATATAGGGCTCTGTTCAGTGAAAATTATACTCCATGAGGTGTGGATTGCAACTTATTATTGCATAATAAGTAAGAAATTTGTTTAGAAAAGGACCTCCTGGTTAGCGCTGTGCCCTTTTTGCAAAGCATTCTCGGACTGCTCCTAGCCTGATTTAAAAACACATAAACTTTTATACGAGCTTTTTTCCCTGAACATGTCATTCACGAAACAGAAAAGTTGGTTTGCTGTTGAGTAAATACACCTCATGGAGTGCAGTTTTAAAGGGCTCATATTTACCTCCACCAAGGACATTATGTTTTTACAGGCATATGTTTGATTGATTGTCAGTTTGTTCGTTTGTTTGCTCGCAAGATTACGCAAAAACTACTGGACAGATTTTGCTGGAGATGTTGGGAATGGCCCAACTTAAAAATGATTGGATTTTGGTGGTGATCCAGATAACCATCATTAACGAATGATCATTTTTGCTCAACGACTGTCTTAATATGATATCAACATGATTGTGAGTGCTAGATGTGGGTTTTCAGGGTCAAGGAGTCATATTATGATGGCAACTCTATTATGGAACTATTGCTTACAGATGTAACAGCAATATGTGAGCTACCTTGGTGGAGGTTTGCGCTCTCCGAGTGCTTTCTAGTTTACAACTTAATTTGCAAAATGCTAAATTCAATTTTGGGGACTGCTAAAGTACATCCACAGTCACTCATGTTAAAAAAAAAAAAAATTCTAGTTTTCATATACTGAGTACTCCTGATCCTGATGTATTTTCAGTCTGTCTGAGACGCTCTGTTAGAGCTGCCTCGTTAAGGCTCCCTTCCCACATGGACCCAGTCCGCTTTGATTGGTTGATCAACTCTGTGGTAATTGGTCAGTTCAGTGCTACCATGTTGTCAATGACTCTGCATTCATTCTTTTGTTTATGCTCTGCACTGGGCTTGCCGCTTCAAGCCAGTGGGCTCAAACTGCCAACAAAACAGTGGTAGGATGTCACACTGGTAGGTCTATTTGTGGGGGCCGAGGAAACAAGTTGTTTTAGGCAGCTACTGGTGCTGGAAAGAGGGGAGAGGGAGAAGTCCTGATACTGCAGATGTTTTGTCTTGAACATAGAAGAACTCCATCACACAGAGGAGCCATGTTAACCACAATTGAAGCCACAAAAAAATCAAAAAGCCTGTTATGGACTCTTCAAAAGGGATGTAATCAGTGAGGCAGTTGAGAACACAAATTTCTATTTAACTGGTAAATGTTAGTTTTGGCTGTTCCTGAACAGGGATCAGGGGATTGAGTTAAAAAGGGAAAGGGTGACATAACATGCAGCATCCTCAGTAACATCAGTCCATCACTAGTGTGCAGCACAAAATATTAAAGAGATCAAGAGACAGAACAGCAGAAGTAGCAGGCCTCGCCTGCTTGTGCAGTCTGGATGTGCTATTGCGTGTCCTCACAAACTGTCTGTGGCCATGGAAGCCATTAAAAGCTCTAAATATTAAGAATTTCTGTGTCTCTGAAAACTTAAAAGAAATATTTAAATCGAGAGTATTGATATGGAATTTATGTATCAGTGAAATGCCATTATTGGAAGTTTTAAATTTGTCAAACTAGTAAATTTAAAAAAATATTGAGGTGGTGGTTTGGCAGAGTGAACAGCAACCAGGCACATACCACAAATGAAGTGGATCATTTCTCGCCTGAGGTCCATTTACTGTGTGTTGTCTCTCTCTCCCCCTTTCAAAGCCTATCTGCTGTCTCTCTCCACTGTCCATATAAAGGCTGAAAATGACCCAAAATAAACAAAAAATGATAACGTTAAGTCTCAAATGTAAGGGTTTTTCTTCTCAAGCTGGACTAGAACCTTGTCAGACTTTGTCAGTAATGTTAGACTAAAACTTTAAAAGGAAAAATTGAGAAAAATGTGACTCAACCTAACCAGCCTTTTCTTCTAAACACCAAAATCTAAGAAGGCTGCCAAAATTAACACTGCTACAGATCAACTCCGATGTTCTCTGTTGTGTCTTGTTACTTTTTGTGTGCATGTTTGTGTGTATGAGTGTGTGCGCTTTTCCTACAACCCGTTTTCCTCATGTTTGGCATGTCGTTTCATATCATACTCAGGAGCACAAAATAAGTGCTTTTCCAACCACAGAATATCAGGCTGCAGAAATGTTTCCCCATCTCTGTCATCCTCCGCTCGTGTCCAAGAAAACCGAGCAGGCATTGGCTCTCTCCATTAGCAGTCAGACCACAGTTTCCATCAGACCCACTCACTGATCGCAGATAGAAATCACAGGGAAAAAAGCCATAATTACAGAGATATGCGAAATAAATAATGTGCTGCCTTCATTCTGTCCTGCAACGCCTTCACTAACATGAAGAATACTGTTTGACTTCTTGACCTTCAGGTCAGCAAGTGGGGGTGGAGGTGACGGTTATCAGCAGTGACCCCCACCATAAGAGACAGGACACCTCCAGCTCACTCACTGCCAGCCCCTGTGTGAGTGCATAAACGCTCCCACGTAAAAAAAAAAAAAAAAAAGTTGATAAATAAATAAATAACAAGAAATTTTCTTTTCTTTTAAGACTGCACATTCCCACAGGGATACAAATCTGCTTATGCAATTATCTGTGCATACTTTTTTTCTCCACAGTCCACCAAAACCCAGAACAGACAAGAGGAGGAGGAGGAGGAGGAGGGAGAGGTCTGCAGCAGAGAACAGAGGAGGAAACGGCTGAATGATTTACTATTGACCCTGCAGCATTCATAAGCTAATAGAAAAGAGGTAAGTCAAGAGTCATAAAGAGTGGGGCAGGAACAAGTCAAAAACATGGAAGTGAGTTAGCATTTTAGCACTTCTGGTTTCCATGTCTGAGAGTCAATGGGTTTTTCAGTTGCTTTTACGAGTAAAGGCTTGAAATGAGGTAGCAGCATAACATACTTTTTTCATTGCCCTGCTTTTGAATTTAAGTCTTTATGCTGTCATTTCTGATCAGTTTTGTTAAACAATAATACATACATCTAAGCCACAGCCATGGGCACACATTTAATCTGCTCATTTGATGAGGAGGAAATTCTTAAACAGCTGCTTATTAGTTCAACTGTACATATGTAGTTTCACAATAGCTTGATTGTAGCTTGTTACTCTTGCAAATTACATTTACACCTTAAAACCCATGAAATTAGGTTTGTTCATGGAGATGATCATGATGAACAAGTTTTATGAACTTCTGTTCATCACAGATCTTACTGTAAACAACTATCCAAAAACACAGTGAACAATCCCATTTGCTTTTGGTCCCATGAACCAGCACAGTGCTAATTTCCTGTTTGCTCACAAAAATATGTCATCCCTGCACCACTCCATTGAGTCTTTAGAAGGTTAAACCTACAATATGTCAATTCTTATTTCTTTTCTTTTTTAATTGATTAATGAGTTGATATCCTTTTTTGAGGATGATGAAAGGGGACCAAAGAAAGCATGGGGAAAAGCCTTACATAATGATAACATAACCTTAACAACAGTGTCAGCTAACATTACTGTCGGCCACAAACCTCCTATCTCTAAAATTGCTATTTAAATTGCTCTGCTGCTGAATGATTGAATATCATATTTCCCTAATACAAATTATTTTATTACCTCCGCCAAGGAGGTTATGTTTTTGCCGGCGTTTATCTGTTTGTTTGTCTGTGTTCAAAATTACTTGAAAACTTCTCAACGGATTTGGATGAAATTTTCAGGAATTGTTGGAAATGGGATATGGAAGAACTTATTAAATTTTGGGACTGATCCGGATCACCCGCTTATCAACATGTAAGGTGACCAATAGCACTGTTTCATGAAAAAAAGGCAGTTTCTAAAAATAATGGAGATTGGAGGTTTGTGCCCAACAGCGGAAACTAATTAAACCAGCCTCGTCTTCTAAGCTCAGAGGGAAATGCTATACATTTAAAGATGGTGTTCATACAATGCAGATGGTTTGTGTTTTATCCAACAGTCATCAATCCGAGCAGATCTCATCTTTCTATTGATTATTGATGGGCATTTTATTAGTTCTGACCTCTGCATTAAATCCTTCCATATCAGGGAGTTGAGCACTCTCATGTTACACACATCTTGCAGAGTTCAAATATTTACAGCTACATCCAGGGCACAGGTAGACAAGTGCATGGGCACAAGGTTTAACAGTGAAAAAATCTCTGGTTGTACTTTTTAGTTCATCACAGTGGTGACATGGACACTGAGTGTAAAATCTGTGCAGTCAAGCTACACAGGCAGATATCCAAGGACCTGATCATCCAAAAAAAGCACCCTTTGGTCTCAGTTGTTTTTGTTTCTCTATGGTCCATTAACAAATGATCTACAGCTAGGTACTGGTCAGCAGCCCAGTGGTTAGGGTGCTCTGTTTTAAAACATTTATAACTGTGTTAATAATTTTAAATGAATGAATTAATGATGCCTTACAGATGATGACTTATTTATTTACTAATGCCTAAGTTATACTGAACTAATATGTGTTTGATGCATCAGTGTTGATCGATTTAGATATTTCAGTTTAAAAAATCAATATATTGTACCTTAAAGGCCTTACGTTGTTGACTGTATTTTTCTCTAACGCAGGTGGGACCACTCTGGAAAAAAAAGGGACCAGGCCCACCACAGACAGACAGATAGACAGAAACTGATGTCACAACACTGCTATTAACAATAGTAGTGCCTCAGAGGACAAGTGAGAAGAAAAGGGAGCCGGGAGCTGGAAAATATGCAAGAAAGACATCTCGCACACTGACAGATGAGTGTGTTGAACCTCGTGCTCTGAAGGGCATCACACCAAGGATGAAACCATGGCAACACATCTTTTGTCCAAACGGCGAGGGATGATGAGAGATAGAGCGTCCCAGATGAAAAAGAAAAGAAAGAAACAGACCAGCTGAAAGGAATTTGCACTAGTGCTGGATGAAAAAAGCACACTAAAGACTTTATGTATGCAGAGTGGACACACTATAAAAGACACACGCATACACTTTGATTGCTCTTACTTCGGCACCTTAAGCAAACTGGGAAAGAGTGTGAGAGTGGACTTATATGGTACTCAGCATTTCGTCCCTGAAGTTTCCAAGAGACGAGGAGTTCACGGAGAGAAAAAAGCCAAGGGGGAACAAAAATGAAGCCCTAAGTAGGTCAAAATTGAACCCTCATTTAATCGTTAAGCTTTCAAAGTCACAGTGCACCTTTGGGAAAATGACAGGAGGAGGAGTGAACCAGTTAAAAAGCTGTTGAGACAGTGTTAGCGTTTTTTTCCCTTCACTTTACCGAGACAGTGTCTGCTATGTACCAGTGAATAGACTGGGGAGGGAGGGAGGGAGGGAGGGGTGGGCTTAGTGATAGGAATTTTGGCATCGCTGCAAGAGAATTTCTAATGAGGTTTTAAGAAAGAAGTTATTTTTGAATTTTAAAAAAGACCGCTTGAGAACTATTAGCTAAGAAATAGACAAAGTATATTCATGAGAGGAATGTTTATTGACTATTTTCAGTATTGCTTCCTTGAAGAGGGGTTAAAAAAGTGTTTTGTTTACTTCGGACTGCCTTTGAGAATGTTTCGCTCTTTGCTTCAGAGCATTGACAATCAGAATGTCCTTGAGGAAGGGGGGGAGAGGAAAGGGACTGAAAAGTTGAATTAATTTGCCCCAAATGCTCTGTAGAAGTGCCATGTTGTCGTTGTGTACGTTACCTAAGCAAACTCATGCAGTCTTTAAAAGCAATATCTCCTCTGATAAGGACTATATAATGACTTCCTTTGTTAGGTTTTTAATGTTGTGAATATTTGAGGATTGGAGGTTGTTTTATGTACAGTTGCAGAGTAGATTGTTCTTATTTTAGGAGCATCATCAGGCTAATCCAGTGGAAGTAAGCGTTTAGTTTCATGTGAATGTACATAGAGAGAACCCGTTTCCTTCTATCAGCAGTAGCGTGTAAAAATACCATCATATATGACAATGATATCTGATTATTCTTTAAACTTGATATCAGATCTGTCATTTTACTAACACCTTTTTAACAGACTATACAGCTGACCAATATTTCAGTCATTTCCCCCTCAAATTGACAATGATTGTATATGATTATTTTGGAGAGATACATAGTATTATCTCTTCTTCTTTTTTTTTTTTTAGCCAAGCGTACCCTTTGTTTTTATATTGGTCAGACAATCAGTGACAGTGACTTAGTTTTTGCCCAGTGTTAAACTCCTGCTCTCTTTCAGTAGTGTGGCTTCTAATAATGAGCCAAGAAAGTGCAATTTCTTTGACTGTTTACATACTGTATGTATATTTTTCCTCTTTCCTTTTTTAACTAAGAGCACTACATTATTGCCAGTGGATGATTAACTTTGTAGCAAAGGTACACATAAAAAAAGAATTATTTATCTAGTTTGCATGACATGTAACCTTTGCCTGTTGCCTCTGATAATGTGCATCTGAAAAACAAAACATCAAAAAAACAGATATAACTCAAATGCCATAGAATGTCAGCTCAAACTATTTGCCTCTATAACCACAATAATAAAAGCATTTTATGTCTACTAGCACTAGACCCTGCAGGCTCTTCATTTATTGGCTCAAAAGCTTTATGCTTTGTTTTGAGTGTCAACAACGCATTTTGTCTGAGGTACTTTGTCTTTTTTAGGCCATTTTCTGTAAACCATACAGATTGTTGTGCATGGAAATCCCAGTATCATTATCAGTTTACTAGGGTCAGACTACATGATTTAAGCACTGTTAGTGCCGACTAGTGACTAGTCCAGGGTCAGCAACCTTTTTGAGCCTGAGAACTTACCATAGGATGAAGAGTGCCACGGAGAGCTACTTGTTTAATTAAATGTTACTATGTAATATACATTTTCACAGTTTCACCTTAAAATAATTTATACATGTAACACTGTTTGTGTACCTTTGAATTTTAATGATCCCTTACAACATTTATTGCAAATGATTGATAAATCATACGGTAATGCATCTTTAATGATTTATCTGTTAAACTTAACTGACATTTTCAGTGATAGAAGTTTGGCTTCAGCACATCATCATCAACTTTGACCCCTTGCAGGTCAAAGTTGAAAAGAAAACAGACAGTTTTCAAATGTAAAGCACATGTCACATTTTTTGTTTTTTGGATTTAAGTATGATTTATTTGCACAACAAACATTTAAATGACAAAGACTGATTCTTATTTCAAGCAATGTAATTGAAACTACAGGAGCTATTTCAAGAATGTTGATGTGAGCAACTCAGAGGCTCCCTGCGGGCTATCATCTACTTAGGCACCCTGTTGGCTACCCCTTGACCAGACAGTTGTAGAGTTTTGAAACCCATCAGCCAAAAAATCTGCAGTTTCAACTTAAGGAGTGTCTTAGTGAACAACAATCTAAACCCCTTCTGGGATGCCTCATGACCTCTTAACCGAAAGTCTTGCATGTTTGAGTGATATTTCCTGTCATCTCAGAGAGGTTGACTTATAAAGCACAGAGCACTCTGATGTGTCTTAGTAACGGATGTAAACAAACCAAACAGCAAAGCAAACGATGTATGTTGTTGTTGCTTCAAGGTGGAACTATGAGATAAAGTTTGTGAGCCTTGGAAAACAAAATCTCTGCTTTGATGTGTCGTAGAAGACTTACAAAGACAGGTTTGAAAAGGAAAAATGTTTGAAAGAAACAAAAATCTGGTGACTAACTGTTGTTAGCATTTAAAATCAAGCTAATTAATACTTTACTGTTACGTATGGAAAGACTAACAAATACAGCATAGCATCTGTTCCCAAAGTGTGTGTTTCAACCCCATGGGTGGTTGTGAGCCACTTAGGGGGCATGCAAAATTATTTAATTGAAGTTATTTTAAAGAGTTTATAGTATACTTTTTGAGTTTCCTATGTCCCTTAGTGTGTTTTACATGTTTTCTCCATGTGATAGAGGTAGTGCAAGACAAAAAGTCAGAACCATCAAGAGTTGTCCTGCTCCCTCTGTTTACAGTGCCAGTAGCTGCCTGAATGGCTCCTCCCCTGCCCCCCCTGAATGAACCCACCAGTTTGGGATCCTTAGAAACTGAAGCTAAAACAGATCATGTCAGATGGAGTGAGAATACAGCTGGATCAGGGGTAGTCATTAAAGGCTAGATTGTTTTGAACATTAGAGATTGTGAACATGCATTAAAGTTAAATATATGTGACTGCGTTAGAGCAGAATGTGGACAATTTAAACTGTATTTTACCATTACTGCACAGATACATACATTAAATGAGTTACATGTGACATAAAATCATAGTTGTGAGAAGAGATTTATGTTTAATGGATGTACTGGCAATAAAATTGCATAAAATGTTAGCTTATATATGCTTTAACCACCTACTCTATTATTTTGGAGGTCACAGATAGAAAGGTTTGGACGCCCCTGCAGCATAACACTGTAAACACAGCACGTTTGTTAGCAGTCTTCTTTTCAGTGTTGCCTCTCCTTTTTCCAAAGTCATCATGACAGTTGTAATGTGTAGTCAGGTAAAACCATGCAGCCTGTCATGCTTGTCGGTCAAGTCCCACGGCATGGTTTTATGGCTCTCTGATCGCCCAATCCGACACAGTCATCACCATAAAGGGTAAAACAAAAAGCTTTGTAGCATGGCCTCAGCAATATATCACCTTTCCTCCCTATTCTGTTACTCTATATGAACATAATCTTACTGAACACAAATGAAAAATAATCTTGAACGTGGTTAAAGTCATTGGTGCACTCCTGCCTTGTGATTGGCTGAACTGTGTCTACAGGCACTTAAACAGGTCTACCTAACAAAGGGATCAGTGGATTTTTTATGACAGTTTTTCATTTTTTTTAATTGAAATTCTTAATTATGTTGCAAATTATTTATGCTTTTTTGTTTTACTTACATGATGTTTCTCTAGTGGTTGCCACACTGATAGAAGTTTGATTTTGTACATATAAACCTAGAATATTGTTAATGGACCAGTTTTCTCATATAGTCCCAATTGGGCTAAAAGTTTAATATCATAAAAATTGACTTTCTCTTGTGATTGGGTTGACAGTCATACAAATAAGTATTTTTTTTAATTTTCAGATAGAACATGAACAAGTTGTTGAATCTTCATTAACTCTCCCTTAGGAGTCATCAGGTGTGTGGGTGTTATTTTGAAGGTCACTGCAGTGATTTTAATCGGCTTTAGAAAACAGTGCTATCTAGTGGTATCAGATTGTATATCTGGCACTTTGTTGTCCTCTATAATGACCCACAATGGAGGACGCTGTCAAAGGGAACACGGTTACAAGATGGGGGAGGACTGCAGCTCTCTCTCTCTCTCTCTCTCTCTGGAGGTTTGTTGCCCTCTTTCTGCCCTTCACAGCATCCAAAGGCAACTTGGGATCTTTGCATCTGAGCACAAAAGTGGGAGGAGCCCCCTGCACAAGCTTGATGCATTGTGGTAGGTATAACAAGGGCTTCAGTTCTTTTGCAATTGCTTCGCAAACAGGACATTTTCTGTAACATATTGGGTGCAACAAACTATGTGTGAAATATATATTTTCAGTTGTAAGATCTTCTTACAATATGTTCTACACATTAAAAGTTAGAGAAAAAATATCTTCATAAAAAAATATTCATAAACATGATCTTTATCAAACCAGTTGATGAAAAGTGACAGAGTTGTCTTCCATCAGAAGGTTAGGGGTTCAATACCAAGGTGCAGGCTGCAGTGTCCTTAGGCAAGAAACTTGACCCTACTGTACTCACCCTGCTATGTCAGTGGTGAGTAAATGTGCATGATAGAGTATGGATGTGATCAGCTAATAAGTCTGTGTAGATTCTAATTCATCCAGGTCATGGTCATCTTGAAGATTCAAAAGCAAGGCAACTGGACTGTGTTGAGTTTGTTGGGAAGACGTTTCACTTCTCATCCAAGAAGCTTCTTGGATGAGAAGTGAAACGTCTTCCCAACAAACTCAACACAGTCCAGTTGCCTTGCTTTTGAATCTTCAAGATCAGCTAATAAGCTAAAACAGATGGACACTGGGTATTGTAACGTCCACCATCAGTGTGAGAATGTAATATGAGGAGGTTATTGTAATCTGGATTGCAAAAGCCTTTTAAATGGTTAAGTGGCTAGAAAAGTACCATACAAGCTCAATACAATTTACTATTTCAACATGCCTGGGCTTCCAAAACAGATGAAACTAGAAGTGCATACATCTCCACAAAAGCCTTTCCAACATTGTCCAGTGAGTTATTATCAAAAATGTGGATAGCTTTTTGAGCTATAAGTGACAATGAGGAAAACTGTCCCATCTCTGATGTTGAGAAATCCCTTAAAAATTCCTTGACCCGCATCCAGATTTGGATCACCACCAAAATCTAATCACATCCTTCTTGTGCCATGAGCAAAATTCCCTGAAAATGTAATCCAACTCTGTTTTATCAGTTTTTAAGTTATCCTGTTCACCATCAAAGAAACTAACAAATGCCGGTTAAAACACAACCTACTTGGTCAAGATAATATTGTCTAAAAAGGCTAAATGATGCAAAGGATCTAATTAAACAATGAAGGTAGTTTATGGATGACAAAACTGAAATAAGGGTACGAGCTTGCCACAGCTGTAGGCCTGAAAAATACTCAGCTGAGTCTAATGCATGAGATGAGTTATGCAGGTCAAGAACATTTGTGGTTAACTCTGTCACTGTAACTTTGAGTAAGGCAGGCGCAGGTTACTCTTGTGTGCTATTTTTATGTGTGACCTAGTTTTGATTTATTCGAGAATATAAGGAAACTGTAAGCTACAATTGTCTAAACCAGTAATTCTTTTGAGTGACACATATGGTAAAAATACCATAGATACAAAAACAGCCCTAAAAATTACAACTCCAGGCCTCGTTACAGCCAACAAACCTACAGTATAGCCATGCACTGGCACAGTGAAAAATACCTTTGTTTAAAAGTTGGGTTTATGAGAGTGTACATGCATACCAAATGAAAAGATGACGTATAACCTATGAAGTGCAAACTAGGAGACTCTAAAAACACCCTGTGACTCTCTTCATTTTTTGGGGGACAGAGTTGGCAACTCGGTTCAACTTTGTGACACACATAATTTACTGGAACACTTTATATCCATTTATTTTAGGTTTCTTTTTCAATATCTTCTGGAATGTCTCTCATTCTAATGGAATTAGGGTTTGGACATGAAGAGGAGGGATGATTTGGCATCTTTGTGCTCACAAGTTTATACAGTGTTACCATTCAAGATTCAAGATGTTTATTGCCATATACACACTAAAACACAGCGGTCATTAATGGGCAATGAAACTCTTATTTTGCGACTTCCCACCACCATATAACCCAAACATATAAATAAAATATGAAAAAAACTAATATAATATAATATAATATATAAAATTACTGACTCATCCCTTTGAATATTAAGATTTTTTAAAAAGTCATGACTGCATAAATGGAATTTACTTTTATTTTAATAAGTGTTAAACTGTAAACCCACTTAACCCCTTTTGTATCATATTTGATACATACTTTTTTGATACCTCTATCCAATCAATATGATCAACAAATTACTAAAAAGAATCTGAATACAATCAGATAAATGATAAAAATGTCCTCAAATGGATTATCAGTTGCCAAAAACACCTAATGTATCAAATGAGAGACAAAAAATATAACTGTTAAATTTTTTGGAAATTTTGATATTTTAGGATTTCAGAAGAAAAAAATTTTTGAATTTTCTGGCTATAATTTGTGTTCTTAGGCACTAAAGGGTTAATTAGGTACACCCTGTTGTTGGCTCAATAATACAGATTGCTAATCAGCCAATTGCAAGGCAGGGACACAATGCATTTAGGCATGTAGACATGGTCAAGATGATCTGCTGAAGTCCAAATAACATCAGAATGGAGAAGAGTTAATTTAAGTGACTTTGAATGTGGCATAGTAGTTAATGCCAGACAGTCTGGTCTGAATATTTCAGAAACTGCTGGTCTCTTTCTATGCACAACCATCTTAAGGCTTTACAGAAAATGGTCTAAAAAGAGACCATTTCCTGTGAGTGTCAGTTATCAGGGCAAAAATACCTTGTTGAGGCCTGAGGTCAGAGGAGAGGGGGACTGAGTGATCTGAGGTAACAGAGAGGCAACAATGTCCATTTTCCAAGTGACTAAGTTTTGTTTTTATGATCCTAATAAACACGTTTTGTTATATAACATAAAAGTCTGTGACGCACTCATTCAGGTCTCATCCAGAAGGATTTCTGCAGTTAAACAATTTGAAATTGCAACTAAAATCCTAAATATAAGAGCCAAAATGTTAAAAAATGTTGGGTCTGAACCAGGTTTGGGCCCATAAATATAATTAGAGGATGGGAGGGGCCAGGACAGACTCAGAGATAATGTCTTTGTGCTTTGGTAGGGTTGGGCTGGGCTTGGCCTGTCATGGGCCCATTGGCCTTAGATTCAAGCTGTTCTCCACAGCTGGGGTAGAAAAGCATCATAACAAGGAGAATTGCATCATTCTCTGATTAATTTGTGATTAAAAGCATGTGAGACTTCATGTTTTGTTTTGACCACAAACTGCACTTCCTTCAAGGTTTTTTTCCAAATAACAGAACATGTTTTTTCAGGGCAGGATGTCCCCAAGTAATACAAACAACCCTGTCACTGAACTTGTCCTGGAAAACAAACTCTAGACGAATGGTAATCCTGAAAGCAGGAGGTGATTCTTCACGTTTTGGAGAAATTAAGTACAAAAATATGACTCAATCAGCAGCAGCAGTTTGGTTTATCATGATCCTTTTATTTGGTGTATTTACAAACAAGCACATGCAGGAGGACAGTGACTGACACTATAAGGGGCACTGAACTCTATGCAATAATAGGACACAGGGGGATGTCTACAGGCTACATGACACCGGAGAGGGAGAGAGAGAGAGAGAGAGGAAGAGAAGGGAAAGTACCAGAACTCATTGTAACACTTACACACACACCGAGGTGAAAGTGCAGGATGTGCAGACACACAGATGTGCTCACACTCATCTCTGCTTTCACTAATGCAGCCACACACGCACACACACACCTACTTACATACATAATGAACCCAGATAGATAGAGAGACACTTGATGGGTCAGCGATTCCTTTTAGAGACCTCAGGATCAATAAATACCACATCCAGTGAATTAAATGCATTAAGACCAAAATATCGCTGAAAACATAAAACAAAATAACTTCTTTCAAGTAGTTAACTAAAACTGTGTTTTCATTCAGATAATATCATAAACACCTGTCTGTGATGGCATTTATTATGACCATGGTTACATAATATGAGCTTTAGTTTGACTGAATGCTACCACACAGTTGAAGTGGGGACAGTTATGTCATGCTACATGGCACGAACAAGAGAACAGAACATTTTAATTACTTAGAATAATCAGGCTTTCCCTGACTGATCTGTGACTTTATAAGTATCCTGCAGAATTATTCAGAGGAACGCATAAAGCTGTGAGAATTCTATTTTTTAAGTTTGGTACATGTTAGGAAAGGTATATCTCTGAGTAATTTCAGGTATGAAATAAAAATGGGAACTCAAGGAAAGGACAAGCTTCTCTAAACCGTCAGAGTAAAATACAAACAAATGATGTTTTAACTCTGGTGTCCATGAAGATGCACATCCAGAAAAACTGATAGCCAGCAAAACTTCAGACTGTAACAACCAAATTTGTAACACTATATATCAAAAGGGATAGCCAAACCTTACATGCTTTAGTGGTCAGTTTACAGTAGATAGTTTTAGGTGGGGTTTCCATTAAAACTAAAACCAGTCTGGGGCTTCCCATAACAATATTGTACAGATAAGTCAGTGGATCTACTCAGGCATGTTGAAGGGAGAGGGTTTTTAATGTTGTTACAGGCCCAACTAGGGATGTAAATTGCAAATTAGCAAAGGCTATAAATGCTGCAGTGTGCGGCAACGTTCTCTTGGTCCATACTGTCCTTATACATGTAAACATTAAATAAAACATAATAACAAATGGTTATGGGGGGTGCAGATGTGAACATAAACCAATTGCATCGAGGACGCCAGCCTTTGCACATGAGGAGCATGGACACCACTGCAAGGCTAGAAGATGCAAACTATGAGCAGATGTTAAGAATAAACATACTTAAAGCCAACTCCAACAAACAGCTTTGGTCTGAATACATAATATGTTGTCACTGTCGGGTACAAACCTCTCATCTCCAAAACTGAAACTTTTAAGTAAATAAAAAAACATGTTCTTCTGATGAATGAAGAAATAGTTTATTGTCCTGATTAGAAATGATTTCTTTGTACTTCCAATTAGTTTACAGTTTATAAAAAACCCAGTCCACAACATGGATGGCAACCAACAGCACTGTTTAATGAAAAAAAAATGAAAATCATAAAAAATTAAGATAAGAGGTTTTGGCCCGACATTAACGATATCTAAATGAGCTCACTGTGTGGGGGTTGATTTTTTTTTTAATCGTGCCAAATCTTAACTTATGTAAATCATTTGTGATTTTAGAGTAAGTGACATGACTGACATGGATACAGGCCTGCAGCTTGTTGCTTTTGGTCAGACGGCCTTAGGTCCTGCCTCTCTATCTGTCAGTAGGTTGATCTAAAGTGTGGATGAGAGTGTGTACAGTATGGCAGCATCCACATTCTGTCTGCAGAAGGCTTCGTCCAATCCTTTTTACAGTCAATAGTATTACTGTCTGCTCTCATTTACTACTGTTAACTTCTGTCCCCTCTACTGTCAGGTTTTGGAAGTCAACAGGTTAAGAAAAAAAATCTAGTTGAGTTCGCAGCGTTTCCCTTCATGGTTTTCAATGGGAAAATAAAAAATGCACATAAAAACTAAATGACATGAACATGTTACAGCTGTGATAAAGGGGGCGTGGTTATGCAAAGGAGATCCAGTGTGTTCATGAGCCACACAATCCCCCCCCCCCCCCCAGTCTTAACGTGATGAAAAACCCGTTATAATTTGAAAGCATGGCTCTCTACTCTTCTTCATGTTGAATTCACTGAGGCTAATTTCAAGATTTTACACAGACTCAAGTGTCAGCCTTTGTTTGAACTTTTTTCATAGTGTCAACTTGCATGAAAACACAAAACCGAAACGTTAACTGTGAAACAAACTTGTATGAGAAAGACTATAAGTTGTACATAAACCATATGCATAGTCATCAATACATAATATGGAGAATAACAAATAAATATATGACACAAAGCAATGTGTTTCATATGAGCAACATTAAAATCAATATATCACTTACACCACGACCACTTGTACTACCACTGTCATTAATATCAATGATTATGATGAGCAAACATGGCGGGCGGGGCGTAAAATACAGAAGCCGTGGTATGAGGTGAAGACCAGCCACCAAACCAACAAACCTTACAGTAGCAGTTATGAAACACAAACATCTGAAGATTTTATCACTGCATTTGATTTATGGTCAGAGTTTTGAAAAAGAGCTGAGAGTATTTTTGTTAAGTTCCGCTCCTACACGTGCCTGCCTGTCAAAGTTATGGATGATTTGAGAGATTAGCTACAGGTTGCTGTTGTCTGATTTTTAAAACAGAGTGGGCAATATAGATACCATATGGCATTCATTTAGAGCATTCATGGCACATAACAATGCATAAAGGTATGAAGCTAATCTAATAATTTATGAATATGATGTCAAGATATGGCGATACAGAAAGCGCACAAGAGGGAAGATAATGGATTTCATACTTAAAACAAACATATTTCTTTTTTTTTCTTTTGCATGTATGACAACCATTTTGAGTTAAAGCTCCCGGGAGGGACTTTAGTGTTTTGTTTCTTTGGCGCCCTCTATGGAACACACTGTCTTTCTACCTTTAACCTTTTAGGATGAAATTTGTTGACATTTTTAGGGAGCGTTGGTCACAGCACAACTCGATTTTGGTGGTGATCTGAACATGGCTGCAGATCCAGGGAGTTTTTAAGGGTTGTTAACATTGCTAGATAGGGCAGTTTTCAATATTTTTGCTAGTAATTCGACAAGTTCTAATCAGAATTTGCTGAAATTTTCAGGGAATGTTGGTCATGTCACACAAAAAATGTGGTTATATTTCGGTGGTAATCTGAATATGGATGTGCATCCAGAAATTTAAAAAAAAAAGATCAATAGTTCAAGATTGGGCAGTTTTTCACATTTTTGATAATAACTTGCGGAAATGTCTTGGCGGAGGTTTGAGT
The DNA here is from genome assembly GCA_037902135.1 of Cetoscarus ocellatus. NCBI lineage: Eukaryota > Metazoa > Chordata > Actinopteri > Labriformes > Labridae > Cetoscarus > Cetoscarus ocellatus. The sequence goes on along the minus strand of JBAMNC010000663.1, from coordinate 891,180 downwards.
TCTTGGAGCACTTCTAGGATTTTTACTGATTTTGCCCTTTGCATGTAATGTTGTGATGATGGCAAAAAGCATGCTCACTCAGGTATCCTCTAAATATTTGCTCTTAGCGTATAAACAAAGGGCTTCATTTCTTTGCTTGACACCAACCCGCCAGCGCTGTTTTCAGGCAGTAAAAATCGCTGTTCAGAGAATTTTTATTTATTCTGAGAATGATCTTCTTTACTTCTGTGGCTCATTTAAAGGCATTGATGTATAATTCAGTCCATTTCATAACCAGCTAAAAACCTCTCACGGGAGCTTTAAGTTATAGTGTAAAGATAAAGTAAGCCATGTATTTATAATCACCCCTATCTCAGGCTGCTGTTTGTGTTTTACTACCTGCTTCTCTTATTCATCGATCTTTCTATCCATCTTGGCAATATCAATCTTAATTTAAATATTATATAGATTTATTTGTATGTATATTTATACAGTCAAATATAGAAGCAGAAACAAACACACATGAACCAGGCGATAAAGGTGGGAGGTCAATAGGACACAGATCTACACAGCTACAATTCACTACATCACTACGCAGTATGCAACAGGAGCTACGGCCCAGTACTCCAACATGCCTCCTCCATCCGACAACCTGCAAGCCACGACTCCAGACAGATATTAAAGTGGCTGCTTCCAGGCCATCGCCCTCTCACAACAGGCAGCCGCTGATCTGACAGCACTTGAATCTGCTCATGTGTGATTGCACAGAGTTTCCCCCGTGATCGTTTTCAGATCAGTGGCTGACAAAGAGAGCATGATATGGAGAAAAAAGGACATTTTAAAAGGGATACTTTACGCTGAGATCAAAGGTCTTCCAGTGTGAAATGATCCAAGTTTGACTTGAGTCATTATTTCACACCATCTGCCGCATTCCTGCTGTTAAAATCCATTAGTTTAATGCTACCAAACTGGATGGATTGTGATGGGAGGAAAAGCTCCCATATGTTCATACAGAGAGAGAGGAGCTGCAGAGTAGAGCAGATGGTGTTTTGCTCTCTAGTCAAACTTGCACTGAGATGGTGTGAAATATCCCTTTTAGAGTAGTGGAGCCTCGCTGAAACCTCTCAATACTCGCCTTATATATATATTTATATATATATTATTTATTTATTTTTATTGTCTGAGTGCAGCAGTTTTGGTGGTGAAGTCACATGATCAGAGAGGTGTAGCCAATAGCTACCAGGCCCTCTCTGTCCCCCTGACGACAGCGGATCCAGTCTTGATCGACTCCTCCTAACACCACCAGTTCCTCTCCTTTGCAGAAGCTGAGCTCCGATCCTGTTCCAGTGTGGTCGCACAGCGTTCGCACTGACCTGAGGACACACAGCACACACATGATCAGAGAAAATCTACCACACATACACAAGGTGGGAATGAAATCCATCACCTTTACTCATGTGACTGTAACTGAGTGGCTTTAAAATGAAAATGTACTTTTTTGAGTAAGTTCTGATACAGGCACTTTTCCTTGAGAAATTTCAGTTTGAAGTGATGTGCTTCACCGCACTTTACATAGCGTATGAGAACTAAACTGAATAAATAAATGAAGAGATAAACCAGTCAATGTTTTATATCAACGACAGTCACCATACCAAAATTAAAAAAAGCAAAGAATCCAGGTCATCACTAACTATTCATCTGGATCTGAAGTCTTTGCTTTTTTCAGTCTTTAATGCCCTCTACTAAACAACACTGTCTTTTCACCAATTTTATTTTTTACATACACTGTCAGTTCTAAGAAGCTCTCCAGTTTCCTGCAGTTTACTGTAAACTAAAATTTGGATTTGAATAATGATGCAAAGTTTAGCTACATTATAGGGTGGGGCAATGAATGAATTTAATCAAAAATTCATTATTTTAGTCGCAGTTTTAAAAATAAAATTGAAAATTTGAGATTTTTTTATCCCTTAACTTACTCCATCACACATTTTGTGATGGAGTAAGTTAAGTTCTTTACAATATAGACACAACAAGCAGTTGTAAGCTGTTGTATTGTTTAAAACAAATACACACAAAATGTTCCTTGTTCTCATAATGATTGAAAGAGTCACTCTTCGCTCAGGCACATTTTAAGCCTTGTTTTTTTTCTTAATTCAATTAGAGTGATTTAATTTGATTGAATAATGATGAGAGAGTTTCATGTGAATGTTTTGTGGAAATAGTATCACTGTAAACACGACTGCCTATGTCCAAACCACATTATCTACTTCTGATGACAATATTATTGCTAGCACTTTAATTCTAAGAGGGAAAACCAATTACGTTTTCTGAAATACTTTTGATTAAATAAAGTCAAGATCCATTCAATGTAATTTCTGTGTCATCTGTACATGTTTTTTTCTTTGAGAAGTAGAAAAAAATGATTAAAATTAGAGTTTTTTGTGAAAAATATCAGGGATTTTATTTTGCATATTTGATAATGTAGTGGTTAGGGATGAGAATCAGGGAGCAGTTACAAGTAATTTAAGGAATCAATATCGTTTGTCTTTATGCTGAATAATTATTTTGTTAGTTCCTTTCATACAGCTCTGTGTGCCTTGAAAAACTATGTTGTCTTGCTCTGGCGAGAAGCAGTCAGTATGGACAATAACAAAGGTGTCGAGGAAGTAACTGTGGTAGAGGTGACAGAAACAGCCTTAATTGTGGCTTTATTTTACACGATGAGACCAACAGCACAACATGTGGTATCTCTGGCTATGTGATTTCAAAAAAGGGTGGAAACACCGACAACACACTGAAATACGATATTATCTCCTCAGCCCGCTGCTGTTGTCCAATCTGCACGGCACAGTAAAGTGTACTTTACTTTGTACTTAAAGAGCATTTTACGTACAACACTTCTGATTTTCACTCAAAAAAAAACACAGTGCACTGATATTTCTTTGGCTTGAACTTAAATACAATTTAACCATAGTCATTGTACTTGAACTAGAGATCAGTACTTTTCTAGCCTTTCCATCCCTGCTCATACACCAAATCATAAGACTGATGTCATCGCCAACATGTGATGAAGCCAGATCTGTGATGAGTCACATTGCAGGATTGTTCAAAGTCAAACTGGTGAGTCACTCGTCAGGGTCTTTCAGAGATAAAATAATGAGGACTGAAGCGCTTCCCTCACCCACCGATGTGTGCTCTTAGCAGACAAAGAAAACATTTCACAAAAGGAGAAAACACCACGGCCTTCAGAGGACTGCTGTACAGTTAGCAGAGTACATCTGTGATTTATCCGCCAACATCTATAGAATGAGAGAGGGGTTACTTTCAACAATTCTCTACAAATATATCATTTTTAAATATTATTTTAGGGCTTTAATTACTTTATTAGATAAACAAGACAGTGGATAGCATGTGGATAAAGTGAGTCAGAGAAAGTGGTGGATGACAAGTGGGAAAGGAGCCCCAGGCTGTCCAACAGGCTCTGCATAGGAAGCGTGCGAATTTAATCCATAAGACATCCTAATCAGAGATAAAAGCATGTTTTGTTATGGTTGAAATTTTAAGCAAAAATCTTGCTTTATTAATATGCTAGTTATTGCTTTCTAAATGGCAGAAAAAGGCCAAAAATATGACTCTGTAAAAAACTTTTTTTAGTTACATATTGAGTCCAAAACTCATGGCGATACTTAAAGTAAAATAGTCACAAACATACAGATCCAAAAAGGGTAAGTTTATTTAATGAGACCATAAAGATATATTTTATTTTATTCTCATCACAACAAAGAAACAGAGCTACAGTATGATGAATTTTCACAACTGGGCAATTGCAATAACTTACATGTTAACCAACGAACAAAAAATATGGCTTGTATTGGAATTATCAGAACATTTATATAAATGACCTCAACTGCTAATTCGTATACTCTGTTTAATGTGCTGAACACTGGAAGGAAGACAATTTAAGTTACATTTTCGGCTTCACAAACAGAGCATTTTAAGGGAATCAAAGTATGTTTACAATTCATCTTCTTTCTTACTGTGTTTAAGAGCTATTTATGTGTAAGCTTTGCAGAAATAATTTGGACAGTTACATCTACGAATGCCTTATAAAGAACATAACACATACTAGAACTCAACAATTTGTATTTCTCATGTTCTGATGTATTTGTACCCCACGCAAGGGCTGTTTTGTAACTCATTTTTAAGTCCTTCCTTGTATATTTTGTTTTTGCTTTCCTCACAATTGCAATTTTGAAGTATTGGAATAGACTTGCAGGATATACTAGAGAAAGAGGAAGGCTGATTTTGGCCCCTGAGCAGATTGAGCAATGTTCTCTACTTTCTTGTGAGACTAAAATGTGCCTGCGAGCATGTACAAGATATTTTTTCCCCTAACAAGCTCCCCTGCAATGAAAGTGCTGAATGAAAGGTGCTGATAGTGTGAGTTGAGGAAAAGCACATTTTTCCCAAAAATGTATAAGACTTGATGATATTTTGAGATAAATACACTGTTTTTGATTGCTCTCATTCAAAATATTTCCTGGGGTCTCGTTGGGCATTGGTATTAGGGTTGAATACTTATAGAAATGATCTTATCCGAAGCTTGTCATAAGCACAAATGGAAACTTGAACAAAGCCAACACATCAGAAGGTGGAACCTCCTCTCATGCAAAGGAGTATTTATAGGCTTCAGGCTCCTGGATGTCATATAATTAACTTATCATAATCCACATATATGTATATATACAAATCTATTTATTTGGTGGAAATATTATTAATTTATCACAATCTGAGTCCTTCCTAACCAAGCCACGGGGTTAGCACACTTATAGCATTCTTTGTGTGGTCGCCTTTTATGGTCCTCTGAATAACTTTAACAAAAGTATTCCTTGTTGATCCATGTATTATTCTTTCTAATTTTATTCTGAATTCCAGTGTATTATATTTTTGAACATTTTTGCTGTACTCCTGGTCTGATAAATGCCTAACAGAGGTCATAAAGTTTGTTTTTGCTCATGTATCATTCGCCACTTGTTTGAAAATTCAGTGCATGTTTACCTCTCATCAAAGCGCCATCTTGTGGTCATTTCAAAAGTGGGCAACTGCCATTTTAGATTTCAGATTAGATTAAAAAAATACTCCAGAGGTTGAACAACATACATTTTCTTTTCAAGCTAATAGTAAATGTCAAAATGTACTACTCTGGAGTGAGGTCTTAAATGTGAAACAACAACAACAGTTGCACATATTTACTGTTCCAATCCTGTTCTAACAAATCTCATCCTCCAGATTTGTTTGACTCCACCTCTTTCTGTGTTGTACCTGAGTGACCTGGGTTTGTCCTTCATCTCCTGTGTGTCAGCCTCCTTCTCCGGCTCCAGCTCTGGCTCACTCGTTCTCTGAGGCTCCGTGGCCCGCCTCAAGATCGGGGTGGAGTTACTGCTCACCATTCGGGTCAGAGCCGTGACACCAGGAGCCAGCCACTGCGAGGGACGCCTGCAAGGACACACAAATAATGACAATTACACATTTATTCATTCAGCCCTTTTCTAAAACAAGCTCGAAATACTTGAAAATTAAGAAAGAGGCCAACAAGCAGCAGCTGAACAGATATAATAAAACACAACAGATAGTGATTAAGAAAACAATGAACTTAAGAGCCATAAGGTCAAAAAAACAAGGCTACAATAGTGACTTCTTTAAATTAACTTTAACAGAGGTGATCTCCTCATTCTCCCTTTAGGACAGAAGATGTCATGATTTTGCTGGTCCTGTTTTATTCTGTTTGCCTTTTTCCTTGTTCCCCGTTTTGACCTCTTGTGTCTGGTGTTTTCTGTTACTGTTTTGATCCTGGTCCTGGTCCTTGTCGAGTTACCCGTTTTGTTCACAATCAGATCTTGTCTTCGTGTTTCCTGTTTATATTTTGAAAGTTCTCCTGTCTCCCCGTATTGCCGTACGTTTTACTTCCTGTCTCGTCCTGTCACATCTGATCCTTGATTGTTCTTCCCCAGCTGTCTCTCGTTTACCCCAATCACCTCATGTATTTAACCCTCCTGTTTTCCCCTTGTCCTTGTGGGCTCATTACCTTCTCATTTCTCTTGGAGCCATGTCTTCAGTGTCTCTCTGTTCTCCACTGTTTTGAGATTTTGATCCTGCTTTTAGTTATTAAATCCTTTTTTGGTTAAATCTGCATTTGGGTCCTTCATCTTTTGTTTTTTGGCCTACTCCGGTCTTCTATCGTTACAGAAGAACTGTTGGTAATGACCTGCAGGAGAATTTCAGGTTACCTAAAGGTTCAACAGGGTATTGTGGACGTGACCTCGGTAAGCTTAAAAAGTATTAACCATCATTTAAAAATAATTTTCTAAATGACTGGAGGCTTGACAAGTGTTTAAACAATGTGATCTGATTTCCCCTGGTTAGACCTCCGGCTGCAGTTCTCAGATCAGCTAGAGTTTTAAGGTTATGTTGTGTGAAACCAGAGGGATGGTCACTCCTGGTTTTTGGTGACTTTACTGTCTCCATGATACAACTCTCACTAGTTAACTTAAATAAAATTTGAGCGAAAATTTAAGTACAAAGTGTATTTCACAAAAGGCTTCTGTCATAGATTAAAGTCTTCAACACTCAACCCAAAAAGCATGTGGATATATTTTACATTTCTTTTATTTCTTCAGAACTCTCATTTTACTTTTTTATGTCTACAAAACAGTTTTCAAGTTTAAAAAACACTTGCAATATGATTCAAAATAAATAAAAAATGTCAATTATTCTACTCTTTGATTGACTGATTGACCGATGAGTTAATTTCAAACATATGATAAAAGCACAGACAGAAAAAAGAAAATAAGCACTTGGAAAAACATTACATGTCTGAAAAGGAGTGAGAAGTTAAAACTGATTAAAGACCCCCCACATGAATTATTTACCAATTATTTAGCTTCCCAGTCTACATAAATACATACACGCTATTAGTTTTTGTCAACTTTTATCTATGTCTGAATTTAATGAAAAAACAAATTATAGGTACTTGATCTGTCAAAGTTCTCAAATTGACTGTACATGAATGTAAATATACAATCAAGTTACAGTCTCTGTAAAAATGAATATTAATAGACAACACAATCCTTCTTTTCAGTGATTAACTGTGTTCTACCCTGTTAAATTGTTGCCTATTTTTGAAAAGCTTTTCTATGAGTAGCTGCAATCCGGTCTTGTCACTTTAAAACAACGGGAAAATTTAAAACTTGAAACAGCCACTGTGGCACAGGGAGAGTAGATCTTACACAGGATCAAAAAATGTCAATGTCAAATAGAAAAAATACAGTTAATTTTGTGTTTATTCGAAGATTGTCAAACAAATTGGTGTTCTTGTGGCAAAAAAACATTTGCCTTCCTTTTGTTCACCCATCCTATCTCAACTGTCTATATCCATATCACCCGGTAACAAAAATGATCAATTAAAATCATAATGAAAGCCTGAATAAAAGCTCAAATATCCATCCATCCATCCATTATCTACACTGCATTTCCCTTTTGGGGTCATGGGGCTGAGGCCTATCCCAGCTGGCATAGGGCAAGAGGCGAGGTACACCCTGAACCAGTCACCAGGCAATCGCAGGGCAACATAGAGAGACGGACAACCATTCACTCACTCACCTGCACTTAAGGGCAGCCTACTATTCTAAATGATAACACAAACGTCATCCTTAAACAAGATACCAGCAACTAATAAAATAAATAAATATATTTAAATGATGAATTTATGCAAAACTGTGAATAGCTCCAACACTGCATCCTTTGAACTAAACAGTACTTGAACGGTGATTTTTGTTCTTTCTCTGTTGCTGCAGATTGAATTGTTGAAGTGTTTTTGTGTTTCTGACCTGGTTGGTAGTGTGTTTCCTGGTGGGCTATTCAGGCTCTTCGAAGCTCCAAACAGCCGCCCCAGACTCCAGGGAACCTGAGCACCACTGCTGACCGGCGCAAAGTCACTCCCTGTCTGGATCTGCAGACTGGACAGATCAGTCTTCATCTCGTCCTTTTTCTGGCTCAGCTCAGCCAGAGTACTGCTCAGTCTGCCTCCCAAACGCATCACCGCCCCCCACCCCTGCTGGATCACCTGTTGGATTAAAACAAAGTGTCAGCTCTGAAGGTAAAAGGAAAAACAAAACAACAGACAAACCGAAGAGATGAGCACCTGTCCAGCCTGCTGAGCAAGGGTGTCCTCCTCATCTTCAGGGGGAGGCAACGCTCCGATCTCCTTCTCCTGCACCCACATCAGCTGAGGACTCGTCTCAACAAAAGAGGGAGAAGCCTTAACGGGTGCAGCACTGCCCTGTGATCCTCCATTCTTTGGACAAACCAGAGATGATTCTTTTTCTTTGGTGGTCTGATGTTCTGGGCTTGTGAAGTCAACGTCTGACAGAGTTTCAATATATCTGCATCCTGTAGTTTTGGATTGTGAACTCTCTGTGGACGCAGCATCCTGAGGAGGTGAAGGTGGGCTGGGGATCTCCGGTCGGTGGCTGTCAGGCTCCAGATGGTGATGCTGGAAGAGCAGGTCCAAGTTGAAGGTCAGCAGGCTGAGTGGCTGCAGCACGAGGAGGAGCTCCTCAAACAGAGGCTGACAGGCGGTGAGCGACAGACGCATGAAGGAGGTGGGATGGTAATAAGTCTCCAACACATCTGAGAGGAAGAGAATCGTGGTTAGTTGCATGACTAGGGTTAATCGAGACAATGTGGAGTTAAAGAGCCCATAATGTGCTTTTTTGATCATTTTATGCCCTTTTAATGTGTTTAGATTCAGTCCTTTGTGTGATAAAGAGCACTTCCATGATCAAGACAGACTTCTCAATTTCCTCATGTTTATCAATCAATCAGTCTTTATTTGTATGGACCCAGAAGCTGCCTTCAACGCCTATTTCCCCAAGTCATGGACAGATGTACCAGTGTGATGTACCATTGTTTCATCTGCAGTTTAGGTCCATTGGCTCATGATAGAAAGCTCACTGCACATCACAGATGTTAGACTAAAAGCAGAGTTCTTGACAATATGACATCCAGCAGGGCTAAACTGACCAGTTACCACAGAGTTGACCCGTAAACCAATCAAAGCAGACAGGACCCATGTGGGATGGGGAGCCTTTAAGAGGCAGGAGCTTTAACGGAGCGTCCCAGTCGGAGAAAGAATACCGGTGGATCAGGTTACTCAGTACATAGAAACAAGAATTTTTTTTTTTAACATTACTAATTTTTGAGCATACTCTAGCAGAAGCAGAGTATGTCTAGCAGTCATCAAAATGAATATATAAATCTGATTTAAGGCAAAATATGAGCTCTTTAAAATTAAAACTTTCAAAGATTATATTTAAGACCTTGAGACCCCATCATAGCTTTACTTTCTATCTCATAACAATAGCGACAAAGGAAACAAAATGAGGGCTATCAGCTGAGTAACAAACCCAGTGAAAGGTGCAATACGGGAAAAAACTTAAATTGTTGAACCTGAAAATATTAAAATAACACTATCCATAGTTTAAAGATGACCATTTGGACCAAATAACAAATTATTATTGAGATTAAAAGAAGTATCACTGCCAAGAGTGAATTTCCCCTTGGGGATTAATAAAGTATTTCTGATTCTGAATAATAACAGATTTCTTCCCTAACATTAGAGAAATTGACCAATGAGAGCACTTGGAGCTCTGCGTGTGCAACAAACATGGATGTAAATTGCCTTGAGAGCTACAAGACAGAAATCGTTTGCTACTTTGCTGCCTTCATGATGTTTTGCAGAGGATCTACCACCAGACAGTGAAGAGAAATGTTGGAGAGAAACAGCAGAGGCACCCTAGTGTTTATCATCAAGCTCACACATCATTCATCTAACGTTCGGAAAGACAAACAAAACCATAGCACTACAGAATGTTTGTTTGCTGTCACCTCTACTCCTTCCTGCATCATCAACTTGGTTAGTTGTTTTATGCTGTTGATTTAAATGGCGTAATCTGTCGTGCCAGTCAGAGCATGATTTTATGGCTCTGTGGTCTCCTAATCTGACATAGAGACTGTTCAACTGATGACAAAAAAACACTTTGTCTGACCTTGGCATTAGAGAGCCAACTGAACCTGATGGTTCTGAGAAAAAAGGTCCAATTCTGTCCATGTCTGCGGTGTAAATAAGTGACTGCGGTCATGGTGGGGCCTCTTGGTTTGCCGACCATTGGGGCTTTTTTATTTAAGCACACAGACCACCATTTCTGTTTGGTTGTTTTGGGGCTTTGATGCCTCTATCAAATGGATAGGACATCGAATAGAGTCAGAAATTGAAGAGAGTGCAAATGGACAGGAAAGGAGCCAGAGGGCAGAATAGAATAGCTCTCCAAGACCACCAACTTTTGACTGATGATACCACTGTGCAGTAAGAGGATGGAGTCTTTGCTCTTAGCATCTATAGAGCATGTGTGGCAAAACAGATTTTTCCTAAGTTAAATTTTGTTTGACCTCTATGCTAATTCAGCTAGCTTGTTATTTAAAGCCATTATGTGTATATATCAAGCTAAAGAGTCAAAAACTTCATCCTGGTTCACCTGTGAGAATATTCACCCCCATTAAAGACTAATGCTCTATCTGCAAGACAGCCAACAAAAAAGGCAATATAAGGAAGTGAAGCAAACTCACCGCTGCAGGACTGAAGGTGAGACAGCCAAAAATCAAGACGCTTGGTACTTTGAGAAAAAAAAAACAGATAGAGAGGAACTTTAGACTATCTTTTTGCAATTTTTATATAAGCTATCAATGTATAAACTTCATATAACATTTACTCCAAAACACCTAACTTACTTCAAGAGGCCGAGCAAGAAGGCGTTGAACCTGTGTTTGCTCTGTCTGAGCTGGGGAAGCTCTCCAACTCGAGCTTGAAGGTTGAACAAGGCCTGTGTTTTTGGACCTTGATAGAGGGAGAGAGAGGAAAAACATATTTGTAACAAGAGCGAGAGGGAGAAAGGGATCAATGGAAAAAAAATTTACAACCCTGAGCGAAAAATTGCGGTGAAACTTGGCACTAATAGGTCGATCAATATCTGCATCCTGTTGTTGGCTTAAATCAGCATTTTAGACACAATAATCAGCAAATATTGGCTGACGTGAGGGAAAAAAGACAGGAAGACTAATCCAGGGTTTATCACAATTATCCAGAGGGAGTATAGGACTGAACAATAGCCTTATATCAAATCAAAAGTCTAAATCTATGAATAATAATTGGACTAAGCTCTTTTGTGTGCTACCTGGACGTGTGGAGGCCTGGACCAGACCCCAGGCTGAGTTTGGCCTCCTGCCCGCGATCAGGTCACTCTGATGGGGTTTCAAACCATCCGTCAGCAGGCTGTGCAGGGCAGGGCAGAGGCACTGCAGCACCAGACGGCCCAGAGATGGATTTATAGTGCTGTCTCCTGATAAGGCCTGAGAGCAAAGTGAAAAAAAAAAACAGGGAGGGGAGAAGAGAGGAGAAAATGGAGCAGAGAGAGGAAGAAGGAGAGGAGCAGTGAGAAGCAGAGAGTGAATCAGAGTGGATGATTCAAGAGAAATGGAGGGAGAAAACAAGACAATAATGAGGGTTTGAGAATCAGCCAGTAATGATGTGATGAGAAATAATTTATCAGGGAGGAGGGGGTGGAGTTAGTCAGAAATTCTTAATACTACTATGTAAGGTCATTTAAAGATATTTAGTACCTTGTTAACAGAGAAAGACTGAGGAGAGATGGGAAAATATGGAGCGTCAGGAACAAGGAGGAAGAGATGGAAACAAGTTGATGAGGAACAAATGAAAAAATGCAGCATTACATTCTGTTTCTCAATACAAAGGAAGATTTTTTTTATTTTTTCCCTTCCAAAATCTTGAAAAAAATCCATAGACTCTCAGTCAATAACTCGTATTTTAACACTTATGTAAAATATCTTACCACTCTTTCAATACCAAGTAAGACTTTAGGTTTTAAGTAGTGACAATATTGTGTTCAACATCAGACTTTAACATAATTGTATTAAACGTTTCTTTTATTTATGAAGACGTTACACTGAAGTCAGCTTCTGAATAAAATCTTATGCTTAACACTGTAAATAGCAAGTAGAAATAAATTTTACTTACTTTTATTAGAAAATAATAAGGATTTTTTTTTATTTAGGGTTGCACAATTAGAAATTACAAGAGTATATTTCTGTTTATCATACATTACAAAAGACAATTGTAAGATATAAGGTTTAAATACAAATAATTTCTGAAAAGTACATTAGATCCGTAACATTTAAACAGGGAAAATCCAAGAAATAAACAGTGATGCAGGCAGTTTATCTTATGTTTAGGGTTCCTTTATACATTTTAGATTAAATTGAAGACATTTTAACAATTTTTTACACCAAAAACTAGAGAAAACATTTTTTTTTCTAACTGTTCATGCCAATATTTCAAAATGAAAATTGTTATTTAACTTAAATGTTGAAACAAAGAGTGCATAAAATTGCTTAAATACAAGGATATGAAGTTGTATTGCTGTAAAAGAGGGAGAGTGCTTGTATATGGACAGATAACCTTTGATATTGCATATTGTATATGCTTCACTTTGGTATCGTCTTTTTTTCAGTGTTTTCAGAATCAGAAATATCAGAAATAGCCTTGAACAGTTTTTTTGAAGAAGCTCATCATCAAGGCTGCACAGCAATGCAGCAGGTAGTACTAGTAGCTCACAGCTAGAGGGGTTTTGGGTTAGCTCTTCTGTTGGGCGAGGCCTTTCTGTGTGGAGTTAATATGATCTCGCCATGCATGTGAGGATTTTCTGCAGGTACTCTGGATGCTTCTCACAGTCCAAAAACACACACAAGAGAATGGATAGATGGGTGGAGGTCATTGTCAAAGTGCCATCTGAAATCTAAGACCTCACAAGTAAAAAAAGACATTTTTCAGATATTTTATGGCCTTAAATGTAAAAAAAACTGATAGCTTTACACAATCAGCAGGAGCCTTGAATTGTGACATACAAAAAAATAAGGTCTACCCCAAAGACTGTAAATGCACAAATTTTGCCTTCATCCAAAATACGCAGTAATGACAAATTCAATTTTTCTCTTCTTGCATCTATCTCCTTATCTGTTTCCTTTTCCCTCTTCTTTTTATCTCTTATTAACTGAGTTGATTTTTATTGTTCACAGATCATATCACCTTACTTTACTTTTGTCTTTTTCCACTTATTTTAAGGCCCTGAAATTGATTTAGGGTTAATGCAGAATCTTGCGCCCCCTGAGTTTAAAGCAGTGCCTTTTATCTCCTTGCTGAATTTCTCCTATACAGTTACACAGATCTCATTTTATTGCTGAAAAGTCTCTGTAAATTGTGGCCATGTAGTGACTCACTTTTGTCTGACACATACCCTGTGTCTATTGGTCTTTTGGGCATAAAATATTAAAATAGAAATGCTGTTTATCTTGTTTGCCTCTGTAGCTCATGGGGAGACATAAGAACTTCATTTTAGTCTGTTTCAAACTTAAATAAATCTCATCAGAGAAGCTTCAATCAACATAAAATAAATCTTGCATTACAGTGAAAAAACGGCTAAAACTGAAACTGGTATAATTGCAGTAATGTAATTTAAGAAAAGGAAACAAAGGACAATTTAAACACAATGTATATAATCATCAGGGACTGACCTTCTGAACGACAGTCCGGGAAGAGCTGAATTGGGCCAAAATGGCTTCCACTGCCACGCTGACTGCGCTGACCAGTGCTGGAGGGACAAACAAAGATTTTCTTTTAAACTGTGAGAGCTAGAGAAATGAGGAACAAAGACCCAAAGCTGGACTGCAGTGTCCTCACCTTTTTTATCCTGCAGGAACGGGGAGGACAGGCCCAGACCTCTCATAGGATGCTTCACATCCTCGCCCATCCAGGAGGTCCCCGTCCTGGGAACGGACCCAGCAAATGAGACACTGCGGACGGCTGATGGTGACAGCAAAGAAAGAAAATTATACACTGAAAATTTTAACTCAAGGAAGGCCAAATTACTCACCACAGACAGATACACATTAACTCAAATATTTGGGTTATTAGTGGGAGCAATTAAGCGATGAGGTGCGTTGGAGGAGGTAGTTAGAAGCAGATGGTACAATCAACAACAAACTGAGTGCAAGAATATCCTGTGATTATCTGTTTACTGTGACCGGCTTTCAGCATCTGGATCTGTGAAGACAGCTTTCTGTATGTAGCAGGGATAAACAGGATCCCATGCATTAATGTTTACTCACACTCAAACACACAAAACACTCATTCATACTTTAGAACAAGCAGAGAAATACAGAGTAGGAGCTGCAGGAGACAGCAACAGTGTCAAGTACAACATCACTCAGGTAGGAAACACTTACATTTAAGTGCAAAGTGTGATGTTTTTATAAATTTATATAATCGGGTTATATAAATATACACAGAGCTGGGCACAAGTTTGGTAATTCATCATTCATTTATCCTGTAATCCCATTATTTGTTCAGTTAACTTTTTTAAAATTGCTTTTTAATGTCAAAGATACTCGTTAAAAAATTCCCACTCCCACTTTTGTTAAGGTCTGTTTTTGTTGACATCATTTTTCTTCCATTTATGCTCCTGGGTCGCTCCTGCCTAATGGTGAATTCTTAATGAATAGTAGTGTTCATAGTTTATCTTCATCAATTAACAAATGCAAATTGGATGAACAGAAGAGATATCAAAATCAAATCAATGTGCTGTGCTGGACACATTTGGCCTTCTAACCAGCATCAATTTTCAAGTATGCTTGGACACATTTTGAAGGAGCTCAGCAGACAGGTTTCAATCATCTTGGAGAACTAACCACAGATCTTGTGTGGATGTAGGATGTCTTAAATCCTTTTGTCTCTTCATTTAATTCCACACACCGTTATTGATACTGAGATCACAGTGGTCATGGCGAACTCTTTCACTTTTACACTGGAGATAGTTTTTCTGACATTAGCTGTTTTTGGTCGTTGTCCTGCTGCAGAATAAATGTTGGGCAAACTAGACCTCCCTGATGGTACTGCATGATGGACAAGTATCTGCTTGTAATTCTCAGCATTGAGAACACTGTTAACCCTGACCAAATCCTCAACTTCCCAACAACCAATCCCAATTTGCAGAAATTCAGCACCAAAGTCGCAAAGAACCTTTACCATGCTTCAATGATACCCGCAGACACTCCTTATTATACTTCAGCCGTTGGGTGAACAAACTGCCCTCTGCTGCAGCCAAATATTTCAAATTTTGACTCATCAGTCGAGAACATCTGCTAACAGTTTTACTGCATCCCAGTCCCTTTGTCCTTGTACTAAGTTGTTTGGTCTTGTTTTCACATAGGAATTCTTCCATAAATACCTCTTCTCCAGACAGTCGATGAGTGTATCAGGGTCCCACTGATACACCCATTTCTGCCGTTTCTGAGTCAATGGCACTGATGGACATCTTCTCATTTCAAATGGAAGTATATCATCATCTGCTGCATTGAGTCTTCTTGGCCAACTACCTAACCTGCGGTCCTCACCATTGCCAGTTTCTCTGTGTTTCTTCAGGAGAGCTTAAACAGGACATCTTGAACCCCTTTTTGCTTTGACATCTTTGCCTGGAAGAGACCTTGCTTATGCAGTATAACTGCCTTGTGTTTTGTTGCTGTGCTCAGTCTTGCCATGGTGTGAAATGGACCTGGACCTGTGAAATTAAACTGTCTTCCACAACTTCACTGTGGTAGCAGAGTTTGGCTGTTTTTCACCCAGTTCTAAGGCGAAGATTGATTTGATTTAGACTTTGCCTTTTGTCAATTGATTTAAATCATCAACTAAAATTTATACTTTCGAGAGCATTCTTACTTTACCGCATAGTCCCCACTCGCCTTAAACTCTCGTACTGCACTGTTTATAAGGGGTTTATATGTGTATGAAGATCATTTTACTGGCATTAAAAGGGTATGTATGTGCACTTTGTCTGGCTGCTTGAATATATGAGTATACAAACACTTTTTTTGTATATTTCTCTGTGAGTAATTTACTATTTGTCTATATCCTTTTAATTATTGCTGCCAAAGTTAAAATAATCTTGTTATTTCAGTGAGGTAGTCGCTGATAAAAACTGACAAGAAAATGAGGGTGGAGGGTTTAATAAGTTAATACTTCTTCCTACACATTTTTGCTCATGTAAAGTGAAATGTTCAAGTGTTTGTTTACACTGGTCTTGTTTATTGTTTTCAAATTGTTGTGTTATTATTTACTTGTGTAAAATAAAGATATCAATCATTCAATCCTACATCACTGTTGGATGGACCACGACAAGCTAAGCAAGAGCATCTCTGTACTTCAAAGAGATTACTGAATATCCAACCAAATACAGGACTCTGTCCCGTGCACTTTAATTGTGAAATACTGCTTGACCTCAGGACTCCTCCACTGCAGTGCTGCTGGCACTGACAGGGGGTTTAGCACGCTATCTGCCTTTTTAAAGACATCCAACTTTTCTCTTCCTGTAATAGGCTCTAAAACTTTTAATTGCTTATTCACATCAACAAGGTTTAATAACTGGAACAGACTTCTTCATGTTGCTGAGAGCAGCTTGATTTGGACCACTTTAACTGGTGCAACCAGCCAGAGTATAGGGAGTATTGTTAATTATGTGCTGCCACAAGTTTGATATCATAATTGAGCTATCACTTCGCTTGGGTATTACCACTGCAAAATCCTATTTGGCTGTATTGTGTGCTGTGCAAACTTGTATCACTGTGAACTGAACTACTGAGCATATTTGAATGATTTGTGATTTTTGTTATGTACAATGCACAGAGGCTTGTCAGACCATATTCTTAATACCTGCTGTGATAAACATGAGGTTAGTGGTTGCAAAAAAGGCTCTTTGTTCCCAGATTTTTGTAGATTTGCTAACCAGTGTGATGGGTGACTGTCTCACATGTCTGTGGTCAGTCTTTCGAATCAGGGGTGTTTTTCTGTTAATTAACTAGCAGCAAATCCTAAAAATTGAGTGAAATATGGCCCTCATTAGGATATGAAGCTTGACTGTATTGCTCTTGTTAATAATCAAATTTTGTTCCCTAACACTTAGGTGACAAAACGAGAAACTGATTACTGCAGCATGGCAGCAGATTCGGTGCTAATTCTCCAGCTATTTGCTCTTGTTTCGTGTCTAAATGCAGGGATGAGCCTTTAGTGAATACCCTCTCTGCTGCACAGAGCATAGTTCTGATCCTGCACATCAGCAGTTTCAGTGATGCCCAGCCCTGGATAAGACGCCTTACAATCTGATTGGGCTCCCCTAAATATCTTTGCAATGATCGGTTGTTAGCAAATTTTAAACCTTATTCAAGGCAATGTATGTTTTACCTGCTATTGGTTTGGTTTAACTTACTTCAGTATACTCTAGGCAATGTTTTAAAGTGGGAGAGTCATCATTTTAGTTTTCTGTACAAAGCCCTCCGTGAAAAAAAGTTTGGTCAATCCAGGTTTGAATTATGTGCTTGGACGTATGGGCCTTTCACCATTATTTCTCAGAACACCCCTCTGACAGCCAGGGCCAACTGTTTGTCTTTCAAGAGCTTTTAACATTACTGTTAACCTTGGTTTATACTTCAGCATCAAAGCCACGCTGTATCAACACTGTGGTGCACGGCCCCATCTTTTGCATTTATTCTTATGAATAAGAGTGTGTCCATGCTGCTCTGCAAAACTCTGCAAACATGCCAGTCGGCAGTGCGATTAGTATTCCGGTCATGACACACTCTCAGCTTGTTTGTGTACAAGAAAACACAGTGATAAAAATGAAGCTTATGATGTTTTGGAGTATAGAGACAATAAATACGGAGCAGCATTTGACAACAACACAAGTATTCTAAAAAAAAAAAAAAAGAAAAGATAGGAGGTATAAAGGGAGTTGAAATTTATGACTGTTAATTAAGATGAAGCAGAGGATGGGGAATTTTTTAGTGCTTGTTTGCCACTGAATAAGACACAATCCTATCAATACCTTGGTTTCTTGCTAGAAGAAAATTTGTCTTTAAGCCAACATATTGATTGTCTGAAAAAACTGAGGGTGAAGCTGGATTACTACGAACAGAACAAATGCTGTTTTTCTTTTGCTGCAGGGAAGAGACTGATTCAAGCAACGTTTATGTCCGTGATTGATTATGGTGATATTCTTTGCACGCATGCTTCTTCATCCCTGTTAAAAATGTTGGACTCTGTGTAGCATGCTGCTTTACATTTGGTCTCCGGTTTAGGTTTCCACACACATCGTTTTATTCTGTATGAGAGCTGTGTCTTCATTATAAAACAGAAGGATGGAACATTGGTACATCTTTCTCTATGGGGCCATACTACATGATTTGCCTTAGTATTTCTTATAAAAAAGACCTTTTAGTGCTTTCATTCCATCATTATAGTCTGAAGACTGTAGTCTTGCAGAATCACCTTAAACTAGAGCACTGTATTAGTTAACAGGATTCTTCCTCTTCAGAGTTTGTTGTATGAAGTGGCTTCTGTTCTGTCCTTTACGCCTTGACAGTAGTGCCTGCCTACTACATTATCTGATTGGCCCATAATGAATGTGACTGACAAAACAATCATCCAATCACCTGCCTGATATGCTTTTCAAAGGTTTTGTCCATCCCAAACACTTTCTATGGGCACTTTCCCAGATGGACAAGTGAAATATATTGAATGGTGTGTCAGATTACATCTGACCAGTGTACGCACTTGTTTTACACCTGATGCTGATTTGATGTTAGATGAAATCTTTGTGTGTTTTAATCTATTTGTTATATGTGTGAAACTTTTGTGCTGCTGTCTTGGACAGAGCTCCTTTGCAAAAGAGATCTTTGCATCTCAATGGGAACATATCTAGTAAGAAATACAAAATAAGAATAAAAATCACACTTCTGATAGTCTGCAAGTAATTTAAATGTGTTGTTTTGACCTATGTAGTCATCACACTATAGTTAACCATTATCTGGCTGTCACCTGGACCAATCAGGGGGCATGTGGTCTGCATTGTTGCAACATGGATTTTCATTTTGGGGAATTGCACCTAAGGCGACAAGGGCATCCCTCTGTAATGATTTCTGGTTATGCAGACAGAGAGTAGGTTATGTAGCAACTTTGACGCAGAAGCATAATATAGCCTTTAGTATAAACTTTTGTTACTTTAAACATAATTCATGGCTAACATCTCTGTTAATTAAGTGGAATTTCTACTTAACTGTGCCCAGCTCTGAATAAAAACACACTTAAATGTGAACAGAATGTACAATACTTCACTGAATTTGTATTTGTCTAAAATACAAACACACATGACAAATAAAAAAAAGTAAACTCAGATGAAAATTGTCTCTAAAACTGTCTGGGAGCCTCTCTGGATGTGCCTGGCATGAAATGCCTGAGTCCATTTTGATATATCTTCATGCAAAAACAAAAACAACAGGGTGACTGACACACAGATATACAGACAGACAGGAGGAAGACAAAGAGAAAGAGAGTGATGAGAGTGACTGTGGACGCCCTCTGACAGCAGCAGCTGTTACCCGTCTGAAGGCCTTTTGCAGATTTGAAAGCAGCCTGTAGATAAGACGTATCAGGTTACCAACAGAGAGCTGACTCCTAATACATAAAACATCTACAGTTACACTGTTCTTTCAAATCTGCAGAAGCAGCCGAGTTAAAGAGGTGACTATAGTGTGAGGGCCGCCCTATCTAGAGACAGAAAAAGAGACAGACGTGCATGCAAGAAAGATGACAGACAAACACAGATAGAGAGAGAGAGTGTGTTAGATGTAGAGAGAGAAGTCTTACTCGCCACGCGTGACTGCGGAGGAGCCTGGTAGAGTTTTGGGGGTAGGGGGGGTGCCCTTGGCGGAACAGGAGGGTAGAGGTTTGGGTAGTAGAGGGGAGCAGCGAGGGCAGGTAGGGTGTGAGAGCGAGGGAAAAGCGGGGAGCTGAGGGTGGAGCCTGCTGTGCCAGGTGGGGGTGCCCCAGAGCGCACAGGAGGGGATAGGGCTCCAATAGGGGAGAGGCGAGGCAGAGCACCCCTGTGCAGAGGGCAGTTTTTAGGGTGGTAGAGGTAATATGTGGGGAGAGGAGGGAGCTCTTTAGATGTTCTTTCCTTATCTGTGTGTAAGTGTGTGCGTTTTTCTGAGTACAGGGACTCCATGGTATTGTTGTTTGAGTATCTTATCATTGCATCTATGTTCTTATATGGTGTGGTGCAGCCTGGAGCGTCTGCGGTGCCACTAACATTTGTGTCTGACTTAGAGTGTAGGTCTGATTCACTGCAGCGGAGAGAGTCAAAATTACAGATGGAGTCAGTCTCAAAGTCTTTGTGTGTGTTAAAGAAATCATCATCCTCTCCAGGAGAGTCAACACCAAAATCAGCCAGGGATTCATAGTTAAACCCAGAGCTTATATCAGAGCTGGGAACATCTCTGTGGGTGCAGGCTGAGCTGTCAGCCGGGCCCTGCTGGGTGCTGCAGTGTTTGTCTGTGGACTCCCTGCCTGCATGGCTGCTCGGTCTGGGATCCGCAAAGGGCTGAGAGTTACAGAAGCCAGGGCGAAAGGGAGGGAGGGCAGCATGGAGGAAGTAGGGTTGGGAGGATTGGGCGAGGGACAGTGGCGGGGAGGAAACTGCTTATCGGAAAGGATTAAAAATTAAGGTGCAGGGAAAGGGTGAGGGGAGGCGCACATGCAAAGTGATATGAGGGAGAAAAGTGGACAAATTATGTAAACAACACAATGGGATGGAAAGGTGAGAAAAATTAGGAATTATAAAGAAAAAAAGTGGCAACGAAATGGGAAGGAGAGACAAATGCAGAAAATGTTAGAGTCTGTCGAGAGGAAAATGCACTGTCATGAATGTACTCCAGCATATATCATCATGCAGTTATGCATCATTTTAACAAGTTGATTGACAGTTACACAGACAGTGTATGAGAATCAATGGAGCTGATTTATGATGAGCGATAATCGGGGCCGTTTATTAAAGAGACTTTGACACAACAGGAAATGATACCGCTGCAATAAAAGCATCACTGCTCAGGAGTCTCATTGCTGCACAGTTTAAATTATTACTCCGTCAATCAGCCTCTCATTCACCAATGACTCTGTGATTAAAATGTCACCATCAATCCTCAAAGATTAATCATATTAGGAACAGGGTTTTCTTTATAGCATCTGCTTTCACTTTCATTTCCAGCTTGTCGCCACATTGATGAAAATAAAGTATAGGAGAGTACAGGGAGTGCCAGTCTTTCTGTTTCTCTGTACTTTTCCTTCAGCGCATACCACCATCACCTCTGGATCACCTTCTTCTTCCCTCTCTTTCCTGCCTTTGTTTCTACTGCCCTCCCTTTCTCCACCAGTACAGCACACATCCAGTGTAATGCTGAGTCAGTCAACAGATACACACATCAGTTCATTCACCGTGTCCATCTCTGTGAAGCTTTAAACACCATAAAGTCACTGTTTTCATTAAAGTCAATAACCTGCGACAGACTGCAGTGCTCTGGGCTACAAAGTGAGCTCAAAAAACAACCATACCTTAGTTTGACTTGAGCTGTCTTTGAACTGTAACTAACACATGATACTTCCTATTTTCTGACACCAGCTCACAGCAATTGGCTCATTTATTAGGATCCACCCCCTTGACTCTTAAAGGTGTACACACCTATTTCTGGCTTTATTCATTTGTAATGGATCTGAAATACAGAAGCAGTTAACACAGCAGAGTGACAAGTTAATGCAAAGTCATGTGACATATAACATCTGTTTCAGATATAGCATCTCTGTTTTAGAATTTATACTGTTTATCATGATTAAAAGTCATCTACAGCTTTCTTTTGGAGATTTCACATGGGCAAAATTAAAATTGAATATTTTGATTTTCATTGTCTGGGAATTGAGATAATAAAATTGTATTTATTTATAAACTGACATCATTCTGAAATCTGAATGTCTCTGAGAGGGTGATAAGAAGCATTGATTTTCTGAGTGCCTTTGCAGTGAAGTATAAAACATTATTAACATTATCCCAAAAATAACCTTAATCTGCAGTTTAAGTCATACATATGTATCTGGGGCAGTACATTCTGCTTTTTTGTTCTTTTTAAAATGCTCTTTCACAGTTGTACATGCAATTAAAATATTAGACACTTTGTGCCATTTTAAGTGGCAGAAATAATAAAAAAAACATCTGCAACATACAAAATGATCAGGGTTGAAAAAATACAAAAGTATTGTACTCAACAGTTACTTTGATAAAAATCTACTAAAGTACAAGTAAAAGAACATCGAATAAAAAGTTATTATTTTAAAATGTACTCAAAGTACTGGGTATTGCGAGTTCACTTCTTTGTCCTGTAAAAGACGAAGACAGCTAGAGTACCAGTTGGTTGATCCACAATATATTAGTACAGTAAATTCATATATTTGACCAGTAATACATTATAACTACAGTGTGGTAATTTGCCCTAATAAATATATGAAATAAGAGCGCAAAGATATCAGTGACAATGTATAATGTAAAGTCTGAGAGTCAAAGTTTTATGTTAAACTGTATTTGACCAAATAATTGTCAAATACGTAATTACTGAATATATCAAGAATTTGCCACAACAAATATAAAACAATTGACATTCTATTAAAACCTACTTTGCATGCTTAATGTTGAGAAATTGCCTTTTCCAAAATGAGAACAAGGTTTTTGATCTGGTAAGAATTGAGTACAGAACAAGTGTCATTTAAGTTTTTTATTATTGTAAAAGTTATTGCCAAAGTTTGAATTTTGGTGTTAAGATGACACAAGCTGATGGAAATATTTAATAACTCTAACTCAATGTTTTATTGTTTTTCATAGCACTCAGATACCATATAAAATGTGATGGAGTACAATTATCACCACAGAAATTACACAAGTGAAAGTAAAAGTATCAATTTAAAAAACTAATCAAAAAAGCACATATGAACAATAAAGCTACTCTATTACTGCAATCCGAGTAAATGCTATTAGTTATTTTCCACCCCTGACTATAAATGTTTGTTAAAAAAAATGTCATGGATGATTTTTGTTTTGGAAGAACTTTATTTTTTCTCTCCAGGCAAAGGTATTTTTGTGGTTTAAAATCTACATCTGTATTTTGCAGAGAACTGGTCTACCAGCCATGTTCATGTTTCAAAACAGTGTGCTGTTTTTTTAGCGGGTGGGACTTAGCTGGAGGCAAAACAGTCTTCGCAGGCATGTAAACCAGAGCTGGCTGGTTAGTTATTTTTGGCTTGTTTTTGACAATAGCAGAAGGTAACAAATGCCTCTTTGAAAATGTAAACTCTCTGGGACTAAGAGTGTTACTTGTAAATAATGTTTACAATGGCAGATGGGACCTGACTGGACACATTTCAGGTACAAAGTTGACTGGCCTAAAGAACATCTCATTATGCATTACCAAGATATTTTCAGTGACGACTTGTGTGTTTTTTTTTCTTTCTTCACACAAGAGCATCTAAATGTTTAGTATCCCTGCTTTGTATATGCAGTTTAGTCAAATTCAGGGGTGGAAAGAGTAAGCAAATATTGAATTCAGTTAACCAGCTAAGGGGCTAGCAGGGCAAATACACTGCCCGGCCAAAAGAAAAAGTCGCCACCAAAAAACAGGGTCACACATTCTAATATTTCATTGAACTGCCTTTAGCTTTGATTACAGCACAAATTTGCTGTGGCATTGTTTCAATAAGCTCCTGCAATGTCACAAGATTTGTCACAGATCATAGCACTGCCCCCACAGACTTGTACAGTAGGCACTAGGCATGATGGGTGCATCACTTCACCTGCCTCTCTTCTTACCCTGATGCTCCCATCACTCTGGAACAGGGTAAATCTGGACTCATCAGACCACATGACCTTCTTCCAGTCCTCCAGAGTCCAATCTCTATGCTCCCTAGCAAGCTGAAGCCTTTTTTTCCAGTAAGCCTTACTGTTTAGTGGTTTTCTTAAGGCTACACAGCTGTTCAGTCCCAATCCCTTGAGTTCCCTTCACATTGTGTGTGTGGAAATGCTCTTACTTTCACTATTAAACATACCCCTGAGTTCTGCTGTTGTTTTTCTTCTATTTGATTTGGTCAAACGTTTAAGTGATCACCGATCACGATCATTCAGGATTTTTTTTGACCACATTTCTTTCTTGAAGACGATTGTTCCCCACTATCCTTCCAGTTTTTAATAATGCGTTGGACAGTTCTTAACCCAAGTTTAGTAGTTTCTGCAATCTCCTTAGATGTTTTTCTCTGCTTGATGCATGCCAATGATTTGACCCTTCTTAAACAGAATAACATCTTTTCCACGACCACAGGATGTGTCTTTCCACATGGTTGTTTAAGAAATGAGAAGCTACTCATTGCATCAGCTGGGGTTAAATAAGTTGTTGCCAGCTGAAAGATAATCGCCTATGCAGTAATTATCCAACAGGAGGCTCGTACCTATTTGCTTGTTAAATCCAGGTGGTGACTTTTTTTTTGGCCAGGCAGTGTAGTTTTTCTCCTGCATTTGTCACAAAAACACAATTAAAAGCAACAGCATCATGAAAATTAAGTAGATTAACCTTGTGAAGTGCTGGTTAAATTGTCATGATGACTCAATTCACCAATAAAATTGCCAAACCACTAGTTAAGTGTTGCTTCTGACCAAGCTGCTCTAAAGAGCCAGCTCTTTTATTTGAATAACAGGAGCAGGCTTGTGTTTGAGAGGCAGTTTCCCTTTTTTCCATTTTTTTAGTTGATTAATATTTACAGATCCTACACAATACCAATTAAAAGAGGTGTTTGACAGCAAAAAGACAAACTCTTTTAGCTGAGCTGAGACAACTGTTCTGGATCACTAAAAACTGCTTAAATTCCCATAAGACATGAACTAGACTAGAGGGTTAACTTTTTGCTTTGTGGCCCATCACTAGAGACCACATCAGCTGACAGGATAATACATGTTGATGTATGATATAAACACAGTGACCCCAAATTTTCAGACAGTCCGCCTGCATAGTGTTCTGTACTTGCCACATAATCCGCATAAGGGCTGTGCAGCGCCTCCAGTACGCTTCAAATGGCTGACGATGCGCACGGGATACTATGCAGACAAACTATGTGGAGATTCAGGGTCAGACTCCTTTGCTGCCTGTAGCGGCAGTTCATGTTTGCCTCCAGCTGTGCTATAACTTTTTCTCCAGCTACTGCAATGACGTCACAATGATGTCAGTTGTGGCAGGGTCTGTAGGGACCAAACATACAAGGACAAATACCCCCTGGACCCTCCTTAGTTTGGTCGAAGTCCCAGATATCTACCATTTCTAGCCCCACCCTTACACCACACTGGTACTTTTTGGAGGCAGCATGGGAACACGCAGACAGATAAAAACATTAAATGAACAATCTGTTGAAGGAGATTTATAACACCAAATCCCAAATTAATTTGTAGTGGCTGTGTTTTTTTATTGTTTTTATTTAATGTTGCATGCAGATGTCCTGTATTAACTGGTAAAGTGTTACTTGAGAGACAGATTTGTGAATATGGCTGGCTATTAAAAATTAGCTGAAACAGCATAGCTCATGGTAGCCCAGTACTGTTACCTCACTATCACTGCATTTGCATTAGTGATGTCTTTGTAGCCCACTGCAGCAGCTCAGTATTAGATGAGTAACTTGATCTTAGCTATCTGTACCACCCTAGGGAGCATGGGTGGAGGTTATTGGAGAGAGAGGATGGACAGCAGAAGAACACCTCCCACTCTAACAGGATCTAAAACTTAAGAGGCAGAGAGTGATAAGGATTTAAGGACACATAGCTCTGAATAGACAAGAGAAGAGTTAAGATGAGAGTTTGTGCTGAAAAAAGAAGGCAAAGGTTGTGAGCTCAGTGGGCACTCCATTACCCCCTCCCTCCTGTTGGTCTGAAGGGTGGATGAATAATTGAATAAGGCAGCAATGACATCACACTCCGATAACCAGTGCAGGAAATTCAGACTGGAGAGTTTCAAACCTCCTATCCCTCCTCACTTCACCCTCTTTCTCCTTCCATTGTCTCTCTTACTGTTAAAAATCCTGCTGCTATCACTCTTATCCTAATCGTGCTTCTCTTTATCCCCCGTCATCATTTATTTATCATATTAGCATCACCCCTCTCTGTGACTCATGATCGTCCCACATCTCTCTGCTCTGGTTCCATACATTGTCTCTGTAAATGAGTCAACATTTCACCTCCCTCAGTTTCTGTTATTGTCTTTTTTCTTCTGTTTGAGGATATTATTTGTGTACCCCTGAAAAGGCGAACAAGCTGACTGTTGTTTGCACTGTCTGTCTCTTGCCATCATCAGCCAATTTTGGGTTTTTACCATCATCTGCCAATTTTGGGTTTTTACCTTGCTGTCCAGATTGTACTGGGCTACTTTACTGTAGATGGGCATATATGCTACATTTTATAGCCTCTGGATAAAACAGGTACTGATAGCCCAGCGGGTTTTACGTTCAGTTAAGTCAACTATGGCAATAGCTTGATAAGAACATTGACTTAAGTATGGTCCTTGTCCAAGTACAAACACCTGAAGAAAAGTGAAGTTGTAAACTGAAAAAACGAAGTCGGTGGACATATGTATCCTTTTCTGCTAATATTATCCTGTTAATTTAGCAAGCATTTGGTTGTATGGTTTGTCAAAAATATGCACAAACTTACAACTATGTAAATTTAATTCATGTTCTGTGCTTTACTTTTGGTACAAATGAGAAACCCTGTCCTTCAGCTTTACTGTTTTCACTGACAGCAGACATAAAAGCGACTACTGTCAACATGTAGCAATTGTGCTAATGCATAAATGCCTTGTATACTAGGGTGACCATACGTCCTCTTTTGCCCGGACATGTCCTCCTTTTTGGTCGTAAAACTATGTCTGGGGAGATTTTATAAAATTCCCTCAAGTGTCCGGGTTTTGCTCAGCTTGTTTGACAGACGAAGCTGATGCCTGCGACAGAAATAGACATGGATGATTCAAACTACCGTAACTCCTTGAATACTCCTCGAGTAATCATGCTATTCAAATAATTCCAACAGATTCTGAAAGCTGAGAAGCAGAGCTTTTCCAGTGATACATGGCACATTACGGTAAAGGCTGGATTGCCTAAAGGGGGAGGTATGGGAAGTGAGCTGACTGAGCCAGAGAGCTGAGAGAGGACTCAGAGACAAACATGTGAGTCATTCTCAGTGGTTTATCAGTATTTTCTGTGTAAATAATGTAAATATATAGTAAATAATAGCTTTAGTACCATTCTAGAGTGTTTTCTTGCCTTCTTTTGCTGTGTTTTTGCCTAGTTCATCTTATTTGTTATTGATTGTCTTTTTCATCATACGTCTGTGTAGATTCTCATTCATCCAGGTCATGGTCATTCTGAAGATTCAAAAGCAAGGCAACTGGACTGTGTAGAGTTTGTTGGGAAGACGTTCGTTCAGAAGCGCCTTTTTCATCATAGTTCGTGTATTATGGATTTCATAAAAAGTTAAATAATCTAATAATATAAATAATACTAAATAATAATAATGAATCATATTAAATAGGTTGAGTTCCTGTTTTGTCCTCTCAAAAGTGTTGTACATGTTCATTTAGAACTGTTCATAAAGAGGAACATGTTGAAAATTCAAATATGTTTTTTTTTCTTTTCTTGTAATTACACACTGTTTTAAGCATTTACAACTTAGTAATGACAAATACTTGCTGGAATGCTATATTTTTACCTGAGAAAAGGTGCAAAAAATGTACTCAAAGGAAATTAGGCGGCCATTTATATTTATAGTAGTAAAAGGGTTCATATTTATAATAAAGTGCTGCGCTGGAGCACTGGCATTATTCCAATGTACCAACCTGTCAAGATGTTGTGTGTACATGCTGCATGAGTCATGGCGCAACACATGGTGCTGAGGGTCCCTTTTTGGGTTTTCAGAATATGGTCAGCCTATTGTATGCTGTTATGAATTCTGGAAAATTCAGTTTATTTTCCAGGTCAAATCTCTGCTTGGAGACTGGAGAGCAGAGGTTTTCAAACTTTTTTGCCCATAGCACACCTAAAGTAAGCCAAATCTCAAGGCACATATACATGCAAAAAAGCCTCTTTAATGTATGTTAAAAAAAATTATCAGTCTGTTCTACAAATTTTTTTTTAGATACAAATGCATAGGAACACATGAAATACATATGTTATACTGCTAAAATGCTAAAAAAGTTATTCAGCACTTACATTAAGAGTAATGTTTAAACTCATTCATTAATTGTATTACTTACACATGGTTGCACACATTCCCAAGGCACATGCAGCCTTGCCTCACCATCTGAGAACCACTGCTTTTCAGCATTTGTAAAAAAGTCCAGTCTGGACATTTTGAGGTGTCTACATGCAGGACAATATTGGTATACAAACACATTATCTAGCTATGTTAGCCTGTCTACAGGAAATTCAGTATGGTGCAATAACAGGCAACTAACGAGTCTATATGCAATTTAAAGGTCCAGTTTTATCAGACTACCACAGAAACTTTCCCTTTTAACTGAATGTAAACATACTGACAGTGATTGTAACATATTTTTTTTGGATCACGCAAATATCCAAATATCTAGTAGTTGGGGGCCATGGTGGGACATTAGAGGGTGTGGGTTGCCTTGACCCTTGATCTATCTTTGCCAGGCCACCCTCGCTACCAACCTCAAATCCTGAACTGTAACTGGTAAAGTCCCTTTTTAGATGTAAGCTGTGCTGTGACTGGCTGTTCATGGATTTCTTTGTATATTAATGTAGTACATCTGGCATATATTTTAAAAGGAACAAGTCTTAAAGATTTCAATGTTGTCCCACTTTTGTGTTACTATTTGAAGTCAGAGTTAGAACATGAACAAGAATGACTGCTGGTATTTGAACTAGATGAAATGATGGATGGTGAGAGAGTCAACTAAGACTAATCCTTTCTGCTTTTGGACACTGATACTCAATAAATCTCAGTATGGCCAATTAAAGGAATTCAGGTGGGTGGGCCATTGCATTAAGGAAACTCAAATCAGTCTTGCTGTGTCTGTACAGTCAAACATCATGTAAAAAAATATGTGGTTTATAAATTTTTGTTTCAAAATATAAAATGACATGAAACATAGGGTCATTTTCTTCAAGGCCAGAATGAAAGTGATAAAGCTTTAAAATTGTTTATTTCTCATTTTCCTCGTCAAGAAGGAAACAAGAACATTGTAAACAGCTGTAGAAAAGGTGCAGAAAAAGTAAAACCCACAGAAAACACCAAGTTTAAATATATACTAAAGATTCTTAAAGAAATGTAAAGACACATTTTGATTTTTAATCTGCAAAATTACCTACATAAACATATTATATTCAAACCAAAGTATGTTTTTTTTTATTTTAAATTAACAGGCAAGGTTTGGAAAAGCTGCAGGGAGTCAAAGTCATAAAACATCTAAGCTATTGGTTTATAATGTAATTAACTGAATAACGGGGGGTTAGGGAAATCATCACTCTTACACGACTTCTTTATTTCGCTCACTGTCTTCCTCTCTTTCTTTCAATCTGTGCTTTGGATCAATGTTTTTGCCCTTTATATAGATTTAGTGCCTGTTCATGATGTAGACAAAATAGTTCTTGTAATGGCCTGACCCCTGGAGATTGTCTGAAAGACTTTCTAAACAATCCCTGGATACAGCAAAGAAAGAAAAAAGTTCTTTATTGATGATATGTTGAATATGTTATCTGATCTCAGAAAATGGATCAACTGATCGTTTTTTTAGCTGTATTTCTGATTATTTTTTCTCTAGAGAGGAACATAAAAATCTAATCATAATTGAATGTTAGCATATTGGTTTTAGTTTATTAAAAAGTAAATGACCTTGTTCCTTTTAATGCTGAGCTTTCTTTTTAAAACAAAGTTTGAACCCTTTGTAAATTACTTTACGGGAGGTGGTCTCCCTGCTGACACTGATGATATTGATATTGACCCTTTGTAAATTAATTGATAATTAAACTGGCAAAACCTGCAGATAACTGGTACTTGCTGAGGTATAAAAACAAGGCTACATTTCTCTGTTCATAGTCCAGCACAATATGGCACATACACACATGAAGACTCATTTTTCCATGTCATTAAATCAACTTTATCTTTAGTTTCACCATCATGATCCATACTCACCTGAAGTTCTTGACTCGAAAGTCCTTCCTCCGTCGGCTCGTCCTCTCACCTCCACCTCCACCTCCACCTTTTTCTCTTCAACCTCTGCCTTTCGCTCCTTTTCCTCACTCTTAACTTGCTCGTTCTCCCATTTACGGCCCATCATCCACAGGCTGCTGTCGCTGATGGAGGAGCCGATCTTTGGCGATGGGCACAGCTCCAGGTGCCCCCCCTCCTTGTCTGCTCTTTGGAGCATCTCCTTCAGAGCGGCCATTGAGGTGAGGGCGGGTGGAGGCTGCATGAAGAAGGCCTGAGCCTGCGAGGTGTACTCCCACTGCTGGCCGTCGCTGCCTTCCTTCTCCCGCCTCCACCTCAGGTTGTAGAGTATATCGGGGTCTGGGGTAATAACTGTCGGGTCGGGGTCTGGGTCAGAGATCACTTTTGTTGGCGGGGAGATGCTCTTGTTACGGCGCAGCTCTTTAAAAGTTGTGGTTTTGGGGGGAGCTCCTGTAGATGACCCTGATGATGTGAGCTTCTTTGGAGCTTCCATATATAATCTTCTCATTTCTTGGTTATGAGCTGGGCCTTCACATTCAGGCGTGAATGCTATGAGCCAATCGAATTTCTCTGGTTGTGCAGAATTGGCTGGGAGGGTGCTGACTTTAGGGGCCGGCTGTGACGGGGGTATTGGTGGCAAGGGGCGAGGGGGAGGTGGGGGAGGAGGCGAATCTGGAAACACAGTAGGATATTTGAACGACTCAAAGTTTGTTTTTCTTTCAAGTGTATTGCTAAGGTTGGTGCTGTAGTAATGGTCGGAGCTCAGACCATTGTTCCTCTTCCTTCTCCTTGCCAACTCCGTGAACGAGGTGGTTCTTTGTGTGTCCTTGTTTTCCTCTTTCTTCCTGCCCTCGTCAGCAGCATCCGCCCTCCCATCTCCATATAGCTTGCCTCTCCATGCATCTCTAGATATCATTTCTGTGCCGTGTTCCTTCTCCTCCTCCCTCTCTTTTAGTCTGAACTCCTGGGGCTCAACAGACCTGGACGAGAAATCTCCATCTCCTTCATCTTCAAGTCCTCCAACACAAACTCCAAGCTCAGGGCTGAGTTTGAGGAGTTCAGCTTGGGTCAACCCTGCAAGCATCAGCAGCTTTCGAATCTCTACATCCAGAGCATGAAAGGAGGGAGGAGGAGGCAGGGCAGGTGGAGGTGGTATAGCAGGGGGTGATGAGGAGGACACCGAGATAACTGGTGGGGGAGGCAGAGGTGGAGGACGGGTGGTAGGAGGAGGGAGGGAGAGGGGGGTCTTTTCCTGTTCAGCTTGAAGAGCAGCAAGTCGCTGGGCCTCCTTTCTCGCAAGGTGACGCTTCCTCGGTGGGGGAATGGGAGGAGTGGGGGTGGGAATTGCGGGAGGTGGGGAAGGTGTGGTGTAGAGGGTGAGGTAAGGGACCGGCTTTGAGGTAGGAAGAGGAGGAATAGAGGGTGGTGATGGGGGGAGAGGTTTCTCGCACCTAAAAGTAGTGAATGTTGGGGATGAGGAGTTGGGGGAGAAGGTGGTCATAGTAGGGGAGGTGGAGACGGCCATGGAGGTGGTCTCCCTGCTGATATTGATGTAGGTGTGGAGATCAGAACTCACACTGGCATGACGCACTGGGGGTTTGGGGGGTCTGGGTGGTGGCTCAACTGGGGAAGGGGTGAGGGAATCAGGAGCTAGAGGATCCTCGCAATCGGACGGTGCAGTGAGGTCGACCCCAGCATCTGAGAACTCCTGAGACTCCCCCATCATCCCTCCTCGATTTTTATACAACTTCCAGGGAATGTCGATGTTCCCCATTTCATCCATGATGTCAGAAAGATCCTGCTCTTCCAGATCACCAAGATCAAATCCCTTCTCATGGAGCCTGGCGATGTACACCAGTTTGACCTCCCTGTTCACCTTCTCCAAGCGATCCAGGTGATCGAGCCGGTCCCTTAGAACATCCCAGTGTTGCTCCCCCTCCAGATCCCAACGAGCCACTTGGATCACCTGGCTGAAGCGCTCCATTTTACCAAACTCCCCAACTGACTCAAGAAAGTCAAGCAAGCCTAGTTTTGCGACCTCTGAATCTCCTTTGACACCTAAGTAGTCGGAAGAAGGGGAATCGAGGGCGGAGGGGTAGCCCTCATCTGGGGAGCAGGGGGAGTTTTGTGAATGTGATGCCAAGGAGAAGGGATTGCAGCTCAGAGGTAGGGATGGGGGTGAACGCACAGGAGGTTGGCATTCAAGTGCAGGAGATTGGGTCTTCGGGGACAGAGCCATGGACAGATCATCTCGGTTGTGAGAGGAGCAGATGGAGGCCGATTGATCTGCGCAGTCGGACTCCAGATCAGAGCAAGAGCTGATGGAAGTGGAGGAAAGCGAGGTAGAGGAGGAGAGGGAGAACTCCAGAAGGGAGGGAGGACAGTCACAGCACGAGGGTACCAGGGTGTCATCATCATCATCGTCACTATTGTCAGCCTCGTCATCATCCTCAATGTCGATATCCCCGCTGCTCTCATCCTCGTCTTCATCTTCCTCCTGCTTCAGATGTTTCTTGTTGTCAAGATTGGCGCATTCATCCATAATTTGGCCTTGGTTTTCCCCACCGGCAGCAGAGCGGGCAGAGGGCTCCAACTTGGCGCGTGCTTCTGAGGCAGACTGCAACGGCTCCTTGGCTCTCATCCCATCATGCCTCTGGGGCAACTGCACTGGCGGAGGAGGTGGTAGCTGCAGTTGCTGTCTGATCGAGATGGTGTTGTTGTTGTTGTGGTTATGGTTGAACATGCTGTTGTTATCCTGCGGCGAGCGCCCGTCACAGCACAGACATGGGAGACTTGGTTCGTTGCAGTTTGGGTCAAGTGGGAGCACAGAGGGGAGTGGAGGAGGGGCGGCTGCAGGTGCGATTTTTTTGGCTGCAGATGCATTAGCACTCTTGGGTTTGGGTTTTGCTGTTTTTGAGGGATTGGAACTCGCTTTTTGTGAGTTGAACCTGGACTGGCTTACTGGGGCTCGAGGCTGCACCCCCACCCTTGCTCTGACGGGAGGGGTGGGGCCTTTGGTGGCCCGGCGAGGAGAGGGCGTGTTGATTGTGTTCATGTTTTTGTCCTCCTTCTGAATACCAGCACCACTAGACTTTGGTCCAGCTGAGGTATTGGTCCGTCTGCTGCCGTCAAAGCGGCGTGGCTTTGAAGGATGAGAGGAGGACTGCATTGTGGGAATGGGGCTTTTTAGGATGCTATGATATTTCAGTTGCTATAGAAACAGGCGTTCCAAACTATGACGCGTCGTGACGCTCACATCTTGGCGTGGATCCCAAGATCCTGTAAAATCAAAGGAAACACACAGTGAATAACGACTGTGAGCAATTTCTGCTTTTCAAAGACAATTTTCCTGCTCTGCACGTGTCATTTCAGGCCAAGCCTTTGAAGTTAAACGCATCATGTGGACTCTTCATTAAACCTCTACTGCTTTTGGGCTTTCTGTTTAAAATTATCACGGACTAAATCCTGGGAGGAAACAGCAGGGATAAGAACACACACACACACACACACACACACACACACACACATACACACACAGAATTCTGGTTAAAGAAGATCCATCATCACCACTTCAGAGAAAATTGAGATAAAAACTGAACGAAACAAATCCACATAAAGTTGATAAGCAATCTGTCAGATATTTAATCAATTATTTAAGTTTCCACAGAGAATAACTGTCACTCAACGCAGCCTCTTTAGTCAGTCATGTGCCAGATAATTCCTTCTTTTTTAAAAGTTAATGGAAACAGGGCCATGTCCAGAGGTGGGCCAGGAATGTCCTAGGTCCCCCATAAAACCTGACTGGCCACCCTTGGAGACACCATACAATGATGTGCCATTATTGGCTATGACTTTTCAGAGGTAAGACTTCTAAGGCAAAATACACCTTGTGAGCTGTCTTAAGCTAAGTAAGTCTTCCAATAGGTTACTATTCAATTCAGATCTTAGGGGTCGATCTTCAATCAAAAATTGGTTTTCCTTCAAAAACATTCAGAATGTGCTTCTTCATGCAGTTTACTAAGAGGCTGTATAATGTGATTTGACTAGGGATGGTAATCAAAAACCAATTCCATTTGAGAATCTATAACAAGTACCTCTAGGAATCGATATTGGTGGTTTTTATGCTAAATGATTCCCTTATCAATTCCTTCCACTTTGTTCTACGTGCCTTGTAAAACAAGAACAATCACACTCTCTTTAGGAATGATAAGAAAGAAGACAAAAAGTAATCATGGTAGACAGGGGGCAGAAGTGGTCAAAATTATTAAAAGATGCTTAGTGCCCAGGTGAAAAAATAGCAACTTGCAGAGGCATTAATCCGGGCAGCATGGCAGTGAACATCAGGAGTGCCAAGCATTTGACATTGTTGCCACTGAAAACCTATACATGCCAATTTTTGTCTATGCAGCCAATCCACAGGAATTAATAAGGGCATCATTAAATAATTGGCTCAATAAGTAGGATCCATAATAACAATGGTATCAATAAAATCTTATCAATTCCTATACTTAGATTTGACACAGAAAAGCACAATAACGTGTTGATGATGCACAGCTCTTGTGTTTGTTATTAGCTATTTACGGTATTCAAAGTACACTGCAAACAACCTAAAACAAAACATAAAAAATTAATGCAAAAATTGAAAAGAGTTTTATGAGGAGGTTAGAAAGATGCAGCTAACACACTTGAAACAACACATCCCCTTGCTCAATATGCACAAAGAAAGAAGAAAAATTCTGTGCCAAAGTAAACAACAGTTTGCTGTGCTTGGCCGCTGCTAAAATTCACTCAACAGGAGAAGAAGTGTGTTTAAAATATGAGTATCAAAATTAATTTGTGAATGTTTTGAACTGATTCTGAATCATTTTGTGAGCACAATTTGATATGAATTCAAAAAGAATTTTTGGACGCCTCTACAAAAAACAATTTCAGTGTTTTTTTAATACAAAGATATGTGTCCATGTCTACAACCTCCAACCCTAAAAATCCCACTTCTCTTTTTTTTTGGTTTGTCTTTCTTTCAGGAAAATGAGTGTGCTGACTGTGTCATTAAAATACTAAAGTACATATGGAGGTACAGCCACAGTAAACATCAGAGCACAAGGCTGGAAGGTCAAAGCCATATCCAATTGCAGTGTGGTCAGGCATGGCCCATAAGGATTTACACAAAAAAGCCTGGTCTGAGCAGGGCTGAAACAGAAGGGTTTATGGGTTAGCCAAAATTTAATATGTGAGAGAATTTAATTCCAAAAACATGTTCTGAGGACCTCTGAGAGCAATGGTGACTTGTTGAAAAAGAGTAAAATATGTGACCTTTAAATTGTGCCTTAGGATAATGACCACTTCTAGACAGATTTTTTTTTTAAATGTTTTAAATACCAGTGTTTCGGACCTCCATCCATTATTTAATAAGTTACATCTGTAACACCATTCACAAAAAGGGACAAAAAAAGTAATGGAGCTGTGACATTTGGTTATGATGCATTTAAGTTGATAATTAAATCTGAATTGTACACTGGAGAAATATAATTATCAGAAAAGCAATAGTATGAATGAAGTGAGTCACCTCAAGGTGCTCACCGAGAAAAATGTGTGCTGAAAGAGGCTTTTTTTTCTGAAAACAGGCAGTGTGATCTTTAAAATACGAAAACCTTGATGCCTATGTTTGTCTTTATTTAGTTTATCGACAAAATATCCTCACCTAAACAGTGTTTTTAAGGTGGAGTTTCTTAAACTAAATATAAAAGTAAATACTTTAACCAAAGTGATATTCATCAGCTCTGCTCTTGGAGGGAGAAAACCTACACAGAAGCTAGGCTATGTACTGTTTTTAAGGTTTTGGAAATTTTGTGAATTTTAGGTGAAAGGGGTAAAAAAAAAAAAAAAGTAATACACACTGATTGCACACTGATTGACACATCTGCAGTGCTTTCTTTTCTGCTAGCAAGCTACTTTTTTGGTACTACTTTGGATTTCAGCAAACCCCCTGTATGTTCTTAGGCCCAAAGCACATGCTTTGAAAGTATAGTGCCAAAAAAATGGACTTCCTAGAAGAAAAATGACATGATGTGAATGAGTCAATCACAGTTTTTAGCCACTCTAACACTGTTTAATGAGCTTGTTTCTCAAAAAATATACAAAATTACTTAAAGGTATTGGCCCTTACTAAAGTAATATACAGCCTTGCCTCTGTGCTGGTTCTTTCCCAACTGCAGCTAAGCTGATCAACATAACTGTGGGTAATGCATTTACTATTGACATATCAAAAAATACCTTTACTGTAACACTATACAAAAAAGCATCAGCCAAGGTCTCTCTTTGTTTTCAACACCTCATGCAGCTGAAAGTTATCATGTAAACAGGGTCCCATTTTATCCCTGGTGTGGTTCCAGTTAAGCCACGCTGGTTATTAAACTGGGTGTGTAAACACAGCCAACTTCAAAATGGTTTAAGAGTTCTGTAACTCCGAGCAGCAGAGACTGTCTGACATGGAAATAAAACACATCTGGTTGTGGGGTACTTATTTCAGTCTCCCCTCTTAAGGATGCCACTCTTTTGTTACTGTTGAAGTTCCAGAAAATATAGACAGTACTGTAACCATTGTAATAAAATTTACTGTTCGAGTTTAAATTAGATGTGACAAGTGAGAATCTGTTCTCAGCATCTTCATGCCAACCTCACATAAGTGGGTGCTCTTCTTGGCCACTCCAGTAAGTAATACCTGCCCTTGAACTAAACCTATTCAACTCTATTTAAGTACTGAACCAACATTGGATTTTTTTCATTTTATCTGACATTGTCAATCAATCAGTTAATCTTTATTTGTACAATGCCAAATCAAAACACGTTATTGACTTTTATTTGTTATTATATTTTATAACATTTTTTTTTTCCAAACCCAACAGGAGTAGTTATTTTGTTGGTATTAGCAATAACAACCATGGATGGAGAAACTGGTTTCATATTAACATTAACAGTTAAAATTATTACAAGGATGGTGAGGACTGATGTTGATTAATACAGCAGCATCTGTTTGAACTGCAGTTAAGCTTGGTTTAATAGATTTAAAAATGAGAATTTAAGTAAAATAATGTCTATTCTGTTGATGGTTGATGTAGGATAAAGTGCTTGGAGTCAAGCGGGTCTACAGCAGCAGGCCGCGCAAACTGGTAGTCACGGATGCTGTAATGAATGTGATATTTGCAGGAACTAGCATACATTTTCATTTACTGGTCACTCTGAGGTTGATATCAGGAACTGTAAGGATAGTGGACTGGGGCTAAAACAAATGCCAAATATTTGCAATTGTAGTAGTTGAGGCTATGTGGGTCCACAGCAGCAGGCCTTCCAGACCAACAATATAGAGACAAAATCAAGTTAAAATGTGAAAAATCTGCTTAAAATGCTATGCTTGTTTGTCTCTAACTTAAAGCCCCACTATGTAAGATTCCAACTTTCAGCTCTCTAGGAGCCTCTATGGTCGTTGAGTGTAACTGCACAGTCGTACACCAACATACGTTTGTTGACATACAGAGGGAGGAGAAGTGAGCTAACAGGACTTCCCAAGAGACAAATAAACCATGTGGACTGTAGGGGTGTCCGGATACAACTTTTTCACCTCCGATACGATACCGCTACTGCAGCCTTGAGTACTGGCCGATACCGATATCGATCCGATACGATATCAGCAGGAATCATACATACTTGTATTACTTATTTTGTAGTATGGACTGTAAGAAAAAGCTTGATCAAGTGAGATTACTCAAACAGAGAACATTAGTCAGCAATAGTAGGTATGAGAAAAACTGACCCATTTGTTATTAACCAATGGGTTAAATAAATTTTAAACTTTAACATAAGGATATACTACAATTAAATAAAATAAATAAGAATAAATTAGAAGTTCCTGAAAAGTAACCTCAATAAATCCAATAAAAACAAAAACATATATTTTTAAATTGTAAAATAACCCCTGTGTTTAACTTAAACATAAGCATATTCTACAACTGAATTAAATAAATACAAAATAAATTAGAATGGACTGCATGTATCGGAGTGCTTATATTGGAGATTTTAGATGCAGGCCGATATAATCCGATATCAGTCTTTTTGCTGATGTCGGACTGATATCAATATCGGATCGGGACACCCCTAGTGGACTGATAAGATACAGTCTGATCATGTTTCTTTTCTAATAAATCATCATGTACAAGTCCAACAATAACAGGGCTAAAACAGCATCGGTCGGACATCCCTCCTCGTCTTTTAGCTCACGCTAGCGAATGAACGCCGGGCCAGTGTTTATCCCTGTCTGGGCATTTAGCTTGTTACACTCCCGCTTTCTTTTTTTCGTCTCCTCCAATAAAACTTTTCTTTTTATCAAGTTTTTTGCTGCTTTCACCATGGTAGCAACTCTACATTTAGCTTTCTTCTTCTTCTTCTTGTTTAACGGCGGGTGGCATCCAGCTTCAGAGGAGCATTACTGCCACCCACTATGCAGGAGTGTGAGCCAGAGGTCCCTATTTTCAATAGGAAAATAAGTGCATATTTACTTTAAACTAAATTCTGCTCATTAAATCTGTTTTAAAAATTAATAAAATGCTTTATATTCTCCTTTTCCCAGTATTTAGCTTTTGCCTTGAGGGGGAAGTGACGTATGCCGTATAGCAGTCAAAGCAGTAAAAATTTGTAGTTTTTTAATGTGGAACTGTTCCTACCATCCACATCGAAGTGACTTAGTGCCAGTGAAGGTGATACAGACCCCCTCAGACCATGACAGAGGTGTCATTGAACCTGTTGTAAAGCGATGTACCACCACAATGACTCTAGAAATATTATATTAGGGTGGAAAAAAACTACTTAGTGTTGGTTTAATATTTCTGAAACATAACTGCAAAATTTGATACAAATCTGTATTATCATACAAAATCCACAGATTACACACTACATGTAAGTCATTATGTGTTAAAAAAAAAAGTGTCAATGCATTGGTATGCAGGGTTTCTGCAGGTCTTACTTGTCTCGTGGTGTCCTATTTTCATGGTGCTCAGATGTGCTATTTTTCTATTGAAATTCAAATCACACACCCACACAGATTTCACATGAAACAACACCAATGATAATAATTTCTGCAAATTGATAGTCTAATAACTGTCAGTCATCATGGGAAATCTTTATGTCCAGCCTCACTGGACTGTCATATCAAGGAGTTTACAGTAGTCACGCTGCCTCCATCTGTGCCAGCACATCCAGACAAGCAGAGCCATGTCAACATGAAGAGAAATGTCGTTAAAGAAACACACAACCTGGAGCAAAGAATGACAATAACGAAAATTTAACTGGGGCATGAAATAATCATGCAGCAGAGCTTTTTTTGAGCCCATACACCGAGGCTACAGCTCATATATTCCTGCACAGTGCCCTTCATATCACTGAGAGGAATATTAAACACTCATGCTGGGCCTTTTGTCAGAATAACAACCACCAGAGCCGACCCAGGCCCATAATAAGACAGAAAACAGGCTCTCGTCATGTGTCCTGCTCGGTGTAAACCTGCATGTATTGATCCCACAGAGCTGATGGAGACAGAGGGAGGATGAGAGGAGAGGGAGGGGAGGAGGGGGTACCTCCAACCGCATCGTCCTCATATACAGGCCCATCCACCCTAATTATAACTGACTTATCACACGTTTTATAACACTGTTCGTTAAAGAGACAGTAATAGATAATTTTACTAAAGACGCTTTAATAAACACCTTTGTGAATAGCGGCGCTGTACGTTTCTTGATCAGCGCAGCCTCCGTGTGAGAATCAGACGGTCTCGTTTAACGAAATAGACTTTAAATGTTCATTAAAATAAAGAAAGAAATGATCGAAATAATTACACAGACACACTTAACTTACGGTCAGATTGAGGTAAAGATGGATGAAGGTCTCCATCTCATCGGGCTCCCTGACATCCCAGGCTGTGAATGTGAATCACTGTACGACGGTAGCAGCCTCAGCAGCAGCTCACTTCTCGCGAGAACATCCAACCACTAGCCCCCCCTTTCCTTACCAACCAAACCAAATCAAACCACACCTCTTGTTTGCCCTTTCTTTTTGTCCAGTTCAGCATCAGTCATTTACAGTCTTATCAAAATTATTCTTTCAAACCTGTGCTTCCGTTTGAAGTGCATTTAATTTCCCATCCTATTTAAAAGGAGCTGGACCTGATAAGTGCAAAACCTGAGCATTGTCTTAGAACGGAAAGTAATTGACAGTAAATGAATCAAAGATTAATAAATGTGTGTCCTCACATAAGAAAAAACATTTTATCATACTGTGTAAAATAATAAAGACACCCTTGTATAACAAACCAAGAAAGCTCTCTCTGTCTACATCAGCAGGGTCACACACAGACATGGCTGGGCCCCTGAAAAGCCCTATAAATGGGCCCCAGATTGGTTCTAACACATCTGCACACATCATGACCAAAGTTATGTTCTAACCTGCTGTGTCACATAGACCAGGTTTTAGTGAGTTTTCATTATGACAGGGAGCCACACGAGGGTGCTAGTATGAGCAGGCTTCTTTGTCAATGTAGCTATTTTTTTATTGTCTCTGACATACTGTAGCCCTGTTTTTTTTTTTTACTAAATGTATACATGGTCTGGCAGACTGCTTGTCCTATAGCATGAGTAAATGTTAATTGGTTCTTGACTGTATTTCAAATCTAAATATCTGTCTTTAAAGTCTTATATCATTACTCAGATTTACCAAATTTACCATAAATTACTTCACAGTAATTCTGACAAAAATATTTGTCAGTAATTCAAAATTTCATAGTTATTCAGCAAGACAAGCTTAGAATCTTTTGTTCCCTGGTGTAAAACATCCTCCATGTCAATTCTCAATCAAACAAGAGGATTTATCTTGTGGAACAAATACAGAAATTTGACTGTTTCTTCTTTGTCATTGTATACAAGAATAGACTAAGACATATTTTGATGGCCTCAACATGAACTGGAACAGTAACCACTTCCCTCTGAAAATCTCTTGGCATTTATGTAGAAAGACCATTTGTGTTTTATTGTTACTCACTATTTTATCAGATTATTATTATTTTTTTAATGAAATTGTTGCTCTACATATTTGATGTTTGATATATACATTCGGTGGCTCATTGTTAATTTCTATTTGTCTTTTGAGTGTGGTTTATGTAAGCCATTTGCAGGCTTCAGCCACTCTCACAGATGTGCTTTTTATATATTTTAAAGTGCATTGTGTTTGTATAACTGTAAATAGATGAAATTAAAAAACATGAGTGTTGTGCAGTCTGTTGTGTGGCCCTCTGATGGTGTAGATAGCATTAATGTGGCCCCCTCAATCCCTGAAGTTGCCCATTCCTGATCCAAATGATGTAGATTTCACAAACAATACTCTTTTATGCAGTCAGTAGGACATATATTGTATCAGTCAGCATGTCAAGTTTGGTTCCTATCAGTAAGTAAGGTTTTTTATGCCCCACCAGGCAGCAGCAGCCGAGGCCAGAGGCAGGTTATGTTTTCGGGGTTTCAATCTTCATCTGTGTGTCCAGGTCAAGGCCTTGTGAACATGTCTCAGTCTTCCAGGAGTTCTTTTCCTAAATTTTGAACATGTCCACTTTAATTCAAGGTGGAAGTGATAGTGATCACATTCTGGGGGTCATAGGCCACATATCAAGGTCACGAAGTCGTGAAAGTCATTCTTTGTTCGCAAATGCAATATCTAAAGTGCTTGAAGGAAATGCCATGACTAAGCACAAATGTAAAGACAACAAATTTGCCAAACTGTAGGAAGATATTTTACAAGGCCCTAAGTATTTGACTGCCAAAGCTATGACACTCAAAGTGATGAACATTTTGAATTTACTGATTTTTATAACTGATGTTTAGTATCAAATTAAGCACTATGAGTCTACTGAGTGTACAACTAACAGATTTGTTTTTTTATGAAAAACATCATGGTTTTTCAATAAACTGGTGTACCTAAGAAGGTATTTTATGGGATTTCAAAGTAAACAATGTTGCTTAACTATTTTTCGTTTCTTTGAGTTATTTCTGTCTATTAATTCTGAATTGTTTAGAGGTATGGACTGTGGATTGGCTTTGTCTAAACACTGTGATTGTTAAATTTAGGGTTTCCCTCACATAGACAAAACCTGTGAGGGTCACCCAGTCACTGAAGTATAGCTAAGTTGGGAACTAAAGCCTTCAAACTTGAAGCTTTCTCACTGTGATTATACATTATTGACCACGGCCTTCAGCATGCAATCATATTTGAGCATCTTTATAGAATGTACTGCTGATGAATACAGTCAAAAGAGCATAAAGACACAAAAATAAACCTGGGGAATAAAGTCAGGCCAGATGACCCCACCCAGCACCGTGAACCTCATGTGCAAAATAATTTTGTGGGAAAACTAATCATCATTTTGTTGTTACCATTTGATAATAAACCAGTTCTAAATAAGATATATAATAATTTAACATCTGTAGTGGAAATTGAAACATATACATTGCTTTCAATGCAAACGTATGACCTGTCGCAAAGTGTTTTTCTAGTTTTCAAATACAAATGCTAAAGTGAAGTTTGGATGCTTTTGCCACCATTTCTTTGCTTTGTTCAATGCAATAATACTATTGATAAATTAACTGTTCATTTCATAGGATATTATAAAAGTGCCATGTTTGCCCAGGTTCTTAGTTGAGGACTGAATTATTTTGTTTGGCCAAAATCAGAAGGATAAATTAAGGAACAGATTTGATGGTCACGATTGACAGCCATTTAAAAAGCAGTGAATGTTATTATTTTTGTATGAGAAATGAGTAAATAATGAAAAACCTAGAAATATTTTTCTAATACTTGTCTATTACAAATGGACCTGGGCCAGTGTAGTTTTTCAGGTCAACTTAAATCCCTCTGCATTTTTTTCACATCATGTTGAATTTAACCTTTCATACCTTGATGGTAAAGAAAGTGTCCATCAGTATTCCTTGATCCAATTCATGCACATTTACACAGCAGAGGGGGCAAGTCATTTAAAAATCTGGTGTGTCTTAAGACACAATAGACATATGACTGCACAAACTCAGGATCAAACCCCCGACCTTTCAGCTGAGAAAAGACAGACAAATGCTGCTCTGCAGCTGTTGAACTTATTAACCCAATCAAATTACTGTCTCTGCTCAGAAGCCCAAAATGGTGAAATTCAATACACAGACTGATCATGCATTATTTATTAAAATTGATAACATCCAGGTCAGTGCAGACTCCAAGGCAGCAATATAAAAATATATGGAATTTTAAAAGCAGGTCAAATATGACTAAG
This sequence comes from Cetoscarus ocellatus, assembly GCA_037902135.1. NCBI lineage: Eukaryota > Metazoa > Chordata > Actinopteri > Labriformes > Labridae > Cetoscarus > Cetoscarus ocellatus. The sequence continues at coordinate 847,527 of JBAMNC010000663.1, read as the reverse complement.
TTCTTGAGAAAGATACATACTGTCATAAGCACCGTCCCTTTTAATGCTAATTAATTACGATCTGTTCCTACAAAATAAAAGCAATCATAACTACCCGATCTGGTTGAGTTTTTACCTTTGACTTTCTTGCATTCCTGAGGACAGACTATAATCGAAGCTTAACCAGTCTATATTAAGCTTGATTCTGCAATAAATACATTACATCAACAAAAAATAAGGGCTATTTAAAGACATTTACAGCCAAATATCTACAAAAATCACTGCAGCTCATAAACTTTCAGCAGGATCTTTTTCACAATGAAGGTCTTTCTCTGTCATTGAGACTCAGAGGCTCTTCTCTACAGGAGTGGGTTTACACTTTGATTCATTATAACAGTTCAATAACAACCTGGCTGATGAACCTTTCAGTGTATATGTTTCCCTTCCTCTCACTTGTTCCTTTTGTAGATTTTTTTGGCAAAGTTGAGGAACACTGCATGAGGAAGGTTTTGAGCATGACATGCGATGAGTTTTTGTAGTCGCTGGTAGCTCTCCTCTTCATACTTGTGGTACAGTTCTGGCATCTGCAGAGCATTGTACAGAGCTTTGACCTTTTTGACATTAGCATCATCATGTTGTCCGTAACACACCTGAGGAGGAGATGAAAAACAAATTGTTTGACAGAAAACACGTTGAAGAGTAAAATTAGACCTGTCAAAATGAATGATACAGTATTGTTCATATGAATTCTTTGCCAAAAATGAACAAAGTATGAACTTGCTGTTCAACAACATTTTGCTATATTTCAATTTACAATTACACAAAGTCAAATATTGCTTTGACAGAGATAATCACAGCTTCTTCTCCCTAATCACACATGTTAAAGTTAATGTTAAGAATACTGGGAATTGAAAGGAAATGCAATTGCAGGAGAAATGGCAGAAAATGCAGGTTATAAGACCGCTTATCAAAATAAATTTCACATTATAATCTGATGTTGCATTATGGGTGGGCCTTATAGACCTGGCCAATTTAACACCTTGAATATAGCTTTATCTTCAAAAATGTAAAAGACATGATAATTATGTGGCACTAACTTTGGGCTTTAACAACTACATTTGGGAGTTTTAGAGTGGCTACATGCAGGTCACAGCACTCAGTTGTGCAGCTAATGGACTAATGGTGTGATAGGGTTAAATGGGAAGGACAAAGACTCGAGATTCACCCTGGTTAAGTTAGACACTATTTTTAGGATTTATGGTCAACTATTCCTCATTGATCTGATCCACAGTGACTGACACAGTTTATTTTGAGAGAGCAATATCTATTTAACTTCATTTACGATCAAATGTCTTACTGATGGGATAGAAATGCAAGAACCATTGTAGTAAAGTCAGTGGTCGCTGCTGAACTGTACCTCTTTTTGGATGGTCTAAAAATTGTTTGAAAAACAAAGTTTGTTTTGAAACTGAATCATTAAGAAACACCACGGAGTAGCGCTTTCATTAAAAATGAGTACTGATAGCCAATTGATGCTCCTTGTCTTCTGTCAAAACAGAAATAATTTGTTTTTAATCATATAAAATAAGGATTTTTCTTTAATAAAAAACAAACTAGAATGTTGTGGAGCATTTTAGGAATCTTTAATGTCATTACAAAGAATTATTAGGATAATATTTTTGCATTAGGTGATAAAAGGTGCACCTGTTGGCATCTTGTTTGTGACATTAAGGCCTTATAAAGTAAACCTAGACATGAGTTATCATCAAGTAAACAAAAAGCTGTCTCTTTATCACAGGCCTTGTGTTAAGAGAAGGATTTTCTTTTAAGAAGTATAAACTGTAGCGGCCAATAAGAAGGCTAAACAGGTTTACACTAAGATATTAACAGGCTCGTCTAAGATTGTATAGACCTATTCACAACTGTAATCCCGGTTCTGAGCCTAATTATAAAGCAGGGAAATTACTAATAAAATCTGATTTTGTGCCTCTCATACTTGATGTTATTACTATTTTGTAGTGCTTATTCTTCTGTTTTGTGGGACTGTGTGAATGACACAAGATCTGTGCATGTCTGTAACCAAATAACACAGGCACAAATGTTTAAATATAAAGTTTTACATATCAAGTCTCACCTCTAATTCAGCTCTCTGTTCAGGTGTCATGATTTCCAGAGCTTTCACCACCAGCCAGCTGCATTTATTATCCTGAATGTCTGTACCGATTTTTCCTGTCACAGCTGGGTCTCCATAACAGTCCAAATAGTCATCCTGCACAAAACACATATAGGGTCATTAGTGTCTGAAGTCAACAGGATATTGTCAAATCAGAGCCTCAGATGTAAGATAAAATGTAAAAATAGTTACCTGAATTTGAAAGAACTCTCCCATCTCAAGCAAGATATGTTTGGCATTATTGTGTTCTTCCTCACTCATGATCCCTGCCTGTAATAAGAGTGGGGTACGACAGTAATAAGAAGAGTGTGACATTAGTATGATACTTTCAATGTAAGCAGGCTCATATACTAAAAGTTTTAATGTAATTTCTATCATGCCTTTAAGTTCTCTCTGTGATCACTGCAAATCTTTTACACACTCACCATGTACATTGCAGCTGCCACAGGGAGATAAAACGAGTAAAAGGCAGTCTTGTATTTAACAATAGCTTTATACCTGAAAGACAACAACAGGAAAAAAATAATACATGTACTTTGCTAACAACCTTTACTGCAAATATATTTACAGATCTATGTTCACAACCTCTCCATGGTAAATCTGTTGAGGTCAATCTGACCAGGAGGAGCAGTCATGAGGTCCAGAGCTTGACCAAGCTCTGTCTGGAAAGATGTCTGAAAAAAAAAAAAAAAAAAACAGCAGTGTGAGAATCTTTTCACTGTGTCTCTGGATATGTAATCAGTCAGGACCTTTAATACCTCAGTAAACAGCTCTAAGAGGTGAACATAGTAAGGCTGATCCCTGCAGTGTCGCCGAAGAAGTCTGTAGATTGACCCTTCAAGCAGAAAGGAGTCATTGATGGCGTCCAGACCAATTCCGTCCTTTAATTAGACAGAATTCACATAAGAAAGCAAAGCCATTAGTTAGTGAAGTACACAGAGCTGCATTTCACAAGTTGAATTCTTCCTTTTTTTTTTTTTTTACATTTAGGTCTTACCTTCTTGTACCAGCAGGGCTGCCCTCTGCGAGTAACAGATGCATCCATGATATCATCTGCCACAAGGAAAAATGCCTGAAGCTGCAAACAAGGACTCAGTTAGCACCTTTGGCTTAAAGAGCTACATCCTGCTGAAGAGAAATGTAATATAAGCTGTCCAGTTTATTCTTTTTTAAGTATTTCTAGGGGGAGGAATGCAAGTCTAATATTTGCTTTAACTTGTCTAAAGATTTCTTGAAAAATCCACAATGCCAACAATGCATCAGTCTGGTACACAATACATCAGGCTTTGGTATAGATGATTAACTTAATGACCTCTACACAAATAAAGTATCTGACACTACTTTTTTCAGTGCGATTAATTTAGTATTTACCAGCTTAAGTATATTTTATGATATATCTTTAAGTATTTTTCATACTTGCATCATGATGCATCAAGATTTTTACAGTAACAGTCACAGCAAATTATATCATCTAACCCCTTAAAAAATATATACATATATTTGTTGCAGTAGTTCAACTTTATTAAAAAATTAATACAACAGTTAGATCTGATGGTGTGTAATGCACAAGTATTCTATGAGTAACAATATTTAAGAACAACATCTGTGGAATTTCACATCTGACAGCTGACAGGGTTTCTTTTTTTAATCCCACTCCTCAGAAAACCACAACAGAATCCAGTTTCACTGATTTCATGTTAAAATGTATTTATTTGAACATTCATAAACATAAATTTTACAAAGTTGCTCTGTGGTTATCATGAGATAGAATATCTTGAGTGCAGTCGGATGCTGGGGTTGCATTACAGTATTAGCTGAGTTGATAACGTAGGCTATGTCTGAAACCTTCCCTAATAGGATTATTTTGAAGTAGTGTTCAAAATCTGAGTGTGCATAATATAGGGTGATTATTGCAGCCCAAAATGCATTGTGAAAAGTAGTGGACAACTGATAGTCATCTAAACCAGTAAAATAAACCATCATGCACTGTGGGACAAAGCTTTAACAAGCGAAATGTGCCGTGCGGCTGCTCTCAGATTGACGAGATTTGCATCCAAAACATAAAAACATAGAGAAGTCCATGTTTTGAAGCATTTTTATTGACATATCTTAGCCTAACGTTTTTACCCTAGAAGAGTGAATTTTGGATGGTGCAACAGCATTCTTAATGTGAGTTTTGACATGAAAACATTTGGTTCAATGTGGAACAATACAATTATCATTATTTTGATTGAAACACTATTTATTCAATTGTGTCAATCTTCAGCAAAATTATGCTGAGTAAGTAAATCAATCTTTCATTTTGCCAATGAGTGCACTATGTATTCAACTACATTTGTTAACGTAGGGAACAACTGTGTTATTTTGGACACAACTGTAGATATATGGGCTGTTGTTGATTTTTACATTTTAAAACTTTTGTAATCCCAAATGTTGTATGATATCACAGGTTCACACACCAGGTTGAGATGTTCTGGTATAATCATAGTGGCATTATGATGTCGCTTAATTATTTGTACTTTTATATCACTGCTTTCATAATCCAAGTTGGAATTCTCTCTAGCAGATTTTGTTCTGTAGTCTAAAATTAACTGATATATTTATTGACTCTCAGTTTGATATAAAGATGGAAGAAGTATAAAGCACACAGGTTTTCTGCTTCTTACCACTGCAAAATATCAAAATTTCTTATACTCTGCACAATCCTGGCTTGTATGACTTATATTTACTTGTTCCTTAAAAAACAGAAAGGAGTACATTTGACAGAAACTATTCTCCGACATTGTGAAATTGAAAGTGCTGCTATGGCAACACTAGCAAAACAGGTTGTATATACAGGTTTGATCACATCTGTTGATAGTAAGAAATCTGTGGAATCAGACAAGACTTCTTTCTTTAACGTTGAATAGTATGACTTACCAACTCTATGCACCAGCCCACCATGAGAGCCCTCTGCACTGTGTCCTGTGTGAGCTCGGTGGGTGGGAGCAGCTCCCTCAGTGAGCCAATCACAGACAGGCCTCTGTTCCTCTTGCCTCCAGGAGAATTGTACACCAAAACCTAGGACATGAATGGGACCTGTGTGAAGCTCTGCCAATGTGACAAAACAGCCAAGAACAGACATGCCAGCACACTTACCTCTCTGAGCCTGTTCAGAGCGTCTGACAGCACTGGGTCGGTGATGTCCTGCTCTGATAGCTCGGTCACCAGCTCCTCAAACTGGGCTTCAAACAGCTGAGGGTCTGACAGCAGCGCCTTCTTGCTGTGAGTCCCGTTGCAAACGCTGTCCCCCTGACAAGACGAGGTGCACAATGGGAAAGATTTGTTCAGTAACTTAGGCGGGGAGATGGACAGCCACATGGTCCGAGTCATTTTGGGGCCATTTAGGACCCAGTTCAGGAGGCGCCTCATGTCTGAATCCAGCTGCAAACTGTCCTCATCAGCGGTTAGTAAGCCTTGTCAACCCTGTCACACTGCACCAGTAAATGCCTTATTACATATCGTCAGTTTTCTGTTCCGGTATGAGGGAACTTTCATCCTGTTAGCTCCGTTGTTTCATATTGAAAGTTGGCCTTCTACGCTAAGTAAACAAGGGCAACGAATACACTATTATTAGCAAGTTTCCTGGCACGACAAGAAGCGTTAGCTGACGTTAGCTTACATCGTTTCCCTGCTTACACTCTGTTACTATAGACTAGCTATAGCATACCGAAAGATTTTTTTTACTCAAACAAGTTCCTTTACTTACCATAATGGAACCGACTTCTTATCCAAAACTGTTTAGAATAAAACGGCAAAATTAGTGAATCTACTGTTTCTATGTATCACTTTCGAACAGAAGTCTGTGAACGTCTCCTAAACCAGGATGTGCTGATTGTAGTTCCCATAAGCGCCACTGCCCGTTATATTCCAAAGCAGCAGGACTAGATTTCCCAGCATCCATAGCGAATGTCGTGGTTGGGTGGGGATTTCGAAGGCTCCATTTGACATTGAGCGTTTTGATTGGCCAGTAGTATCGAACCAGGATGGGCTTTTACACAGACTGACCAATAGGAGTTTAGAGGAGGCGGGGTTAAAGGTGTGGAGAGGTGAAATTTGTGAGGCCAGGGGGATGAGCCTATTAAGGTTTTACCAAGAGGAAAAGATTAGACGTCAACAGAACTAATAAAAAAAAAAAAAATAACCCTTAAAGGACATTGGTGTAATCTCTAACGAGGAGTTTTCAGGCCAAGTATGAGAAGGAGAAAAGAGTGAAGGAAGGGTTTCCATGATGCACATTGAGACTATAAAAGACAATTGATGTGAATAAATTGGCATTGCAATATATAACTGCAATTAAAAAAAAATACACATGAAATAAACTTTTGAGTAAAATTTGAAAGAAACACAAGTCATTCTGCAAGGATAAGTGCACACAGTGAAGAGACCACTAACCCCACTAGCATCCACATACATCTATTGCTGCAGCATTATCACCTTTAACTGACCCCAGGCTCCATTCATGCTAACTCCAGGTAGTGGCAATGCCGCATGGCTTCTTGCCAGCCCTCCAACTATCCACCACAAATTCTGATAAGCAAGAAGAGCCAGAACTTGGGGTCAGTCACTGGGATCATCAGGTGTGGACCTCCTGACTTAGGTGTTTTGTCCAATTAGTCCCCATGAAACCTCTAAGAGGAAGGCCAGTGAATTCTGGTGTCCCAGAGACACCCTTTTCTGTTCTAACTCTCACCGCCCACCATGCTAGTACTAATTACTACTTTATCTTACCAACCCTACCACATGTCCACAAGAGCCCAAACAGCATGTCACCTTCAATAGGCCCAGGCTCTTTACATGCAAGCTCCAGGAAGTGACATGCTGATCATTCCTTATAATTCCACGTATCAGGAATTATTGATGCCCAACATTACACATTAAAAATACACAGTTATGCATGAATAATATAAATTTCAAGGCATTTTTTTCCCTTTTGGGTAAAATGTCAAAGTGTTGCAAAATATTAAGATATGACAAAAATGTTTTGAGACAACTGCAGAGTGGGTTGCCTGTTAAACATGCCTTATATAGTCTTGGTTCTCACCTGGCGCGTTACTGGGATCCAAATTTGGGTAACAGAGCTATTTTTAGAAGGTGATCGATATGTGCCTGGAAAAAAGATTGGAAAAAAGTCTGTGATGTACAGACAATAAAATATGGTATCATTTCCACAGGATTTTGATGATTTTATTATCTTGATAGAACAGGGGAGGGCTCTAGGGCTTTCTAGGGCTTCTGTCATGAAGCACTTTTTTAATTACAATAATTTGAATGTTTGATTTTGTTTTAGCAATGTAGGTTGCACTTTCTCATTAACAAAGCAGTGTATCCTGAAGCAAGACCAGTTGAGAACCCCTGATCCAGATGAGTTTGTGTAATTGCGCTTCAGAAAATTCTTACTGTTAGCTCATCATTAATGTGAATCTATGAGTACTGGATAGGGAAGGGAAAAGATAAGATTTTATTTATAATAATTATACTTTTGATTCTGCTTATCAATCTGACTCTTTATCAATTCTCTTGTGTCTAAATAAGCCAGCCTGCATAGGTTTTTGATGGCAATGACATCAAACACATGGCACACCAAATACTGAATGCTGTGCTTGTAAATGAAAGCTTATGAAAGTTGCTGGCGTTTGTCCCATTGCTTAAAATGACAAAGACATGGACACTGAACACTATGCAGTTCTTGTCATTTTGTGTAAAATGAAGCCACAATTTAGACCACTTCTATTTCCTGTCTCCCATGATCACATCTTTGGCTTCTTTGTTATCATTTCTGATTGCTGCTTCTGATGAGAGTGTGATTAAGCATCAAGACTTATGATAGATATTATATTGTTTGAGCTAGTTGTTATCAATTCTCAACGAGAGATTGGTTTTCGATTTCCATCCCTAGTGCTGAAAACTGCATCCGGTCAGGAGAATAAACCATCTGTGGCCAACATTTTGACTTTTTCTAAAACTGTTTTTTTTCCAGACATTTCAATTATTACTTGACATTTTGACTTCATACTCAAATTTGTACATTGTCTTCATTGTTTCCTGCAGCAAACTTGGCTTTCAATGTGGTGGATGGATAAGGGTTGTGTCACGTCTTGTTCTCCCAAATCTGAAGTATAGGCTCTTATCAAGTAAATTGCTAGAAATGTGTCACGTTTAGAGATCTTTATGGAGGCATGAAAGTTTAAATTGTCTTTTTTAGTTATAGGCTGTGTATGCATGTTTGTAAACCATGCAGGCCTTCCTTTGGTAGAGTTAGAGATTTTTCTTGAACCTAAAGGTAATTTTAAATCTCATTTTTAACTTGGAGGTGGGGGGCATTTTGTTAATCTGGCTGCCTTGATGGTGAGTTTCATTTACCTCAGAACTTGGACGAGCTTGTAACCTTGGAGTACCTGAAGATCGTCTGACTTCCCAAGTAGAAATTCTGATCAAAAAGGGCATTCCCAGTGATGTATCTAATTTGCAACTCTGACACTGGGATCAAATGGAATGCAACATAACCATAACGTGCAGCAGGAAGCACTGATTCCCTTTATTCTTGACATTTTAACTTTTTTTCAACATTTGATTGAAACATTTTTCTCTAAGTACAGAATGAAAAAAAATATCTAGTTCCTTTCATTTTTCTTTCTCCAAATGACTCTTCTGTTCTAACATCACTGTGTCCTCATGCAATGCACAAAAAACTCCACGCTGGTGTCTGTATTCATGTTTATAATTTATTTCATATCTTGAAATACATAACTTGCATTGAACGTTTTGCCATTGACAGAGCATTTAAAATTTGGGACAGGAATCATATTTCGATACATTTATAATTCAGGTTTCAAGGCTCTATCCAAGTAAGCCTGCCATACTGATATACATTTCTTTCAAATAAATAATATTTAGACAAGACAGGAGAGAGGTAGAAATACAGCTCAGTGCCTTAATGGGGGAGTGTGTATGTGTGTACCTGTATCTCTATGCAGGCTTGTTCTGTGTTAAGTCATTTTCACTTACTACATATCATTGTATCCAAAATGTGCCTTTACTCATATGGGAGTCAATATTGTCACTTTGTGAGCACACCAAAAACAACTCTCAAGACAAAAAAACTCAGCCACAGATATTGATACACTTAACATTTCAGGGAATTGATCTGTCGGACCCTCTTAATCTATCAGCACCTATCGACAAACCCAACAAGATCTGTGCCAACACAAAGTGTGAAGACAAATTTCTCTATGAATGTCTGTACATTTATTGCAACAGACTCTTTTACACTATCAGAGTTGCAGTGCAATTAAAAACTCTATATCATACAAGGTCAGGCTGCTTTAGCCACTGTAACATATACCTGTGCAATTAAACTGTCTTCAAACCACTTCAAAGTTAAGTTAGGATGGAGAGGCATGTTTGGCAGGGAACTTTGGGAGCACCAAACATCTTCGACTCCGACTGTCCACTTCAGCTCTCCATAAACAAACACATTTCAAATGGCAACCTTTATAGGTCTCAGGTGCAAGAGGAAACAAATTAAGAAGCATTGTCAAAACATGCAGATAAAAACATTCAGAGGACTTGGTTACAAGACGGTCAGGATTGAATGCACAAGGTTTCCTGCTGCATTTTGGGAGGCTGTAGCAAAAACATGCACATTTGCAAATCAAACCACTGTGTACAAGCGCCACCATCAGGGAATACATTTCAAAGGCTGGGTGTGTCTGTGGCGTGCATTATTAAGGTAAATGTTAAAAATGCTGGCTGCCTTCTTTTTGAAGGCCAATGTGTAGGTGGAAAGGCGTTGAGAAAGTGTGAACCTGAATCACAAAGAAAAAGACAAAATCAGCAACTTAGGTAAAGAAATTTCACGTGGGAGTGTTTCTCCTCATGTGCAACCTCATCTGTTATCTTACATTGTCCTCAGCTTTTTACAATTCTAATTTGACGCATTTTTTAACGAATGGAAGACAAAATTAGGGATTCCATGATCATTTGACCTGAGTGACCCTGTGAATTAACTGCAATGTACAAAAGGGTCAGAAGCATATTGCAACTGATAATTATGTACGAGACTGAATGCACATGTAAGTCAGTGGCTGTTGTTGCATGAATTATTGTCGAGTTCTGCCTCCTGCCTCAAGGAAAATATATTTCCAGATGAGTTTTAAGAGAGGAACTTGAGAATCCAGCCTCTGATTTTTATTGGCCAGTTTTAGATTTACTTTGAAGCATCCAGTGAGTGTTTGTTGAAGAGTCAAACATATCTGAGCTCTAGGTTGATGTTCAGAGTGATTACGAGCACCACTGAATAAGGCCTTTTTCACAGCTGGCTTCAGATGAAAAGGAAGAAAAGGCGAAAAGTTGTTCAAAAGTCAGCGCAAGAAATCTCCGCTTGACCAACTGTATTTCCTCTTGTGAACTCAGGCGCACTACCCTCCTCCTCACAGCGCAGACTCTGAGTAGAGAGCCCCTGACGACCCGTGTGGAGGATGAGGTGTGACTAATCGACGTAGCGATGCAGAGGAGGAGGAGCTTAAATCCCCACAGCTTCGCAGATGCATCCCCTCCGGTGCCCGACCGCTGTAGTGCCGGTTGTGTCGACTGTCACTGTGGGAATGATGGTGTCCCCGGCGGTGAGGGTGATGGGAGTGATGGTTGTGATGTCCTCGGCTGGTGTTCCAAGCTGTCCGCAAAACCTAGAGAAGAAACAAAGGAGAGGAGTGGACTGCATTACACAAGCCTCATTCACACACTGACGTTTTGGAAACTTTTGCTGACACTGAGGGAAACGTCAGGCCATGAAGAACTAAGTAAACGTTAGTTGGGCAACACTGATGTTCTTCAGGAACAACAAATTTTATGCATGCTTCATAATATCTGGTGTTTGATCCAACGCTTGTAAACACCAGCAAGAGTTGACCTGTGCTTGCATTTGCTAGCCTCAGTTTCAGCTGCGTTCATCTCTGTTTGTTCTAGCTGCTTCCTCCTTAGGACTGGACCACTGTTGTGCAGCTTGAGGTGCTCTTTTGGGGACAGCCATCTTTTGTCCTCTAAGCAAGGTGTTGGAATATTGAGACCAGCTGCAGCTATATGTGGTGAAATGTAATAATATAGGTAATATAGGTCCACTTTATATGTTGTTCATTGAGTGACATCACAATACGTCTGTACAACGTTCACCAGCGCCAAGATCTGTTAGGCCAATATTCCCCTAAGTTGAGCATGCTACCAATGCGTTCTTTGTTGGCGAACATTTAAAATCCATCTACAATTAGTCATTCTCATTCTCCTCCAGTACAATATTTCTCTTTGCTTTAGATAAGTCAACCTACATTGAGCTCAGCAAAATTGGCCCCAGGAACACACTTTCACTGAAATTCACGCTCTTATCTGTCTCCAGAGTCTTGCATCATGGCATCCTCTTCCTTGCAGATACAGGTCATCAAAGTTGATGAGTTTGAGCCATTCCAGCCTTTAGATTTAATCATCAGCAGTGACCCTGCCTCTTTTAGCCTACAGACAACACTTACAGCTAAAAGAGGATAACCCCAGATTAAGCTTCTTTAAAATTCCTTTACAGTTTTCTCATAATATAACTGAGAAACCTTTCATATCAGGATAAAAACTCATTGAGACAGAAATTCAAAGCAAAAACTCAAAATAATGTTAAAATAAAAACTAATGAAAGGTTCTTAACTCTTTAGTGCCTGAAAACAGAAATTATAGCCAGAAAATTCTATTTTTTTGGAGCTGAAATGTTTATTTCACTTTCTGCTGAAATCCAAAAAAATCAAAATTTCCATAACATTTAACATATACATTTTTTGTATGTCATTTGATACATTAGGTGTTTTTGGCAACTGATAATCCATTTGAGGACATTTTTATGTTTTTTAGTAATTTGTTGATCATATTGATTAGATAGAGGTATGTAGAGTGTATGTATTAAAAGGCGTTTAAGGGTTAACTATTATAACCTCAGTGGAGACAGTACACGGTAACTTTCTGAATAATCACAGCTTGATGTCATACTTGCTCCATTGGCAGATGGTTGGTCCCGGTGCCCTCAGTTCCAGCCCTCCTTTTTGGCCCCTGCCCTGTGTTCCCAGCATGCTCGGAGGATGGTGAGAGGTTGCGTCTGGAGCGCTGCAAGAATCGAGCCATCAGGACTCGAGTCACCTGAAGGACAGGTAAGAAGGTCATTGATGGAAAATGTACTAAAATCATGTTAATATTTCTTGTATGTACTATGAATAATGTTCAGGCGAACCTTTAGGTCTCCAAGAGAACGGTTGCAGTCTTTAGGTAGACGCAGAGGTGAGGTGGGTGGAGGTTTGGAGGGTACCTGCACCCCAGTGGCTGCAGCTGATTTTACACTGCCTTTCCTTGGCAAAGCTGCAGCAGGAGGCAACAAGGTGCGTGGCAATAGACACGCCTCAGAGGATGGACCTTTGGTAGAAGGAATCAGAAAACAAGAAGATTTGGGGTAGGGTTTGAAGTTATAGACTAAAACTTATGTCTTGATTTTTTTAGCTAATTTTTTTGTATATATGTTATTTTTGTGGAAAGAAATGACGAATGGTTGTAGCATTCAGGCCTGAGATGGCTGGGCCCCTAAAGATTCTAGTAACTGGGCCTACCTCAGATGTCATATAATCATATCAAGGCATACACAGTGGACTAGTAGTATTAGCTACCTCCCCTTCTCCCCTGCTCCCATTTTCATTACAGTGCCATGTGTAAGACAATTCTTTATGGGTGGCAAAAATAATCTTTAAATTGTTGCATCCTGATGCGGACGTAGATGAAGATGCATTTGATTTAATCTTGAGGCTACTGCTAAACTGCATTATCAGTTTTGTTTTTGCGGAAGAAAAAAATAAGTATAGGAAGATGAGACCTAAGAAATATATTTATTTTGTTTTCCAATGAATATTTAATGAAGCTGATCTGAAAAACCATTTCTAATTAATAAAAGAGTTCATATTTATCTGTCTTTATAATTTTTTTGATCTCAAAAGTAGCCCCGTGCAGTAATATGGCCAGTCAAGGATGCCACTCACTACGTTGCATTGTAATACATCATCATATTGAATTGAACTGAACTGTTAACTTAATAATCGTAATTGAATCGAATCATAAGAACAGTGAAGATACAAAGCTCTGCAATTCTTTATCCCAATATGCCACAAGAATTTGATCTGGTTCTTTATTTTCTCAGATTTTCTATTGCATGTTGGGTCAACTGGAATTTTGCTCTTAAAGGGAAATCACACCATTGTACTCCACAGGAGGTGGAGTCTCTCCTTCCCATGTCATAGTGAAAAAAATTATGAAACATTTTTGAGCCTCTGAAAGGCACACATACAATCTTATGGAAGTGCTGTTCCACCAGTGTAACACAGAGTTGAGAGGAACAAAGCCAGAGGGAGTCTGACTTTAATCTTTTACATGTTTTAAAATGACATATCTAAGTTTGGCTTTATATGATTTCTGCCACATGTAAGCTTAAATAATGCATATTATAGCTCTGAAATCTGCAGGCCTGTCCACAAAGTATACATTACATCACAACTTTGCAAAAAAGGTTGTACACATTTAGGAAAAGGCAGTGATGCACAGAATATGTACTTTTGCTGTTTTAATAAGTTACAGAAAGCCTTATCGTTAACAAAAACCAGAAGTTATTCCTAAATTAGGATTGACCATGTCTTGCTAACCTCAACAGGTGCCTCCATGCACCCAAGACAGCTTTCCCCAGAAGCAGCACCAGTCAAAATACCAGAATTATAAACTTCCATGTGATTCTTGTAAAAAAAAATTAAAATGCTGTTACCTGACTGATCCTACAGCAACAGAGTGAGGAGTTTTAAACACACAATAGTTAAAAAACGCACTGGAAACATTTCAGTGCACTTACATTGTTGAAAATGTCTATACTCTTCTAAATGGCATAATTTTGCATTTTGTTGTGCAGCTTACTCTATGTACAGAAGTTTGCCTAGTATTTTGATAATTAAAAACAAAAACTAATTACTCAATGTCAGGTGTGTAGGACTTCTCTTTCTGTTCCAATGGTATTAGACAGGTATCAATATCATATAACTTGATTTACCATAATAAAAATGCTTCTAATTTAAGTAAACTGTTAAGCCCTCCATTAGTCTAACCATTTCAGATAATCTTAAGCATGATAGTGACAGTCATCCTTACTATAATTTGTTTTTTTAATTTAATTGATGGCCTAACATATTTTTAAGCAATATTAACATAATATAGAGGTTTAGAAATCAGTAAAGTCTAACACTGTATCACATTTGAAATTATACTGTTATATCTTAAAAAGTTAAATATATTACCCAGGCCTCTTTTTATATTGTTGATTATGAAAAGAGATATTAGTGAAGGTTCTGTAATGTCTAAATCATTTGTCTAGTTATTAGTAATGCCGGGAATAAATCTAATCCTAATTTTTACAAAGCAACACTGCTACTTAAATCAAATTTCAAGAAAAGACTGAAACCAAGCTACCCAGCTAGGCTAGAAACAAAAACACAATACTGAAGAAAATACAAGTCAAGAAAAACAACAGAAAAGAGGTAGAAATATGGGCACAAAACAGCAGGCATCCCAAAAAGCAGCCTCAAAGTACTGTTTAAAAGATGGTTGCACAATGAGAGATCAGGGACATTGTTAATATTTAAACTCTAAAGCTATGCAAAAACAGCTCTTTCTTTGGTAATAAAAAAGCAGTATGGTAAAAACAGGAGCATTTGTTCCCATAGGAGAGGTTATCTCCAACAGTGGAAGTAGTTTAAGTTTCTGTCATGATTAACTCATGGGTGGGGTCATGGATGGGGGAGAGAGAGGTCAAATCACAGTGCATGAACACTGTTGATGATGGCTTTTGATAGTGTTCCCTGTTAAAGTTCACTACAGTCGGCAGTATTACAGAGTCAGGGCTGTGAACAAACACAGAACTGACAGCTGGCCGACCAGAAGGAGGTATTTGCAGAGTCAGACAAAAACTTTATTGGATTTGAGTCACAACCTTCTTTCAAAGTTTTCTTTTACGTAACAAAGGAACTACAAAACCTAATGTCTGAATGCTACAGCTACATCCTACAGTTAATAAGTCAGGGCGTATCACCTGGAAATAACACAAAAAAGGAAATGGTGCGGTTCATTATTGTCTCTGCTGCTAAATCTAATTTATCATATTGTAATCACATCGCTAATTTACCTGCCTTGAAAGAGTTTCATAAATCACTCCTGATTGAGGACACATTTGCACATCTCCTCTGCTGTTGAAATCTACAGTAGATACTTAGAGGGTTTGATAAATGATAGAAATTAGGTGCAAATGTGTAAAGTTATAAAGCTCCAGGACAAATTTAAGTGTTGATTTTAGATTTTTCTTACAGAAAATTGCCTGTTACATGTGAAATGGAACAGAAACTATTGAAAAACCACAACATCACATCACAAAGTTCCTCGCAAACAGCATACCTGTGTCTACAGATGCTTTGCTTCCCCCAGAGCCGAAGTCAACTACAGAGATACAAGCAAAAGTTGTTGAACTAAATGGTAATGAACACACAGGGATCAGGACAGGATCAGCAGGCAAGAATGAAACAATGAGAAGAGCAAAACATTTATTCATTGAGTTAAAATGCAGAAAAAAAGCTGAAATGTTAAGAATAAATTTGAAATATAATTTGGAGAATCATTTCAAAAGGGTTAGAGAAATCACAAGTGCACACATTTTCAAACCCTCTGAGGTTTATCCTTCTGGACAGACACATCTTGGCACAATCTCTTGAAGGTCTTAGTACTGGTACACTGTATGATCTACACTATATTTATAAACTAAAAGAGATAGAATTTTTTTAGTTATAAAAGCTGATTTTAAAGGGCAGCTTTGTCTATTTCTCCATACAAGGTACACCATAGGGGCATTTACATGTGCTGTTCATTTAAGCCACAAAAGGTCTGCTATGTTCTCAGATATTGGCTTTATTTTCAAAACATTTCAAATTCTTCTTGAATTTGTTGTATTTCTTACATTTTTTTCTTAAAGGTCTCATGTTCTGGTGTATTTGACCGTATACATAATGTCCTGGGTGTACATTGAGCGAGGATTTGATTTAAATTGAATTTAAATAAATAAAAGATTTCGTCTCTGTAGAGGATCAGATGCTGCTCTTTTTCCCTCCCCTTTGGAGGAATTGGCTCTGAGGGGACAAGGAGGCTACAGGAAGCTACAGGCTGTATGTTTTGTTTTGTTTTTTTCAGTAAAAGGTGTCATGTTCTTCTAGTCCCCAAGCCCTTTGTAACAACATTAAAAGAGAAGAAAACTGATTTTGCTGGACATGGGACCATTAAAGTTTGCAACATTTTTACCCATTAGCATTTATCCTTTATCCTCAAAACTGAGTTTCAGTTTTAGTCTTTTTCTGGACATTTGACTAGTTATCGACACTGTTTTCAGTTTTATTTACAAAATGTTGCATTTCAGATTTATTCATGCCTAAAACTTGTCCTCTGCCATGTCACAATGTCCTCAAAATACCAGTGTAATTAGAAAAAATAAATGAATTTGACTTCTTATCCTAAAATTTCTCCACACAAACACTTCACATCCCTGCACACTGTAGTATGCTAAATTTAAAGAGAATGACAGCTCAACTTAATGAACTGTTTGTGTATTTCAATATTGATAAATGCTAATAAAATTAGTAATAATGTCAGTTTAAGAAACACGTTTAACTTATTACTTTAATAATAAAAAAGGGCGATGAGTCCATAATAACATCAGAGCAGAGCTTTTTTTTTATTAAAAAAAATAAAAATAAAAATCACCTTAGCCGGCTAATTTATTGTAGGAAACTGTACCTAAAAGGAGGCTGCTTTTATAGTCTGGCAACAGCATATTTATTTTGTTGACATTAGCAAGTCTATCATTAATGACAGTGGCGAAGTCGAAAATGATGTCAAATTCCCTTTATTTTTCATATTAACAAATGCTGCCTGTCTGCAAACAACTATCACTTATAAAACAGTGTTCAGTGTTTTTTATGTAATAGATATCTTCATAGAATTATGAGGCCATGCCATGCAACCAAACCCTAGTACACTTATGTTTAAAACAATGCTTATATTTGTGTCTCCCTTACCTGTATCAGTGGAGGAACCAAAGCCAGGCTCACTGTGTGACCTCACCAGACGTAGGAGGCCCTCACTGTCCCTCCTCAAACCTTCCCCGTCCTTTTCACGCTTCCCAGCTTGTCGTCTGAGGTACAACAGTTGGCCCAAGAGCTGTGGCCCATTACTCAGACCAGTAATGTGCTCACTTGCAGCTGAGGAGGGTGAAATGGGTGGAGCAGAGGAGACAAGAGCAGCTCCTTGGCGTGAGGGAGAGGAGGAGCCTTGTGTCTCTGTGACAGACGATCTCTGCTGAGAGGTGGAGTTACCTATTGCTTCCAGCTGGGAACAGCTGCTGGCTAGCATGGCTTGGCGATGCAGAACTGGAGATCTGCTGGACAAAAGAGCAAACATGTCCTTTTGGCCAGCATATTTACATGCAGTAAGGAAAAGTCTAAAATACTGTGACAAACTGACCAAAACAAGGTGATCTTGTTCACATTGCACTTTAGTGTCTGGAGCTGCAGCACAGGCTTTTTAATTCCTTACTCTACAAAATGGCATATCTACAGCCAATAAAAATTCAGAGAGAGTGAGATGATAAGGGCCCAAAGTGTCCTGATAGTGCCGGTCACTTTGGGCTCTTATGCATGCACATTACTGCTAGAACATCACTCTGAGAATTATTACATGCCCCAGTATTGTAGAAACTTTCATTTAACACTACTTCCAGCCTGAAAATGTATAAATGTATAAGCAGTTTTATATGTTTTAGTATCTTTGCATAAATAGTTCTGCCATTTGAAAAGTAAGAAACAAGAAATTTCTCTTTTAAACACTGGTGTGTAAGAAGTCAACATAGTTTTTATGTTGTTTATTGACAGTATTAAGATAACTGTCAGCTGTCACTTGGAGTCAGTGTTTTGTGGCAGTAATTTTACTAAAGACAGGAATTGTCGGTACAAGGTGACACAAAAGTTCACATGGGATTATGAGGAGTCTGATCCTTCCCAGTTTATTTGTGTCTTTCAGACACAGTGGAGCATCCAACAACATTAATCCATTATCTCTGCTTCCCTCAGTTTTCTCTCTTTAATGGGGTTCTGTGGGAGCATCATTCTAGTGTTTCTTTGCGCTGGTTAGAGCATCCAATTAAAAATTGACAGTCTTCATGAAGTACTATTACTATTGCTACTACTACTAATAATATGAATAAAAATGTAGCTGGCAAACAGGACTGTCAGCTTACAGTGTTAAGTTGAGGGAAGCTTTTCTTGCCTGTCAGGGAGGAGTTTGTGGATGTCTGACGTCACATGTAAGCTATCAGTGAATTGAATCTCCTCCAGTGCATGAACACTTGGACAAGGAGTTCATTAATGTAGGGCTCTTGCATTACCCGACTTGACATGTATATACTGTACAGTATGTGCATGCTTGTGTGTGTATGTGTTGTCACCTGTATGTGTTGGTTGCTGTGCTGGGTGAGGAGCAGGAATTGGACCTCTCTCCTCTGATGAAGCGTTTGGCTCTCGGCCCTCCTGCCAGTGGAGACTCTGGTGTCTGAGAGGGTGGGCCGCGGAAGCTGATGTATTCACTGCCGTCTCCTCCGTCTCCCCCCTCACCAGCACTCCTGCTCCTGGTGCCTCTCTCTCCTTGGTTTCTTAATCCCACTTCCATCAGACAGGAGTCCTCAGATGGGGAGGAGTCATCAGGTATGTCTACAATCTCTGACATCAACAGAGACCCACTGTCCATGGACACTAATGGAAAAACATCAGCATGTTTTTTTCCCTATAAATGAACAGGCTTGTACTAGTACTAAGCTTTTTAATTCACCCTATCTTAAGTAAAATTATACGGTCACCACTGAGTATAAAAGCCTTGCTTATCACTTTTTCAAGCCAACATATTGTAAAACGCAATAAGAACAAATGCAGCCTTCAACAGTTTAACATTGGCAGAGGTGTTGGTAGACACAATGTCATTTATATTTGACAAGTCTATTCTGGTAGAAAAGTAAAGAACTGTGGAAGCTCCTGGTAGTTTTTCAGATCCTAAATAGCAATAAATATAGCGTTTGCCCTCATATGACAATTGTAGGTTATAAAAAAATTACAGTCTAGCGCATAACATTTAAAATCCAAAGATGTACTTCCAATGCAATTTTTTTAATCGATAAGTTTACCTGCCCCCTACATACTGGTGCAACCAATAAACCAGCACAAAATGCTGCTTAAACATTGCTGTTGCCACTGCTTTTGGAAGTTTAACCCATACATCTAACACTGAAAGTACCTGATGCTCTAGAAAATTCAGTATAATTATTGTGCACTTGCAAGGGTCTGCTCCTCTAAGTTTCTCAAACCAAGCTGCAGTTCCCGTTTTTCTCCTTCATTAGTTCATCCTACTGCTTTTAAAGTTTTCTGTTAAATGTCTGAGATCAGGTTTCTAGAGATTTTAGTCTTCTTTCTTATAACATATCTGGAAAAGCCCCACTGTGTGAATTTTCATGTCTTACAAAAGGACAGTTGTTAATATGTTGCTAACTAGAACTACATTTTTTGAAAAAAATATGACATTTAATGTCAGAATTTTTGATTGTCTCAAAAAATGTTCTCAGACTTGTTACTGAAACATCCATGAGCACTAACTCAATCAAGCCACACTTGAAACAAGTCTTTTATAGAAGAGACCAAGGCTTTGAGATAAAAGACTGTAAGCTAATTTAGTGGAAGTGGCAATGCAGTCAGTATACTGTGGTGTAGTTTCTATATGGCAGTGATTTTAAACTAGCTGCCCCAGGGCCTCATCAGGTCCTTCACAGCATCCCATTTAACCTATAAATAATATTAAATTAAGAAAATACAGGGACTAGAAAAACAAACTGTAAAGAGTACTTCTTTTTGCTAGATCCCTGCAGTTACTAAAGGGAGATGATGTGATAGAGATCTCATTTTTAAAAGCTAGGAATAATATACATACAGGAAGAAAAATAATTCAAAAAATATTTATATATTCTCAATTAGTAATTTTTAAAGAAGTAAGGTCTATCAAAAAAAAAAGCTCCATGTACAAATGGTGTTGATGACCCCGACTTTAGAGCCGGATGTTGTTTTTTTGTTCCAATGATAGCATTCACACTTTGAAATTTTTTTTGTAAAGGTTATCATAGTGAAAAAAATACGTAAGACTAATACATTTTCATTGTTTTGTAATTGACAAAAAAACTTTTGTCAAGGGATCCAACGAAGTGCTTACATATTAGTTTGCGTACAGCATTATTTCCTTATCCCTGCCCTACTCTATACCATCGAGTAAATAAACACGTGAAGCACTTGTTAGATAAAAAAGACTTCTTGATAAAAAGGACAAGTGACCCACAGATGGGTTGTGCCACTTACATACTGCCTAACACCATAAGCTAAAAGCCCAGATAACTTCCTGTTAGCTTAAGGGATTCCATGTTCCTGTGTGTTGAGGATAAGATTGAATGTATAGGAAATTGTTTGCTGGAAGACAGTTTTAAACTTTTTACGCAACCTACAGAAAGACAGTGCATTTTATATACCAGTGTATATTGCCAACAACAATGACCTGCCATCTTGTGCCATTTGCAGCCATGATAAATTGCAGTCCAGCATATGCCATATAATGAACAGGTAAATTCAAAGACTGGTCATGTGTGTTATACTTGATCTATTAGTTTATATATTATTAATAGTTTCTTTTTTTGCTTGAATTTGGAACCAGTCATCATATTTTTTGGTGAGCCAAAATTCTAACAATCATTGCATTGCACCACTTTCATTTGGAGAAACACTGTATTTGTTTAAAGCTGTTGGACAAAATGAAGATGAATAAGTATGGACACATTTTATGATTATATTACTCTAATTATTGTTTATTAACTGATAAAAATCTGTAAAGAAAATTAACACTGACATTTTTTTATTCCTTTTGGTAACGATGCCACTACTTCATTATTTACTTCTTACCTTCTCCACTGAAGGCTGTAGAGGTTGCTCTCTCTCCAGACAGCTCAGTGCCATGGGCATCATACATTGTTGCCTTGACAGTCAGAATACAAAAGGATTAACATCAACACCATCTACTTTATATATTTAAAAACAAAAACACATACACACACTAGCTTACCTGACTTGCAGCTCTTTGTCCCATCACAGCTTCATAAGGAGGAGGGCAGTCAGTGGGGTAGAGAGGAACAGGACTCTCCATGGAGCCGTTATAGGTGATGCTACATGACATTCAAATAAAAATGCCCATCAGGTTAATTTTGTAAACTCTAAATAATGCTGTTAAACTGTAGCAGAGAACAGGGCTAATGAAGTTATACAATAATTCTCATTAAATGCACCTCTGAGCATCTGTTTCTGAGCTGCAGGTGTATTCAGGAGGATAGTAAGGGGGCGGAGGGATGGGTGGAACAAACTCCTCAAAGTCCATAATGTTGGTCAGGAAGGCATCTTGAGGAGTGGTGCATTCTGGGTTGACTGAGCGAGAACGATGTGGGGCCAGCTGGGCAATGAGAGCACATTTGACACACACAGTGAATAGGCATAAATCACCATTTGAAGTCTAATACCTGAATTCAGGTGCGTAATTTATTGCTGAGTGCTTATGGCTTGCAACAAAGAAGTGGACTTGTGTTAAAAGTGCTGTGTGTGCACTCACCAGGTGCACGAGGTCCAGGGAGAAAATGTGGATACTGCAGGTCACAGTGGACAGAGTACAGATGATGGTGGAGAGAATGCTGAGACCACACGCACTGAACAAAAGGTCCTGCAGGGAAATGCAAGTGGAGATCATTTTAATCTGTCAAAGGAAAAGTCTGTTTTCCTTGGTCTAGCTCAGGACATTTGTTATATAAATTAACCCTTAAATGAACAGATGTATGACTGTGTTTGAAAATTAATCAATTCATATTTTCTACTGTATCCAAGCTAACATGATTTTTGAGCACATTTTTTGTATTTCCAAGGACACATTGCCTGTTTGCAGTATATATTTAAACATTTTTAAATTTTCTTTAAAGGTCCATCATCCTGCAAAATCAATTTCTTTGCTTTTAATTTTGTTAGAGGGGGCTCGGGGAGCAGAGGAACATGACATCTTTTACTAAACTCTTAATTCACTGAGATATGTACTATGCCTCTTGAAAAAATATTTATCAGCAAAAAAGATATTGTCTCTTATCAGGCAATTCAACTGGATAGCAAAAGACTTTTCAGTAACTGGTTATACTTTACATACAGTCAGACCGTCTTTTTCACTATGATCTGAAATGCAGATATCATAGTTTATCAGTTTCATATTAACTATACAGGCAGATTTTTTAGGCATATTCCAAAATACTGGATAAAAATAACATTAATAATTGGCCTCCCACCTTTGCTACAAGTGGGTTCCAACAGGTCTATCAGTTCATAGAGAAGTACACCTCCTCACAATGGACACGAGGAGGAATCATCTGTGTATTTAAGGATCTATGGACGTTAACCACGTGAGTAAGTGGGAACCAGGAACTAACACAATCCATATCCTACCCACCTTCAGCTGGTGTCTGACAGAGTGACAGTCAGCATTCAGGTAGAGCACCAGGGTCTCCTCCTCTGTGATGGAGCAGGAGTGTGTGGGTGCACAGCACACACACAGACCGTTCTCCACCTACATACACACACACACACACACACACACACACCCACAGGCGTGTTTTAAAGCACTGAGCTGCACATTACAAACATACTCACAGTTATTCTTAGCACGTTCCTGTATGCATCTGGCTAGAGGGGCATTTCAGCGTGAGGCTGAAAAACAAACTTGCACAATGTTGTTTTACCTGGCAGGTGAGCATGGACTTGACCATCTGTGCATTCTGACAGGAGAGCATAGAGCCAGCAAGACTGAGGATCACACACACGGCAGACAGCAGCATGAACAGGGACACCTGTGGAGGAGCACAAAGACACAGAGCTGTGTTTAGATTTAGAGCAAGATACCAGAATTTGTTCCATCCTCAGCCAGTGTGTTTTGCGATGTATATTTAAGCAGAAGAGTTTGGCAGACAACTTTTGAGAAAAAACTATTTTTGCCATGGCTAAGTATCCTTCAATTCATGTCCAGATTAATCAGCATGAAACATTCTGATGGCTTCTGTTTTGTAGAATTTACACTTGATATGTAAAATTTAAGCAGAGAGCAGAACATTTTTATGATGTTTTGGTAAACATTGTTGAGATATATTTCTCTTCTTAAAATTGGAAATTTCAAAACCAGCTTTCATGCCCTTTGCAATTTCTGGTAGTCACTTAATCAAAACAGTTCAAAGAGACTGTAGTTTGAAGGTTTCACTAGGTAGCTATTTGTGGGGATTTGTCATCTTCATTAATCGACAACTGCAACTTAAAAATGTTTTTTTGACTCTACTCAGGCAGTGGTCATACATGGAGGCAAGTCTATATCAAAGCTTTGTACACACTTTTATATTTGTTTGAAATATGTCCTCCCTCTATTGTGCTTTGATGAATTAATTTCTGAAATTGAGTTTTAACTACAAACCCATCACCTTAACTACAGATGTTTGACTGCAGAAGTCTCGTACACTTTAAATGTTCAAAACACTGATTTAAAATTATTGTCTAAGTCAAATATGCTTCAAAATTTACCTGCAACCAGAATCAGAATTGCATTCTTTTATTAACAGCCTTGTCAGGTATATTTGTCCTAGAATATGTTTCTCTCTTTCATCTAAACATAATTTTCCACTGAGTGGAACATTTTTAATTTCATGATTGCCATGCTTCTTAAGGACATTTGGTTGCACATTGATTTTTTTTTTTTTTACCCAGCATGGCTCAATGATATGCAGATTTTTTACACAACACAAAACACTTAAAAACTTGCTGAAGTTTTCAGGGTGACCTGCTGATATGAATGCAAACAGACAATTTTTCACCCAGACTCTACCTGGGGCTCCTTCTGACAGCCCCCTACTCTCTTTTCTGCATGAATTTGAGGTGAGCAGCAAGAACACAGCAGGGTATATTTAGAAAATTAACCACAAGCCTGGGGGATAGGGTGACGATGTTTTCACTTTTATGTTTCTTAGTTAATTTCTTACAATCTTAGGTTCAACACTTGCAACAGAATTAGTCTCCAGCTGTAGGGTGCATGTGTCAACAACCAAATTAACCAAATTTTGGGGGCCACCTGTCAGACATTTTCAGGAATACACTGCAATATTGATAAACCACTACAGCTAGCAGCCTTAGTCCTTTTCTCACATGCAGCACTGAGTAATTTTCAGGGTTACCTAACCATAAAATGACCTGAGATGCTTGTTTACACTTGTTCCTGACAGCTGTAAGTTTTCCTGCAGGTTACCTGTAAGTCAATGGAGAGTGGGGAAGGGGTTATCTCAGGGGTGGGCAAGTGGCAGTCCAGGGGCCACATGTGACACCCCTACTCCCTCGGTGTGCACCCCCCCCCCCCCCCCCCCCCCCCCACCACCAAATATATCAATATTTCCAAGAAAATAGAGCTGTAATTAGCTGTAATTGCTCCTGTAACACTTTCACATGCTCTACAAAATGCCAATATACTTAAAAAACTGATTAAAAAAAACTCTGTTACTGCATGAGGATAGTGGCTGAATCTGGCCTAAATTCTGTTTAGCTCATTAAATTAAGTATTACACTTGCATTAGAGTTAAAATACAGATCTTGATAGAATACTTCCTCTGAGAGTTTTTCATTTCTCTTGTTAAATTAAAAGTGGTTTTGACTGTGAATGAGGCCAACCATTGCCACAATTTGGCCCCCTGGAAACAGTTAGAAACTAATCTGGCCTTTATGGTAACTAAACTTTCAGGCTTAAAGTCTGGGTATTCACACATGTATCTCACTCAAGTTTTTTTAAATGTGTGATTTAGAATTTGAGTGCTAGTTTTAGTGGGTGGTATCATCACACCTGACTTTATGTCCTTATGTTTATTTTTGTCTCTGCTTTCTTGACAGTATTCTTTGGTACATTCTATAAAGACACTCAAATACTTTGACCTGTGTCTCTGAACATCCTTCTATCACAGCAGGCATGCAGTGTGTGTTAGAGCCTGTTTTTGATTAAGATAGTGTGTCCCAACTGTCCTTCTAGGATTAAGGAGTGCATGATAGTATTTACAGCAAGAAACTTTATAAAAATACTTTCATTTGGACATCAGACATCACATCTCAACCAGTGCAGGCCCTTTTCACAGTGCATTTTCACAAAAGCCCTGCAACAAAGCACCACCATCATTGCCCTCAACATGTTGACTTGATTCTGAGAGGATGTAATATTCTTGGTATTTCAAAGTGAAATATGGCTTTAGAGGAACATGAGAGGGCACAGAACAGCTTGAGTCATGGGCCCTGCTGGCTCCATGTGGTTCCCTCTTACCTTTATTACATCTCTGGTTCTACCTCTTGAGACATAAAAAAGAGGGTGGTCAACTCATCCTCCCATCTCATTTCTGCTGTGCTCATAGTGATGATGAGCACCACAGAGGTGTATATCATACAGATTGAAGTGAAACTCTGAATGAGGCTTTAAGGCAGATGTACTAGTGCAGAGGTTCTCAACCAAGGAATGGCACCAGACTGTAAATAATTTGTTTTGGGCCTGTTATTGGGACTCTTTTTCGAATAATGGAGACTAAATTATTATGAAAGGATGACCACATCCTTCCATATTTGTCTGTAAAGCTTGACAGCACAGACTTAATACAATCGGCTCTCTGGTCCCGGCACTGCTGTGGTTGAAAAGGAAAACCTGAGATAAACTTGCTGTTAAACCTTGGACTTATGAGTCATTCACCTGTGCTATAGACAAAGTTGTAAATATATCTGACTGAACATTAGCTGTTAGGTGTAACTGGAGGACTCTCGAGGCGCTCAACTTCCTGTGGAAGGATTCAATGCAGAGCTAAGATCTAATAAAATACCTGTCATCAATCAACAGAAACATTTGATCTGCTTGGACTGATGACCAGCGCTCAAAACACACATCTCCATTATCTAAAAACAGTTTTTAAGGCATTTTCTCCCTGCATTCAGAATATGTAGCGGTACGCAGGGTGCCATTATGGTGGAGTGGGTAGCTACATTGCCCTTACCACATATCAAGGGTCTTGTCTTGAGCGGTTGGCCTGGGTTTGATTACAACCCAAGACCCTTTGACAAATTTCCTCCTCTGCTCTCTCTACCCTTTTCTTAGTCTATCTGCTGTCTCTCCACAATCAATGAAGATCAAAAAAAGGCCCAAAAAAATAAAATTTTAAAGAAAAAGGAAGGTGTAGTAGTTAAGTTAGTTGCCGTCTCAACTGATGACTTTCACTGCATTCCTAAATGTCATTGTTAAGCAAAAGGCCGGTCCGTGACTATATTTCATTAAAGAAAACTGGGCTGTGGTACAAAAAAGCTTGGAGACAACTGTTTGAGTGGACAGCAAAAACAATTGGGTGGTTATATACCTGAGTGGCCCTCCCAAGTATTGCCTATGTGTTGTAACTGGTGCATATACATACCACCAGGGTCAGAGGTCTCCTCCATGAGATGATTCCAACTATCCCTGATGCCACCACCTGCAGAGCAACAAGCTCAACATTAGACAACACACCCATCAGGATCTCTGTCATTTTAGCTATAACACCATCAGTTGAGTGTGCACTTACAAAGAAGCCAGCCCAGAATGGACAGGACTGCCTCACACGGGCCGAGGAGGTGAAGGCCATGCTAGTAAATGAGAATGCCAGGACCATGGCCCCCAAGCCCAGGTGGCACAGCCCCAGGTACAGGAGCAATCTCGCCCCACCAGGCCCCCGTCCTGACATGCCTCTGCGACTATCCGACCATCCTCTAGACCCAGAAGCTGAAGCCACGCTGCTAGAGTCTGATGGTGAAGGCATGTTTGTGGAGGAAGCTTGGAGAGATTTCAGGCTTACCCAATCTTCAGAAAACAAAGTTCAGCTGTGTGGGTAGAAGTGCAGGAGAGTAGGAGAGGGAGAGACACAAATGCTGGCTTCAGAGCTCCAAAATTATGCACCAAGCTCTCCACTGGCAAGTGCCATGGGCTCTGCGCAGTGCCCCATGGTGTGGTCCAAGCAGGGAGTCCAAGAACTTGGTCAGCAGAAAGTGGAGAATTAAACAGCCAGAGCTACAGTACTCACCTCATTTGACGTTTCAGCCATGTTTGTTTTACTCCATTCACTGTCCATTTTAACGCAGGTCACTACAGCCTATAGAAAACTATATACAGCATTCTCCAGCTCAGATGATAACACAAGCAAACATCACTGTTATGCTTATTGTTTCTCTGTGCACCCTCCTCTTCTTCTTCTGCCTCCTCTCAACAGTGGCATTGCGGTATGTGAAGCCCACAGCAGGCCGCAGACTCTGAGAGCATCCCAAAGAGAGCAGCTGATCCCTCTTCGTTTCACCCCCAGGGTTGAGATACCATGAGTGGGTTAGTCCGTGCGTCCGGGCTGGAGGAGCTCCATACGAACATGTGCCCTCCCTCCTCCACCTCTTCCTCTCGCGACCTTCTCTCAGCTCCTCTTCATCCCGTCACGTCAGGAGAAGAAAAAAAAGAAACGACGAGGAGATCAGAGCCCAGAGATCACATCGGTTAGTTCGGGAAGGGAAGGCTGATTACCTCGACGTGAACAGGAAATAAAAAGCCTCCATCGATTTTCAAACTGCACCAAAAATAGCAGCCGGGCCGGGGTGGACGTTCCCTCACGGGTGTCGATCTTTAACAACTCCACCTCTGGGCTTTTGCGGTGGTCCACACGCACCTAGAGCCCCCCTCCTCCTCCTCCTTCTCCTCCGCCGCCTCTTTCCTCCCTGCAGTCACGCGGGCATCCCGTTCAGACCCGTGTGTGTGCGTGTGAGTGTGCATGTGTGCGTATCCCGGACGTTGTTGCCTCCCTCCACTCGTCATATATAAACATCATAACATGAGCCTGGCTACATGTTTAAATCCTGCAGGGTTCGTTTATATTAATTGGCCCCTCCCTCTGCCGCCCTTGCACCCTCTCTTCAGTTCCTCGGAAGGAAAAAAAAGGGAAATGTCAGTGCTGAGAGCGTCCCTGCGTGATGACAGGGCACGCAGCGGCATAAGAAGAACGTGCAGGCAACTTTAGGATGCGGCATAGCGCGCGCACCGTCGTGGTGCTGATGCTGGGAGGGAGGAGCGGTTGCTGAGCGACGAGCTGATGCTGCTAGCTGCAGCAGCGGTGAGGGGGAACAGCTGATGGGTTACTCACGGCAGGGGGTGGGTTCTGAAGATTCAAAGGGCCCATGACTGACAGAGGGCCTTAAAAAATATGGTGTTATCAGTATTTCACTAACTTTTACAAACTTTTCCACTAGGTCTGTAAATATCTCTTTTCTCTTCACTTACAAAAATTGCCAAGTTTTCTTACATTGTTAAATTGCAAAAAAAAAAAAAAAAACCCTTAAAGATACTGGTGTAACAAAGGGGGCAGGGGCACTGCCGTAAATTTTGGGTGCCTTGAAGATACCCTTAAAGCTCCAAACATCTCCTCTAGGCCTAGCATCTGTCCAGGAAGCAAATAAGTAAAGGTGACTAAAAAGTGGACCACATATAGCCTCATTATCACAGCCAAGTTGTTCTGTCTACAGACAAATAAGCTTTAAACTGTGGGGGAAAAAAATCACTCTTAAGCTGAAATATATATTATGAATGTTAAATAAAATTATGTAATATTAGTAATTCGTGGCATTTGGACCATTTTAAGAATTTAACATAAGTCATTTATTATTTGCTTTTAATTTATAGTCAGTCTTCATTAATCTCTGATCTACTGACTCTTTTAAAGATTTAAAACTTGTGCAGATTGTACATGTGTTTTACTGTAAAACAAGGATGGGCAACTTTAATTACCAAGAGAGCCACATAAAACCTTTTTTTTTTTTTTTTTAAATATAGATACATGAAAATAGCGAACGTATAGCTTTTACAAAACAATCATACCAACAATAATATTTTTTATTCATACATAAATATAAATGCATAATTTAATGAGCTTAATTAAAGCCAAAGTAAGCTTCTTTTTCAATGCAATTAAACAAGTGTTCAACAAAAAATAAAGAAATAAATTTGCATTGAAAACAAGAACAAAAGAAATAAAGCGTGATGAAATTTCAAAAATCTTGTAAAGGCCTACGGCAAAAAGTTGATTCATAAAAAACACTTATGTTCAAATATTTTTAGGCTCCCCTTTTATTAATGGGCCCTTAGACTCTTCCTAACTTCCCCCGTCTTCATGAATATAAGGAAGATGCTTTTTTAGCGTCAACCAAATAATAAACAGAAACAAACAGTACAGAAAAGGTGTGTAGCTTTAGCTTTATTACACTGCCCCTTTTAACAGTCAGTGTGGCTCTGTTGGTGGAAGTCTTCTCCGTTTATACTTGATGTACAACTCCAGCTGCTCAACAGTCACATATTTGAAATGTGAGACAGGTCTGTGTTATCTGACAATGATTTTCTGAAGTGTCCCTGAGCCCACATGATAATATCCTTTACAGAATTATGTTGTTTTTAATGCAGTGCCACCTGAGTAATTGAGGGTCACAGGCATTCACCGTTGGTTTTTTCTTACTGTTTATGTGCAGGGATTTTTCCAGATTTTCTGAATCTTTGATGATAGTTTAGACAGCAGATGATGAAATCCTCCATTTTTTTGCAACTGTATACTGAGAAAGGTTGTTCTTCACTGTTGGACTATCTGCTCACACAGCTGTTCACAAAGTCAAGAAGCTCGCTCCATCCACGCTTATGGGATGATCCTTTTATACCCAATCATGACACTCACCTGTTTACAGTTAACCTGTTCTCCTGTAAATTGTTCCAAACAGGTCTTTTTTGATCATTCATCAACTTTTCCAGTCTTTGTTGCCCCATCCCAGTTTTGTTGTTACGTGTTGCAGGCATCAAATTCAAAATGAATTAACATAAAATACTAATCAATTTTAATGCAGTGTTTGATTGCACTGAACAAAATTTTGTTGTTATATTTAATGTAACAGTGACATTAAAAAATTGAATTTTATTGACCTGAACATTAAAATTCTTGTCTTTGTATTCAATTGAACTTGGATTAAAAAGGATTCGCAAATCACTGTATTCTATTTATACTGATGTTTTCCACAACATTCCAACTTCATTGAAATTGAGCTTTGTACATTCTGGCATTCATTCACCCATCATTTTCCATTTCCAAAACACTCCACAAATTTACTCCATACATTCAAACACATCTTTGTTTTACATTCTGACCTTTGTTTAAGTGAACACACATTTCCCTCTCAGTTCATACTGACGCTCTTATCTGAAACAGCCTCTGGTTACTGTGGACACTTTGTGGTACACTCTGTTCATCACTGATGCTATAATATACCCCTTTGTTTAATTTGAGTGCCTGTGAATTCCTGAATAATTTATGTCATCAATGATATTTATGGAACAACAAAAATGTTTTTCAATTGGATAAAAAGACTGGACACTACAAGAGCTGATTTTCTGTTTTTAGAAAATCAGGTCTGTTTATGAAACTGATTGCTCTCTTTATGAATTAAGTTTGTGATTGTTTTATTTTTGTCCAAACATCACCACAGTAAGTGATCTATGAAAATATGAAGAAAGCGTACAATATATGTAATGAATTGGGGTTAAAACAACTATGGTTTTGATTAATACTGACATTTGGTTTCCAGCATTATTTACTATCTATAACTACTCACAAAAAGTACTGTCATCTACTGTTATTTTTTTTTTATATTATCTCTCATAACTTGTGATTGATTATTGTCTTTTCAGTGTCAAAATGTCATGTTTTGTTTTAAATTACATTTAAATACAGCTTGTTATCATCTATTGTTACTAAGTTCCTAATTGTGTGACCACTGTATCCAGATGCTTCTCATGATTTTTACCAGAACAAAAGCTGTTGGTCTCATCAACCAAAAAAAAAAAAAAAACACAAAAATCAACAGTTTGGAGACCTTACAGATATCACTTTTATACAGTATGAATAATTTTGGACCCAGCATTGACCCTTATGGGCCCTGGTTGTCCTGTACTGTCCTGAGTACTCTAGTGGTGTGTAACTTTTTTTGTATTTATACTTTTAAAGAAATTATGGTAGTTTGAAGGCAAAGGTTAGTCATGCTAAATATTTATTTTATTTAGATTTATCCTTTTTTTCTCACATTGCACTATTGAGCAAAATGGTTAAAAATAAAAATTTAAAATATCTTACTTTGAATGTCGCACTTACCTAATTTTTTGCAGAGTTCTGTAAATGATTCTTACTTATTACTTTAAACATTCATAAGTGAAAAACAATATACAAACTACAGCACACACATGTTGTTTCACACTTTTATTTAACAAGCGTGGTTCCGTAAAGTACATAAAATGTGGTGTGACAGGTCTAGAAAAGGCAGAATGTGACAGTAGATGCAGTAAATAAAAACCATCTGTCAGAATCTGTTTAGAAGCCATGTTGTAGAGTCTGGTTTGTGTGAACTGAAACTGCCCCAACGGGAAGACTGTCATGCCAAATACAGCTAATGTGTGATAGTGTTCGATAAGAGTTTTACCAGGCACTTCAGATAAAAGCAAGACCCACTAAATCAATTAAAAAGGGGTACTAGTGGGCACTGCTGCTTCCCTCACATCCTGTCCATTCACTTACATTATCCATCATTCTTTCATCCCTCTGCTCGGGCTCTCATGTTGCACTTATCTCTGCTCCAGTCGACTTTCTTTATCCATTCACCAGCTAAAACAAAGCCTGTTAACCAATCAGTGTTGGTTTATGATTCATCTGAAGAAAACTAAATTCAGTAAAGTGACCAACAGATTATTTTTATCTGATGGGATGCAACCAGAATTGACGTTTCACTCATCACTGAAAAATGTCTAAAAATTTCTGCAAGACCTGTTGAGACATTTACATGATCAATAAAAGGCTGTAAACGGTTTTCTGTGGTGGCAACACAGTTGTCAATCTAAACAACTTTTTTTTGCATCTCTTTACTGTAAAAATGACAAAACTTCACTGTTACTCAATAGTCAATATAAAATGTTTGCATACATGTGTGAAAATAACACATTACTTTTTTTTTACCATAGAAAGAGGTAATACAATGTCGTATTGAAACATTATTGATTATTTTCTTTGGCAGAACATGATTTGCACCTCACTGAAAACTCAGCAAGATCATATCAACTGATATCTATGTATTTGAACATTTGATTCTGTTTCTGCAGACAAACTTTCCAAAAAGCTGCTCTGAGTGTCCTATTTCATTTTTTTTACATCGCCCCTTTGTTTACCACAAACATAAAATCATTTTTAAAGAAACATAAGTCAACATTACTTAAACCTATACACGTTTAGTGTGTTGAAGAGAGTAAAGACGTAGATAAAGTTTTATGGAGAAAAAATGGTCAATTTATGCCAATCGTGTAAGCATGTAATGATAAACTCAACTTAGGATACAAAATGTATCACAATATTGGATTCAGGTACCATAATTACAAGTTTTTCCACTTTTACGGGCATGACATCAAAGTAAATCTTTTATTTGGTTATTTTTGTAAAGAATGCTAAATACGACTTTTCTACTGTGGCCTTGAGTCGCCAAACACAATGACAGAATGGGAGCTAATTGAAAAACACAGAATAAATGAAAGAATACAAAAAAACTGCAAAAACAATAATTAAAACGCATACCTTTTTTAAAAGTCAAAAAAGGGAAATCCTTGACAAGCCAAACAACACAACAAAAAAGGAACAAGAACATGACCAGAAAGGAAACACAACAAAAAAGGAATACAACATAAATCAGAAAACACAACAACAAAACGGCACAGACGCATCAACATACAGGATGAATAACAAATTTGAATTTGGTCATGTTTTTTACTTGGTCGTTGTGTTGTTTTGGTTGTTTTTGTTGCACTTATCAAATATTTGTTGTTTTTGTTGTAGTTGCATTTTGTATTTGTTGTGTTTCCTTATGTGACATTTTTTTTTTTAACTATTACTGTGTTTCATAATTTGCTTTTCCATTTGTTTTTGTGTTTTTAAACTATTTCCTGCCATTGTGTTTTGAACTCAAGGGTACAGAAAGTTTCCTCCTAGCAATATTTTTCAGTCTTGTTTTGTGGCAAATTAAACGATGTTCCTCAGTTATGGTGAAATTCTTGTGTGCTTCTGCTTTAGCTATTGATGTTAATAAGGGAAGCCAAAGGCAGGAAGCATCATCTGCAAATATTCGTTTTTGTTCAATAAATTTAAACTGCCCGTATTTGTTGTCATTTTGATGATATAATGAGGCATGGCAACATTCATACAATTGAGCCCCCTACAATTGAATTCTTGTGGCAAAGCATTTTAGCTAAAGTGGAATTTGCTGCACCTCAAATTCAGATCATCTGATGAAAATGCATAGATGCTGACACATACAGACCAGCTTCCTTTGGGTTTTATAAACAAATCTGATGTGGGGCAGTTCCGAGCAGGTTAGCGGTCAAACTTCAGAGAGTAACAGCATGATATCTCTACGTTTTCAATGATACCATGTAAAACCTTTCAGGCTAAACCACTGTCATTCAAATACAGTCTGGGTCAGAATATGACCATATAAAACAAACAAAAAAAACACTACCTGGGTAGTTACGCCCTCTGAGTTTAGTAAATGACACAAATTACTTTTCCTGGTACAGGTATCTTCTAATTGTAAACCAAACGCAGCCAGAGTCTGTGAGACTCTGTGAGCTTCTTCTGTGTGGTGTTTTTGTTGTATGTGCTAACATGCAAAATATGAATTGATCACTAGCAAAAGTTTTTTTTTACATATCTGCTGTGTTTAAAACTAGACTGCCAACCTAAATTTGTTTTAAGACTTAAGGAAGTGAGTGTTGAAGGAATGAAAAAGTCCTGATATTGCAGAGAAATAGTAGCCGTACATACTATGACTACTATTTCAATCATGAACTGCTCAGTGACGTGCTGACCCCACTTTACAATTTTTACATGGCGTGAAAACATCGGAGGATGTGGCAGATTCATCACATACAAAATACAAGCAGAATGATAAAAGGGAAATCCATCACTAAATTTCATGTAAAAATACTCTGATGGGGAAAAAGTATAAAAATACCAAGATTTTGGTGTAAAAACAATTCAAAAGGCATTTAATATGGTAGCCCACCAGATGGAGACAAAGGACTGGCCTGTAATTCTCTGCAGTAATACTGATGAATTCTCAAATTTGATTGGTGATCTTTGATAGCGACATCCAGCATAACATCTAGAGAAGAAGACATTTGGAGGTTTTTTTCTCTGTACTACTCGTGATTTTCACCTCTCGACCTGTGGGGCCCTGTAGGATAAGTCAATACAGACATATTAGTAAAGTTACAGATATATCAGATGACACTTATTGTAACAAGTCTTATATTCAGGAGGAAGTAAGTCAGGATTCCTAAACATTTAACAGTTCAATCATATAATACACCTTTAAACTGAAAATAATTTCACTAATTTTTTGCAAAGCAGACCAGTTGGCAGTCTACACGGGTGCATGTATGGCATTCGCCTTAACATTTTAATTCAGGGTGCATATAATGACCAATAAATAACTGCCTGTTAGCATGATAATTAGTAGCATACTGGCAGCTTTAAGTCATTATTGGGTGCTTTTTGGTATCTAAATGTCCATCATCTATAGTTACTGGGTGTTGACCAAAATTTTTTCTTTTAATATCCTCCTAAACACCTCATTAATAGTAAATTAAGAAGTTATTACATTGTGATCTGCTTCACTTAGTATGGTCATGTAAGTTCGTTGTGCCACCAATATTACAATTTCTCACTGAATTACCCTCAGTAAATGTGGTGTATTCTGATTAACCAAAACAGAAAACAGACTTAGTAATGTTCATACAACTCCTGATTAAGTCTTTGTACCTAATGTTCCCAGTCAGAAGTGAGGTTTTGTTTATAATTAATTCACCAGTAATTTTACACTTTTTACTCAATATTTCTTTCCTATTCAAAAGTTGCAAACTGTTCACTCTAATGTAATTAATGAAGCACATTTTAAAGAAATGGATAAACAATAACAAAAATGTAAGTCTATCGATACATCATCATAGTGAGAAATTTAGGTCAGCACAATTGGAAATAAATACCTCATGAACAGGCTACTTCCAAAATCTTCCAACTTAAAGACTTGGACTTTGCCTTGTAAGTGTAAAACTATAGCTAGATTATTTATAAACATAACTTCATATCAAAATAGCAGCTATATTCTGACTTACAAAGACTTCACAAAAAGTTATTCAGTTTGTGGGGGTTTTTATAAGAAAATTCAATTTAAGATAGAACAACGTGGTTGTGGTTCTGTTACCTCATATGTGTAAGGATAAGGAACTAATAGGCACTTAATAATGATCTTTTCCCCCTTTGTATTCTGAAATAGTGATTAAAGTGACAGATTATTTTACCAAATTTTAACTAACCAGGGTAGTTGCCATGCCATCTTAAATTTAAGACCTCTTACAGAAAAAAAATCAGACTTACTTTTTATTGCCTTCAATTTAAAAAATAAAAGATCAAACTTTTTAAAATTTGAAAGTATTTGCAAATGCTTCTATTTGGCTTTGTTTGATAGTGGGAGTTAGTTTGAACTTACTGGTTTCTTGCTTGATTTCTGTAGTATGTCACTTGCCAAAGACTGAAAAGACTAAAGAAAACACAGAAAGACAAAAAAGATGAATTAAAGTTTGGGCTTTGGTAGTAAATGTGTACATCTATGTATCCATGCTTGTAAACCAAAGGGGAGAGAGAATGGTGATACTGTTTTGTCAGTCTTGATTACATTCCATCTCACCTCTTCCACATTTATGCTGGACTTTGCACTTGTCTCGAAGAACCTGATGCCATGATCTTTAGCCAACTACAAACAACAGACAGTAGATCAGGATCAAATGTAAGCCATGACAGAATCCTGCTTCTTATCTTGAGTAAATATTTGAAGGGGCATAAATTAAGAGCACACAAGACATACAGACAATAAGACTCCAGGATGATTTGTTATGTTTGTAGGGTGTGGTAATCTCACCTTTTCTCCTGTTTCTTTTGAAACTTTTCTCTTGGCTTCAATGTCGCACTTATTACCCAGTAGCATTCGACTGACCCCAGCTGAGGCATTCTGGGAAAAAAAGATTCATTGATGAGTGAAACTTCAGTACTTCTCTGTTTGCCGCACTCAAGTCCATTAAAGAAGATGAATTAGGGAAGTGAAGTCTTTACATCAAGTGTAATCTGCAAAGTTGCACTGTCTGCTGTTAGGGGCAAAATCACCCTCAATGAAAATAATATTTCTAAATTAAATTTGTCATTTTAAAAAATGGAGAGTTGCTGTTAATCCATCGCACTTAAAGTTGCTGATTTTTATTTGGCAAAGATGCAAAATGAATGCATTGCATGTGTCTTGACAAAGAGGAATGTCTTCATTAATTAACTTAATTTTCTTTAAATGAAGTCTGCGCACCTTAGGCAAATAAAAAAGATTTTTTTTTTTGCAAACATAGCTTGCCTTTTGTGTTTAAGTCTATGCAAATTATCACATTTTTATTATTATGCCTTTTTTTTTAAAACTTGCTGACAATTAACCTAAAATATGAAACATAGGTCGCACTGGTATAGCAGCAGTGAGTTTTTTGCTGTCACCATGGGAAAAGGGGTTTTAACTGTGTTTTTATTTCTTTGTAAAGTGTCCTTGAGTACTGAGAAAGGTGCCTTTAAATAAACGGCATTATTATTTTTATTATAAATGTGTTTTTCTGCTGGTCATTTACGTTGCCTTAGATTAAGTCCAAAATGTGAAATTTTTGTGCTATCATGTATCTATCACTGAGGAGTCTTTTCAGATAAATTAGCAATACACTGGTTTTATTTACCTCACAAAATAACCGCATGTTATTTACACCAAATGAAAGAGAAATGCTGTTAAAAAGTCACACCAGCCCCAGCTCTGTCTCCCCATGTTTTCCTGCATCAATGCTACCATTTGCAATGGGAGCAAACTTTCCTTAGCATGACAGACCTGACAGATCTGATAGACACATCAATACACAGGACATATAATTGACTGGTCCATCAGGGCAACAGCCCATAGAAAGGGCTTGGGGAGGGCAGCACCTTTCCAAAACATACCCAGAACGTGACTGAACAATCATTCTGTCAGTCACATTCATTTGTGCTTGTCAGATACTGTAGTACCCTGGGGCCACGGCCAGCAGAGATTAGTACATAACACCAGCTAATCTGTACAACAAACTCTTGACCAAACCTTTTGTGGGATGAGCAAAAACACATTTTCCATTAAGAAATTCAGTGTTGTTCTTTGTTCTTCATTTAAGGAGGAAATGTCGTCCAGTTCTGCTAAAACTACTACTAAAGCAGGTAGTGTCTACGCTAATCCCCATACCAGAAGCCATTGTTTCCACAACAGCATATTCTCGCTGTCGCCATGCTTGTAGCTCCTGCCTCTTTCTGATGTATCTGCCTACTTACAGACATTGAATAAAACTGATCCAGCTGCAGTGCAAGGTTTGTGAAACATGGGACATTTACAGAAAAAGAGGCAAATGCCAACTTTCCTTACAGCTTGCAGTTGGATATATTTCACTCTTTTTGGATGGACTTGGTGCTGTTTTCACTTTTTCAACAAAATGGAGACCTGCTCAAAGTATCCAAGGTTTTGAGCGAAAGCCTCGTGGAAACAGCATGTGAAACAAAAGAGAAAAGTAAAATGTGTCTTGTGTCTTTGGTGCAACACATTCACATACAATACTTGTCCTGAATTTTTCTGGATGAGCTTCATATGTGAGCACAAACAGCAGGCATTTTCCTAAAAGCTCATTGGTAAATATTCTCTCACTTGTCTGACAAGGAAAATGTTCTGCCATGAAGGACATGTGTCAACAAGCTAGCCTGTTAATGTTGCCCTTTGTCTAGGATGAAGGGGTTTTTTTCTGAAATGTGCTTTTTAAATTAACCCTGCCTCTCTTCACCACTACTTAGCCAAAAACCCTCACCTCTTTGATGCTCTTCATCCAGTTCTGGATGTTTTCGAAGGACTTCTCATCTGTGATGTCATAGACCAGGATGATGCCCTGACGCAGACATACAAAAACCAAAAAGAGTTAAAGGAGTTAGAGAAAGGAGCAGCAGTGAAGTCAGCCTGATTATCCAGTCTGCTTGTTTCTGCAGGCCTCCTGAACTCACCATGGCTCCTCTGTAGTAAGCTGTTGTAATGGTCTTGAACCTCTCCTGGCCTGCTGTGTCCCTGCACAAAACACACACAGTTAGAGTACTGACGCAAGCATGCCTTGTAAGAACTTCAAATTAAAAGAGTAGAAAAGATAAAGCTGGAGATCTTAAAAAAGTGAAAGTGCACAGTGTATTTTGTTTTGCTAGGTCAAGCTTATTTCTTGTGGCTGCAAAAACACTCTTACGTAACAGCCATGTAAAATAGCTTACTGGGCAATAAACCCTGTCAAAAAGCCCTGACATGGAGAACAACAGAGAGGTTCCTCCTTTTTTAAACTTGTTTTACTTCAGAAGTATCTGCCACGCCATATTACAATAATATGAAGCAATTTCACGTGACCAACTGTCAGTTCTCACCACACTTGTAGTTTGACTTTCTTTCCGTCCACATCGATGGTTTTTACTTTAAAGTCGATGCCTATGAGACAACAAGGGGACAGGAAAGAGCAGAGAGGAGGGAGATGATGAGTTAAATACCTTAGATATGAACTCAAAACACACACCCAAGCCCACACACAAATAAACACACATTGCAGGATATATAGGTCATCCTAACATGGGTGGATTCTTGGTCACTCCCACTGTGATTATGACCCCCTCAGTGTACTCTGCGAGGAAATACAAAAAGCCTTGTAGGTTGTGATTTACTTTCATACTGAATGGACAGAGAGATACTGGATGTAAGTGGTTTTACCCATGGGTAAAAGTGGACAATTGCCCGAGGCCTTTTGCCCAAAGAGGCTTCAAGAAAAAGTCTGTTTATGTGAGCATCAAATATGAGGTATATGTATACAATTACTGTCAAGGATCATGAAATTCATTTTCCATTTGCTGCACCATGCACACAGTCTAAACAGCACAAATAGATTGGCAACATTTGGACAAATAGTTAAAACTGGCAACAAGTAGTATCAGAAAAAAAAATGCTAATTTTTAATGTATTTCGCAATGATATAATAAATAGCATTTTCCCTGCATGTTCGTCATCAGTTTTATTTGATGTAATGTTACTATCCTAACTGTGAAATTTAAACTATAATCTCTACTTTAGTTAGAAATGCTAAATAATACTCCCTGCAAATTTCTGCACATTGTTTCAAACCCAATTAATAGATTCAGAAATATTTTGGTGGCATTTTATGCCTTTATTGAAAGAGGAGAAAGGCTGTAGGTAGACTTGTCTAAGGGGGTGAGAAAGAGCAGGATAGCACATTCTGGGCTTCAGGCTGGCAGAAGCACATAAGGGACGTGCCTGGTTGCTCACCGCTCCACCAGACCAGAACTCCATAAACTGCATGTTTGATAGAAAAAAGCAGGATCTTTCAACCAGAATCTTGGTGAGTTACATTCAATCTTT
This sequence comes from Cetoscarus ocellatus, assembly GCA_037902135.1. Classification (NCBI taxonomy): domain Eukaryota; kingdom Metazoa; phylum Chordata; class Actinopteri; order Labriformes; family Labridae; genus Cetoscarus; species Cetoscarus ocellatus. Next base: position 807,408 of record JBAMNC010000663.1, on the reverse strand, counting down.
GTATCCACAAAATCCTAGTTGCGAGTTGGATTTGTCACCAGGGGCAACTCCTAAAGTTGGAATTCAAACTCAGAAAGCTGGAGGATTAAGTTGTCCCTGGATAACAAGCTCCTAAACTTCATTGCTGTCAACCCTGGTGTGACATCACATGAAGCTCCAACAACCTAACTTTGGGGTTAATGGAAAGCACCATGACTCTTAAAAATTTCTCTGCAGGTACTCTTTTCACTTCCCACACATTTCCACTGACTGACATGCACAAAACCCTCCTTCTGTGAGGGCGTGCAGTCAGTTCAAGTGTCTTTCCTATTTTCCACCTGATGAGCGCTCGCATTGTTTGGATGGAAAATGACCTTATACCAAGATAGCTCCACAAGGTGTGTGGTTCACATGCACATACAGCGCTGCTATCCCCCACTGGGTCCACATTAGGCCTGTGCTCAAAATATCAGTACAGCAAAATATCATCACACGCTCCTTAGAGATGCATGTATCGATACGGATTCCACAGAATCGATGCGGCCTCAAATGTTTTTGACAGTTGATGTCAGTACACTTTGGCTAATGTTAACAATGGCAAAGTTTAAAGTAGAAGCCAAACTACATGATGAAGCACATTTTCCAAATTTAAACTTGGGTCTATAATCTTTGAGGACCTGAATTTAAGTTTCTTAACTTGTAGAATCATTTAAAACTCATCCTTTTTCTTCTTGTATTAAAGTCAAATCTTGTGGGAAATTCTGTTAATAGCGTAGTCAATATTCACAATTTAGGTGTATCGGGATACGTATCGTATTGTGGTGGCCTCAGTGTCGGGATATGTATCGTATCGTGAGGCTGCTGGAAATACCCAGCCCTAGTCCACATGCTCCTCTCCCACCAATAGTACCGCTCTGACACTGCCTCTGGAGATGGGGCAAATGGGGGGATAACTCTTCCCCCCAATTCTGTCTCTGCTTCACAGTGGAAGTGAAACATCAGAGGTGTAAATGTTTCAATCTGAAACAGCAGCATCATTGTCCACTTATTTCTGCAATTCAGGTCGTGCTTCCTCTCTTGTTGAAAATATGACTGAAATTCATTAGTGTCTGTTTGATTTATCAGCTCTTAAAATACCCCCAAATATTTTGTTTCTGCAGTAACTGCATTGGTGTTTGCCTAAGGCCACCAAATGACTAAAACCACCCCTGTCTGTGAGTTGTGTTTTCTTTTCCTGCTGGGTGGACAGACAGATAGACAGCACTGGGCAGAGGAAGAGGAGGAGGGTGGGTGTCCTATGCAGGCCAGAGAGCCAACCATTCTTCTGGGAACATGTAGATGGTGAAAAAGATAGGAATGAGGGTGGGTGGACCCTCTGAGAGAGAAGTGAGAGGAATGAGATCTGAGGGAGAGATGGGGGAGAAAGACAGGGTCAGGGAAAGAGACATTCAACAGGGAAGAGGGAAAAGAAAGATAAATCAGAGAAAGAAAAGAGGGAGAAGAAACAAGAGCAAATGGGCAAGTTCAGACATGAAAACAGCCTGAGAAACCTGTTGGTACAGAGCTGTTATCATGGAAAAGAAACTATGTCAACATGATCACATCTCCCTGTGGACATGTCAAGTATGAAAAAATGGCAAATATCTCAGTAATATCTACATACCGATGGTGGAAATGTACGTAGAGTTGAAATTGTCCTCAGCAAATCGAATAATCAGACATGTTTTGCCCACTCCGCTGTCCCCGATGAGCAGCAGTTTGAAAAGGAAATCATACTTTTTCGCCATGGTCGTAGTTCTTCCCTGAAAGTTTGACACAGCTGTAGCAGGGAGGAGAGCAGAGGTTGTCCCTTCCTGAGGTACTTTTCACCAACGAAGCTCAAAAGTCTTGATGGTTAAATCAAAGCAGCCTTGTTTCGAAAAGATTTATCCATGTAAAGAGTGCGTCCTCTGTTCTTTTTCCTCCCTCTCTGACTTGTCACCGGTAAATTCCGATCCCCCCCCGTGCCTCTGTTCTCTGCTTGGACTGAGTTGGATCAGGCAGAAACTCCATCAACAGTCTACTCCAGATCAGTCTTCATCTCCAAATCCCCACGGTCTCCATTTTCCTCTAACTTAGAAGTCTATTTCAGTCCGTTCACATTAGCACCGCAGTGTCTACGTGTTTTGTCTGCCTCAAACAAAACTTGCCGTCGGCACAGATCCCAGATCCGCTGAAAAGGCTACGTAGTGTGGGAGTCTCCATGGGAGTAACGGCTCGGAGACTGCAAGCACGCAACGCGGCCACAAGATGGCGCCGTTTGACTGGAGAACATGAGTAATGGCTCCACACTGTAGCGAAGTCAACCGTGATGACTGTGGGGCCACAGTGATGGCCTGACTTTTAGAAGGCCAAAAGGTTACAAATGCAGGCACTAAATAACACAATAACGTATAACTTTAATCAAACAAATTAATCTCTGCAGTCCGGTAGAAACCTCATATCAGCATTGATCATGATTTTAATTAGCCTTTAATTAATCAGTGCTCAGCCCTGAAGGCTGTGAGTGAGCTTAAAAAAATTCACAAATGAAAAGAGTAACAAACAACTTCCAATTATATTATTAGAGTGTTTACTTTTTTACCCCCCACCCCCAAATAAGTATTCTGTGCAATGCGAGGTGTCTTCTTGCCAGCAAACTAATATGTCCTTCATCCAAAATTATGCTGCCAACATTGATAATGTGAGATAAAAAGAAAAAAATCATGGAATTAGAGCAAATTAAGGGCCTTTTGTCTTATTGGCAGTCTATTTGTCCAAATAGACTACATTTAGCAATGCTTAATGAAAGACCTTCATGGAAACCATTAAAACAAATAATATCTATGTTGTAAATATCAGAACATCTACCAGTTGTTCAACATCATGACAGAAATGTTGGCTTTTTACTTACTGTGATGCACTTTGCCACATAGTACTGTAATGGCAAATCAGGCTGAAACACATGGTTGTCATGTTAATGTTACATTCTTAGAAATTAAAAGTTGACTGCATGTAGTGAGAAAGAGGTCTGTGTGTGGTCCCTGGGCCGCTAGTTGCCCATCCCCTAGAATAACTCCCTGAACGGCCTGCCACTACAGATCCAGGGCCACAGAAACGGACAACCATTCACACTCACACTCCTACCTGAGGGCAATTTGGAGTCATTAATTGACCCAATGAGCATGTTTCTTGGTCTGTGGGAAGGAAGCCAGAGTGCCCGTGGAGAACCCACACATGCACGGGGAGAACATGCAAACTCCACACAGAAAGGCACTGAGCGACATGAGGATTGAACCAGCAACCTTCTTGCTGCAAGGCACGTGCACTACATAATGCACCACCATGTGACATAAGTAGGCCTATATGTCAGAACAGAAGGGACTGTTCAAATATATTGCTCTGACTCACTAAGGCAGTTTTAAAATTGCAATACAATATCCTGAAGATAAAAAAAATATGCCATTCTGTAGAATGACATAATTTTTGTCAATTGTCAAAAAAAGTATATTTAAAAAAACAACAACAATATAATAAAAAATAGAACTCATTCGTCAGAATGAATGTGTCTCTAGACAAATCTCTAACATATTCATATTCATCGACTGCACTTTTATGTATATATCTTTTAAGACAAAGCTAGGCAAGGCTATTTTATAGGTTTAATCAGGTTTGTACTTTTTAGAAATTGTGTTTGGCAGTGTTGGGAAATGGGTTGCTCAAAAATTGAAATATATTCTCCTTTAAAATGTTATAAAATTACTTAGCTGAAGATTTTGGCATACTTGTATCAAAAGTTACCAGTTAGCCTACTCTACATTTCATTTACTGAACTTTTCTTTCTTCAAAAAATACTGATCTATATCAGGTTTGGAATTAAGTTTACATCAGACAGCAATGATCTTTGCACCTTACACAAGCGCAAACTATAGTAGAGTATACCTTGAGTTATATAGAGACTACAGCTCACTCTTTTCCCCTTATCCCCTCTGTTGCATTGAACTTTTGCAAGAGTTGTGGTATGCCCAAGCCCTCATTACAGCCCAAGAAAAAAAGTCAATAAGTACTTACAGGTATGACTTTGATTAGTAACTGTAATTATGTTATCTTTAAAAACTGTAATCCCTTACGTTACTAGTTACTTTAAAATAAATATCATTACTGTAATATATTAGCCTACAGGGGAGCTATTGTCCAGCACTGGAGAGAGTTAGCTGTTAATACATGATCAATCTTTATTGTTTGTGAGCAACAAGATTGGAAATAAAATGAAAGTATTAATAAATGTATAATTGTTTGGAAAATATGTTGATAAATGGTTTGTTTTTAGAGAGCTATACTGTAATTACAAAGCTGATTAGATGTAAAGTGAAATATTAAGACAAGCAGAAAAAGTTCAAAGGGAAACTGTTTAGTATGAGGAATTTACTGGTACAATTTATCAATGACAGCTGTAGAAAGAATGGCCTTTTTGTGATTATCCTCAGCTCTTTATCGTTTTCTGTTCACATAATTTCAGTTTGTTGTCATTCTTTCTATTTCAAAATTGATTTTGAATCACATCTGGCCGATAGTATGACGTAAAACAATCCAAACAAGGGTCATATCACCAAACTTTAAAGTTATTTTAATATTTTCGTTGTAAAAAAAAAAAAAAAAATCTTTCTTCCGCCCTGTCTCAACTTCATACCGAGGTTTCCGGTGCCTAGTCAGAGTGTTTTTCCGGTGAGCAGCCAGACACGCAGACATGCCAGTAAGTAACTCTACGGCTTTTACATTTGTACATCTCACATTAAAAGTGTTTTTTTTACGACGAAAAACCAATACATACTTAAATAAGGCTGTGGTAATACCAGAATAAGCGTGTTTTACATCGTTGTTATTTTTATGTTAAGATGTGAAAACGGCTACAAAATGGCGAGACACGTGTAACACAAAGCAGCCCACGCGGCCCCTTCTCCTGCTTCAAGTCTCATGTTAATTTTGCTATTTTACAGGTGAAGTGAAACATATGAAGATGGCGTAGTTCATGTCCCCAGGATGATTTAGTAGCCAGTGTCTTCCTAGGTCTTTCACTTTGTTATAATTACCTTTCCTCGTCATTTAACAGCTGTTAGGATTGGTCGCCCTTTGCCCCTCAGAGCCGCGTTAACACGATAAAAACGGAACATAAACTGAAGAACAGCCATGTCCATAATAACACTCGTTTATTTTCCTTTCAGCTTGCGAAGGATTTATTACACCCCAGCCCAGAGGAGGAGAAAAGGAGACACAAAAAGAAAAGAATTGTACAAAGTCCTAACTCCTACTTTATGGATGTCAAATGTCCAGGTCAGTATATTCATGCAGCATCCCACACGAATCCTGATCATGTGTCATGTGAAAAGAACAGAACTGTATTTAATTAGAAGTATACAAAAGTATTACGTTAAATTTTGAATAATATTAACATTATTGCAACTCCAGTTGTCATATCCAAGCCCATTTTGCTTGTCTTAAAACAACTTTGGTTTTGCAAACTGGAGTTTAAATGTGGGACTATTACTGTTACAGTTGTTTCCTTGATTTGCTATTTTGCAGACAACCTCTAGAACAGTAGTTCTCAAATGGTTTGGTTGGGTGCATTGGTGTTCTTGAGAAAAGTCCAGGTGTGTCTTGGGAATTTGTACAATACATGTTTGCTCTTGTCATTACTTAATGATTATCTCTAAGCACGAAAGCGCTGTGCATCAAATTAAAAGTGGTGTGCAGTAGAGGTAATTGATGGATTGACATCAACATTTAGCATCAAATTAAACAAAAATGCCTTACCTTTTGACTGTCTGCTTGAAAGAAATAATGACTAATATTTCCATTTCTTGTATTTAAATTATTAATGCAATGTTGAAATGTGTCGTAAAACTGGCAAAGTAAAAGTTAATTTGTCTTAACAAGCTGGCATGATGTTTTGATAAGGATATTGAAATTAAAATATATATATTGTCAATGTTCAGAAAAATTACCTGTCTGATGAATTTGAATAAAATGTTATCTTGATGTATTTAAATTCACCTTCAAGATTAGGAAAACTCATTTTTTGGATAGATACAATAATAATCCATTTTAAACATTGCATGGGTATTAGGTGAGGTGATTACCAATTTGCTTTGAGTAGTAAATGAAATGAAACACCTAGGATAATCACATACTGTAGGTTTTGTTACAGAGGCTTTTTATAAAGGTTTGAATATGGTGTGCCAGAGGTTTTTGACCTGATCATTGGTATGCCTCAGGTAAAATCTTTGAAAACCGCTGCTCAAGAATACTCCTCCAACATCAGTTTTAGATTACCAGTTTTTGCCTTTATGTGTTGCCCTTTCATTATTTCTTTGGTGATTGGGGTGTCAAATAAGGCATACATGAACACTTGTGGCTGTCTGTTTTTGAAAGAGTTTCACGTGACTCCTTTACTCTACAGCTACACGGACATGACTGTAACCAAGAAAACATTCAAAAACAAAACTACAGTTCTGTTGGCACTGCATTGTTTTACATATTAGTGTTTGTCTTATGACTTATTTGTTGTTTGCAGGTTGCTACAAAATCACCACAGTGTTCAGTCACGCTCAGACTGTTGTGCTGTGTGTTGGCTGTTCGACAGTCCTCTGCCAGCCCACAGGAGGCAAAGCCCGCCTTACAGAAGGTACAGGACTTCGATAGTAAAGTGATGAGAGGATGTTTGATGTAAAACACTTGTTCACCCCAGAGCAAAAAGAAATCTGAGTAAAACAGTTTTGTTTAAAAAAAAAAAAAAAAAAAGGAATTTTTTCGATATCTTTCCTTTAGTGATATTGATAGCAGTATTAAGAAAAGTAGGAAGTTATTCAAGTAAAAGCTGTGGATTTTTATAGGCGTGACTATGAATAATTAACTTATGAATCTTGGTTTTGTTATTCAGGATTTAAAGGTCTGATTTTTTTCTGTTGTGGGCCAGCACTATATGGCAAAAATGGCATGAACCAAACTTCTTTTAAAAACTGGGATACTGATATAAAGTTAGATTTTAGAAGTGTAGTTTCCTTTTGCTTTAGTTGAATGCAACATATGACACACACCTTATTTGAGTTTATGAGGGGTTGATAAAATGTCAAGCATTTTGTCCATTTCTTTAGACTTGTAGCTGTCAGTCAACAAAACACATTTTAACAGTCTTAAGTTATGGCAGTGAATAGAAATTTTATTTTATAGAAATATGCAAATCTCACTATCTCTCGGAATATTTGTATTTTTCATGCTCCCCTGTTCCATGCAGTCAGATGAAACTCGAGTGAGCTATAAGCGATTGTCAAAGTTATTGTTACAAATTTGGTTTATGAAAATTCTTGTAATTCTATTGTGAATACTTAAACCTTAAGGCAACATAGATGCTTTATAATTAGTTAGGGATGGACAATAGTATCAGACCAACATTGACAGCTATTTGGCTTAAAAGCTGGTTATCAGTATTGGCAGATGTATAAATTTTTGCTGATATTTTAGCCATATGAATTGGCCATTGATATTGTACCATAATTTTGTACCTCAGGCCTCTCACTTCTATGAATCTGTTGTGCAGTTTACTAAAGAACAAAATGTTATTTTTCTTGCTTCACACCTTTTTCTATCCCAAACAGACTGTTATCATTGAAGAAACGGGTCAGTTTTAGTTAAGTGGAAACTTAGTGCTCCTGACCCTAAATATTAGTTGCACTATCAGTGATAATGAGTAAGAAGATTCAGATATCGGCAAAAATCCAATAATGTGCATCCCTTTTAAGTAGTGTATCACTTCAAATGGTATCACAATAACTAATGAACAGTTTTATGCAGCATTCCCCTCAGTTGACAGTACTTGGGTGGGCCACATAATATGCAGTCATCCAAGTACGATTTCAGGCCATTTTCTATTCTATTACATTTGTACACTGTCATCACCTTGATGCTCGAGAGAGATCTCCATCGCACATTCTTCTCTTAAACACACCTATTTAAGAGCAATGCCTCCTGGAAAATAAACCAGCTTCGTATGCCATGGTTTCAGCCTTTTTTCCAGCTTTTAGTTGTCAATATCATCCTAAATACTAGCACTAGTTTTTGGTGATGTTGCCTGAAATAAGGTTTGTGTTTAACAAACACGAGACTTCAGTGTTTAATTAATTATTATTAAATCAATTATTCATACACTGTCGCCACAGCCTTGAAGACCAACTTGATCCGGTCACTTGTTTGAGGGGAAACTCTCAAACAAGAGGTCACAATAAGATGATACATTTGAAATAATGTAGTTGCTTCCAAGTCGAACCGCCATGTTGCAATTCCATTGTAGCTTAATAATAGCTTTTTGCTCTTGCTGATTACGTTTAAGCTGAAAACATCATGAAAAGTAGTTTTGTTTGTTGAGATTATCACAAATAGTTTCATAAATTTTTGTTTGCTACAGAGTTTATAATCAGCCATGATCCAAAACACAGAGATCTCCCATAGGCTTTTCGTGGGCTTGCAGATGAGGGAACCAATGCAATGCTAACTTTCGCGTTGGCCAACAAAAATACGTCATCCCTGCACCACTCCATACGGATCATCTGCTGTGTCTATGAAATGTTAAGATTCTGAGAACAGTTTGACAGGTTTTTTTTAGAATCTTTTATTTAATGTACCAAAAAAACCCTGACAAGTAGAATAAGATAAAATGCTGAAGAAACCAGATGGGACAAACCTACTAGGCACCTCCACCCCCTAAGTACGGTATAATCCTGTGTGGAACACTGACACTTTTTTGTATAGTGTTGGCCTGGAATAAAATAGTGTTCAAGTCCAAAGTAATCAAATTCTGACAATAGATTCAAGTGTTAAATGCTTCTATTCAACCCTAGAGAAACCCATTGAACTTATTTGGAATAACCCTCTGTAGTTAATCACAATTGCAATTATATTCAAGAAGGAAAATTGTATTTCTTTTTCAATTAAACACTTTTTTATTGACTTTTCTTTACGGGTGCACAACCAGTGTGCAGAGTAATACAACATTAACAAGTCTGAGTCAACATTTTAAGGAAGATAAATCAAACCTAAACATGGCAGACAAAAACACACACATACAGACTAACACACAAAAATAAAATAATAAATAAATAAATACATAATAATAATCATAACAATAAAAACACAAATAATAGATAAATGAAAAAATAGGAATATTAAAAAATAATAGTAATCATACAGTATTATATTGTGCCGTTTTTCTACCTTCTTTCAAAGTATTTTTGGCAATTTTTTTGAAAACAGGGATTTTCAGAATAGATTTTCATCTGTTTAAGAGCAATGTAGAAACAAGTATATTTGAAGATCTGTGTGACCTCATATCTTAAACCAAGGGTTTAAGGAGTCCTTTAGGCCTGGAGTCAGTTTGCAGGACTTTTTTGCATTTCATCTTCAAAAAAAAACCCCTTCATTTGCCTCTGTGTTGCCCTGTCATTGTCTTCTTCATGAATAGGGTGTCATCCGAGGCATACATTAACTCTTGTGGTTGTGACAGAAATCATCATCGTTGATCTTTTCTACAGTCAGCTGCAAGTACACATCATTTGACTCAGATCTGTTTTCAGATTCTTTAGGGTGATGAAACAGTGTTTACAGTAATTCTGATACAGCTTTTATCAGAAGTACCTCAGTCGACAGTGTGCACTAAAGAAAGTGATGATGCAATCTGTAGGCAGTATATTGGTGAATTGTTCGAGCTCGAGGTCGAGGTTTGTTCTCACTGACGCTCTCTCTGTCTCACCCACTCTATCCTGTGCTTTGCTGCTGTGGTAACCAAGGGCTCCTCAGTACGCTGTGCTCAGAGTTACTATGGGTGCAGCTGCAACTATTGGCACTAAAACTGTGCTTGTTTGGAGGTGACTCAGTGTTTGAGAAGGCAGATAACATTAGTTTAAGTGTTCTCTCCTGTGTCCTTGGCAGTGAGTCAGTTTTTACACTGTAAGCACAAATGTTCAGCTTTTCCGATATCGTATTTTTCTCCCAAAAGGCCACAAATATCAGATATATGACATTTCAGAGGCTATAATGGCACCAACGTTTGTGGTATTAAGATGGATTGAAAATCAGTCTGCAACCTTTTTTCCCTCTTACTTGCCAATTCTCTCAATTCCTGAAGAAGCAGAAAAGTTTAACAGTTTCTTAACAATCAACATTTTGTTTTTCTTGGTCTCAACAGTGAAGTCATTTTCTGTTACCTGATGACTGCACTAAGAATACTTCTCAAATTATCTCCTTTTGCATCTGGAGATTGCTGAAGGCATCTTACAGTGTGTCCTCAGCAAATTGGTGCTGACATTTTCAGGATCAATAAAGACCATTTTAAATTAATAGAAATGTAGCTTTGCAATTTGAAGAAATCCAGGTTACTTTAGAGCACAAAATGAGAAAGAAATCTACAACTAGTAATAAATCTTAGTGCACTAGGATGAACCATGTTTGTAAATACCTTAAAATCTTCATGAACAATACACTTCCCTAGTCTGTAATGAGTAAATAGGTGAACCCCACCAGCCTTCGCCTTTGGAAAATCTTAAAGTTTTGTGTTCCTTTAAGGACAAGTCTTGGGCAAGTAAGAACCTGAAGTATTTAAATGATACCAACTCAAGTTCTTGATGCTGAAGACTTCTTAAAGCTTCTGTAGATGTAGTCACACAGCAGTAAATCACAGTATCAGTAGGATAAAAATGAAAGTATTCAGAATATTCTGTACTAGAAATAAAGAATGAGTTCCAAAATAGATTTCACTGTTCAGATCATTCTTCATTTTTTTTTAAAGAAGTATTGATTCATAAGTCCAGAGATTGATCTTTATTTACACACATCCAGTGCTTTTCCAGATAACTCTTGCTAAAATGCTCCCAGATCTGCAGCATTTTGTCTCGTTTGATCTTTAAAACAGATCAGTTTGACCAACAAGTCATTTTTCTGCCAAGTGAAAAATCTCCCATGAATCAGCAGTTAGGTGTGCCAGATGCAAGCATTAAACTGATTCAACACTACAGATATTAGGGGTGTCTAAATGAATCCTTTAATCTATGAATCATAATGTGGATGTAGATGAAGATGCACCGATGCAGAGACAGTGAAAAAACATTAAATCTTTGAAAATTTATTTATTTTTGTTTACAATGAAAATACAAGTTTGCTAGAGTTGATCTCATAAGCCATTTCTGATTAATAAAATGAATTCATATTTGTCTGGCAGCTTGTAGAAAATCAAGGATACTACTCACTCTTATGTTGCATCATGATATTGAATCAAATTAAATCATTCAATTAATAATCATAACTGACTCGTCAGACTAATGAAGATACACAGCTCTAACACATATGCTTCACTCCTGATATCTGTTCATCCCTCACTTATCTGGCAAGGGCTGATATTGTCTGAAACAGATGATAATTCAGTGATTATGCAAATACCTTGTTTTAAATTGAAAGATCCCCCAATAATCAGTTTTGATTGAAACAAATCAAGTCCAAGGTTGGATTGAATGGTGACATTTTGATTCAAATGTAATTCAGGCAAGCAGTGGTGATACATATGTAGTTCTAGTGGCCCCAACACCAAACCTTAAGATAGCCCTTGTGAATTTGTAGATCATGAGAGATTATACTTTCTTTCATTACAAGTAGAAACCAAGTTTTTGGTACCACAGCGACAAATAGAGAAGTCCTAGACACCCCCAGATGAGCAAAGCCTGCTTATAATCATAAAATCCAAAGTAGACTCCTACACACTGTCAAAGTAGCACAAAACACTGACAACAAATACTCATCAAAAGGTTTTATAGGGATTTTAAACAGTGTAGGACTTTGACTGCACGTTCGGCTGATTTCTTTCTTCCTTACATACCTACCTTGTGACATAGATTTTTTTTAATTAAGTTTTGGTACTTGCCATTACTGCTAAACAAAAAATAACAGGTTGTGTCATTGTCATCATATGGTAAAAACTAGAAAGAATAGAGGTCAAATTGTACACAGTAATGATAAAGAATAGATCGACATCTGTCATGAAGGTCCTGAGAAAATGCCATCATATGAAGTGGGTAGAATTTTGTATGACATTGTTAAACTTCAACCCTCAATTAAATAACTCCTTTGCTTTTCCCCTTTTGCTCAGGGTGCTCATTCAGGAGGAAACAGCACTAGTTTTACCGAAGATGATCAGAGTGAAGGAGAGCGTGAATGGAGAAACACTGCCATGAAGCTGCTGGAGCGATGAGAGAAAGGGGAGCATGAATATGAATCATGTAATTTAAGAGGCCTATCTACAGAATATGCACAGAGGGATGCTTGGCTTTGTCAAGATCCCTCCAACCACTAATAGTCGTTAATTCTTCTCTCTCAATAAACTTAGGTTGGTTTTGTTAAAATAATCCTGCACGTTGGCCTTTCAATTTCTTTTTTCTCTCGAAGGCTTTTCAGATGCCACATGTTCAGAAAAAGACACTTGACCCTTAAAATGCTGGTTTTGATCAGGGGACTTGATGGTGCGTTTGATTCACCTTGGAAGGTAAAAGTGCTCCAGTTACGAGCTGGTGTGGTGGGACTCCTCAAGATCTTCTGATCTGATCTTCTTTCCAGTAGAATATTCCAACCAAGAGGATGTTCCCACTGACGTGTCTAATTAGCAACTTGGACAATCCGACTTCCAAGGTGAACTGGAACGAACCTGCCACTCTGGCAGCTGGTGCTGTCCATGTGTACGTGTGTGTGGCTTGATTTTTGGGGAGATTATTTACCTGAAAACATTTTTCTCAAAATTTTACACTAAATACACTTCTGCTTAAATTACATAAAAGAAACCCAATTTTAATACAACTTTTACAATTTTCTTAATTTGAACTTTGAATACTGGATCATTTGTTTCATTTCATCAAAACACTAACGATAAAATTTGTACCTGTCAGATTTATGCTGGAGTGGAGCCAGTGTTTTATTCTTGGGGGACAGTTTGTCCTTGATGCCTGCTGTGATTGCTGCTCTCCGTTTGAATCAGAGTCAAATCAGGGAGAATGATCACTTGCTCTTTTCTTGCTTGTGTTTTCTGATGCTTTTTAAAAAAGAAACACTATTGGCTCTGGATTTTGTTTTTACCATTTTTTTTGGCTGTATTCTTTGACAAATTAAAAGTTTGAAAAAGAAAGAAATCATAGAAGCTTTAAAAAGGAAAAGCTTGAGATAAATGTGAAATATATAATTATTTGTGTCCTACTGTTTAATCACAGCTTTTGTTCTTGCCTGTGAGCATGTAGGCTTTTTGCACACTATCTGTGGAAACAATATTCTGTACACTGAATACAGAAATGAAATCAGGGGATGGACTGAATGATAACGTTTTGTTGATGGTAAAGGTTTTTCATGTTTTGCTTGTAAAATAGGCAGGGCTTTTAAATCACAATAAATGGTTAAAAAATGTTGCCTCCTGAACATGAATTATTTACCAGAGACCTACTCAACTGAATAATGTAACTTAGTTCTATATAAATAAATATGAAGGGAGCATTAATAAATTTCACCACAGGGTTTGAGGAGGGCACTCTTGGTAAATGTCGATGCTACTGTGGTTCAAATTCAGTTCTAACAGGTCAGTCCTTAGATGGTGGTGTATAATGGAGTGTGTGTTAGAGATATGTCCATTGTCTGTCAACAAAGCAAATGTGGGCGACTCCACAGATTCATGTAGTCACTGATTGAGCACCCTTGAGACCAGAAAGGTGGAATCAGGACACAGAGTCAGAGTTTTACATTACCACAGCATCAAGCTAGACACCACATGCCATTTTCTGTCTCAGATCTTACAATTCAGTTACACATCATGACAAAAGCATCATTCATTCAAACAACTTGTGCTACTCAATAGAGAATGTGTCTTTGTTCACACTGTTGTCTGACTTGATTCTAGATATTTGATATTTCCACCACTAAAGTGTCTAAAGGAAACCAGGATTTCTACAGATCCTTAAAAATCCTAAAGTTTGATATTTTACTTTTTTCAGCAAGTTTTTTTTACAAGTGACAGTTGTCGCTAAACATACTTTTCAAGTTTCTAGCCCAATAAAATACAGATATTGGAGTTTTGACCCGCCTAAACCCTTCTGTTTCAGTCCTCGTTTGTTTCCGTTACCATAGGCTGTGTCCACATGTAGATGGTATTCCTGAAAACTAATTTTTTTTCTCCATTTACAAAAATAATAGCCCCCAGAGTCTAATTTTTCTTTTTTAATATCTTCGTTCTCATGGAAACACATAAATGCACTGTAAAGCGCCGGTTGTTACTGTGTAATGTCCATGCATTTTAAAGTAATTTCCAGGCAAAGCAGTTTTATTTTCATATCCATTCCGACAACAAATCTTACTGGTGTTAGAGTTTAACTTTTCACTTGACTGGTGATTGCAGGCAAATTGAGTACATACATATTTTTCATTTAAATTTCAATTACAGACATATCTCAGGATCTTCATGTATGTTTTTAAAAAGAATACGAGGATCCTGATTATGTTCATGCCTCTTGTCCTGAATGTTGTCTGTAATGCTACAGGCAGGGGGCGCTCTAGTGCAACATTTAAGCATGCAGCCCCTCCCCCTGCCCATCCACCTAAAGAGGGCAGATTGAACTGATAGGCACATTATCATGTTTGTGTGTGAAATTACTGGGTTGTCTTGGTTTCTTCTGTTCTTTACAGCATTGGTTCAACATTTATTAAAAAAAAAAAAAGGACTTCTGCTCGCACAAAGACCAGCACTGACTCTCTCAAACATGTCAAGGTGATGTGTTGAGTTCCTTGGGAATAGAGGAGTAGAAGAGAGTGAGGTCAAGTAATTATAATGAGAGCAGAGGTAATAGGATGGAAATTGTAAAGGTCTCTATTAAAGTAGAAGATCAATATACAGGGGTGTATGTGACTGTATATTGCCCAATGATCAACAAGGGCCCTAAAAATACTTTTTTCCCACACAATGAAGGTATATGCACCAGATTGTTAGCCTTTTGTTTTGTTTGCAAAAAATGGATCATTCAGGGAGTCTCAGGAATTTATGTGAAAAAAAAAAACAGGAATAAACCTGGAATTTAGAAAAAACAGGAATAAACTGGGAATTTAGAAAATTCCAGGTTGTCCCTTAACAGGAATGATTTCTGATTTAGGTTGGGAAAATCATATTTTAGTAAAATCGTGACTAAAACAATCAGATATCATGCAGGTATTCTTCAGAATAACTCTGCTATTCCTCAATTGCATGTACACAGCACACTGCTTCCTGTAGGAGTATTGAGGCCATGCTCCTTGCATGCACTGTGCATTCCTCTATCACATGCACAGATGATTCTAGAACTATTAAAACCACACTTTTGTCCCCGTGGACCACGAAGTAAAGCTGAAACTGTTCAATAAACAAAACAGAACAAATAGTTAATTCCCATAAATTCCTTACCTGACACACCAGATGGACTGTTCAAAATATTTCACAAATCCATCTGGGAGAGAGCTCATAGAAAGTGTTTGGGAATGGGAAGAACCTTTCAGCAGCATATCCAGCAGGTGATTGGATGATTGTTCCATCGATTACATTCATTATGGGCCAATCAGGTAATGTGCAGATGGGCGCTACTGCGTTGCAGAACTTTGTAAATCAAACTTCGTAAAACAAACTTGGGTCAAAACATAAGTAAGTATCCTTACTATGGAGAAATTTGTTATATTGATATTTGTTTTTTATTTAATAAGTAAATGCGGTCAAAATCTGATAAAAGTGGTACTAAAGCTGTTAGCATCTATGCTAATCTCTGTAAGTGCGAACACTTCCTGCCGTTGTCTGGCTCATCTCTCTCACTTCTTCCTGTTCTAAAAGACTCTGATTGGGCTGTCTTACTTTGGCCCGAGCACAATCGTCGTAGATTGCAACTCTGCAAGATGGATCTATCTGATTACAGACATTGAATCAGGCTGGTCCAGCTGCTGCGCAGGTTAATAAATTCCCATAATTCCCAGGGGAAGTTTCCAGATTGGAATATTTCCAAATGTCCTCAGTTTAACTTCCTATAGAAAGGTTATGGAAAGTGCCCAGGAATATTCCATCTTATTAGCAACCCTTGTCAGAAACTGGGGGGAGAGTGAGGAATGACATGCATAAAAGGGCTGGACTAGACCCATGCCACTTGCACCAAGGACCACAGCTTTGTCACAAGAGACCTGACAAACATGACTTCTGATTGTTGGCGCCCTGTAAAGAGATCTTTTTACTCAAAGTTAAAGTGAATCAAACTTGCAATGTATTTTTTATAATAGAGGTAACATTTAAGCAACAGTGCGGGGTTAGTTTTGGCTGTGTGGTGGGGCCCACATTCATGTCTTTTCATAGGGCCTTTTATTTGTGGTGGCACCCCTGCCCATATGTACAAGCTTTACAGTTTGGCAGTTATCTATCTGTACATAATTCTTGTTCTTTCTAAGTGCTCGTGTGTGTCCCCCTCTTGCTTGTGTCATGCATGGCTACTAAACATTTCTCTTTATTAAACATTTTGGATGGATACAGCGAGGACGAGACAGCAGGAATGATGTGTTTAGGAGTGCAGTCACCAGGGAAGGTGTTGTTTGGACCCATTGTGCTGCACACCAGAACGTGTCTGTTGAACGCTGAAGTCATCTGTGCCAGGTCATCCCGGAGTGGGAGGCAGAGAGGGAGGATCAATAGGGAGGTGCAGAAAAAGTCATTCAGAGGCATGGCTAGATGAGTTTTTACAGAATCGATCTGAACAGTTTGCGTTCTCATCCCAGCTTTAAATCTGGAAAAATGAAAGCTGTTAAAGAAAAAAAACGACCTTAAAGAAAGAAAGGACCAGACATGGCTCAGAGGTTAGAGCAATGCGGGGAAGAGGAGGTGTGGAGGTGTAGTGAGAGAGTGGTCTTTGCTGCTCAGGGATGAAAACATGCACAAAGCACACAGGAGAGTCCCGGGTCAACTGCAAACACACACACACACACACACACACACACACACACACACACACACACACACAGAACCTTGCAGTTTGTTTGTTTGAATTTCTCCTTTGCCAAGGACAGAGCAATTACACATCATTAGCATCCAGTGCACAATTAGCTGACCTGAGCTCTAATGAGCAAGGTCTGGCTGACCCCATGTGTCTCCATGGAAACAACCTCCAGCAGAGTAGTGCCAGAGGCTGGTCCATTTGTCAGAACCTTCTTGGTAGTGCATGGTGACGAGTTGTGTCCTATTACACACAGACACAAAACGTAGGGCACGGGGCAGCAGGCAGCTCGGGTGCACAAGACAACAAACAAAGGTCGAGACAGAATCATTATGTCTAGGAAAATGAAGTCTCCATTCAGAGCATTCAGGTTACAGTGGTTATTACCTCCACCAAGGAGGTTATGTTTTTGCTGGCGTTTATCTGTCTGTCTGTCTGTTTGTCTGTTTGTTTGTTTGTGTTCAAAATAACTTGAAAAGTTCTGAACAGATTTGGATGAAATTTTCAGGAATTGTTGGAAATGGGATATGGAAGAACTGATTAAATTTTGGGACTGATCCGGATCACCTTGGCGGAGGTCTGCGCTCTCTGAGTGCTTTTCTAGTTTACCTATGACATCACACCCCCAGTAAGTCAGGGTGAGAGACTCAAATACTGATAAAATGTTTTACTGCTGTTATTCATCTTTCATTTGGTACTTATTGCCTTTAGCATTTTTTTTTAGCATTTTAAACTTCTTGATAATTTAGCAGCTGAAGGACAGTAAATTGTTGAAATCATGAGGAAAATGTGGCCAGAATTCTAAGTGTAAAAATATTGTACCTGATTATCTGCTACATTTTAGCAATTCCTACAATTGGCTAAAACAACCTTAACCAAGTCACAAACCCCAATTCCAATGAAGATGGGACACTGTGGAAAACATTATAAAAACAAAATACAAGGATTTGAAAATCCATTTCAACTTCAGAGATGTATAATGTTTAAACTGTTGACTTTGTGTTTTTTTTTTTGTGCAAATATTCAAACTTTGAATTTGATGCCTGCAACATGTTCCAACAAAGCTGGAACATGGGTATGTTTACCACTATGTTAGATCACCTTTCCTCTTAACAAGACTCAACAAGCATTTTGGGAACTCAAACCCCAGCTGACAATGGGCGAGAGGCGCAGTACACCCAGAACTGGTCGCAGGGCCACATAAAGAGACAGACAACCATTCATGCTCACACTCATATCTAAGGGCAATTCGGAGTCACCGATTAATCTACTGAGCATGTTTTTGGTCTGTGGCAGGAAGCCAGAGTGCCCGGAGAGAATGCATGGGAAGAACATGCAGAATGGCAGGACCTGGGGATCAAACTGGCAACCTTTTTGCTGTGGGGCACGTGCACTAGCTGCTGCACCACCATGCTGCCCTCTATTTTGGGAACTGAGGACACTAATTGTTGAAGCTTTGTTGGAGGAATTCTTTCTCATTCTTGCATGATGTTCTAGCTCAGTTGCTCAACAGTCCGAGGTCTTTGTTGTCCTATGCTGCACTTCATACAGTGCTGCACATTTTCAATGGGAGACAGGTGTTGAAATATTTGATATTTAAAATATTTAAATGGTCTTTTTTTACTTTTACCTATTTAAATGTGAACAGGAATTCAATAGACTCGACTAAATGATAGGCAAAATAAGCAAAGGCATTTCAGCTTTATTTTACTGGGATTTTATGCATTTAAAACACTTTATCAACAGCCATAAAGCCCAATGCAAATATATTTTTGGACTAATTTCATAATAAATCTATATCTAAACTTATTAATTATAACCAAATACATTTTTGTATAATTTTTTTAGATATTTATTGTACTTATTTTTATGTTTACTATTGATAGGGCCTAATGTTGCTTGGCATGGTCTTGCTAAAATGAGAAGGGGGGGGGCGCCTTTGAAAAAAACATCACTTGCATGGCAGCACACAATGTAAACCTGTATGTACGTTTGAGCATTAATAGGGCCTTTATAGATGTGCAACTTACCCATGCCAAGGGCACTAAAACATCCCCACACCATCACTGATGCTGACTTTACACTGAAAACAATCTGGATGGTCGTTTTACTTTTTAGCACCGAGAACACAACGTCCATGATTTCCAAAAACAATCTAAAATGAGGACCTCAGCCCACAGCACACTTTTCTATTTATCACTGAAAACCTGAAACACAGCAGCACTGTGTGGTTAGAGCAGCCATTTTCTAAGTATTTTTACCCAAGGGACACTTAGAATCAAACTTAAATTTCAAGGCACACCAAATTTATACTTGTACAAAATATCCTCTTTAACACGTATCTTAGCAGTCTATAGATGTATATTTGTGTCCACTAATGCCAAAAAATAATAAATAAGTAAAAATAATAAAATTTGACAAAATGCTGCACTGCTGATGAAATATTCTTTTAAAAATTATATAAGAGTTTTAGAGTAATTTGAAACAGTCTTGAATTTTATAGCTTCAGCAACACATGTAAAAACATGATAGTTCATAGTTTTTGAAGCTAATAAATGGGTTAAAGTAAATTTCAAGGAGCTTTTTTTCTTAGTTTTTGTTGCCTGTTTGCCAACAACAAAGACACATACAAAGGCAGGTGGTAATGGGACTGTGAAAACATAATTTGCTGCTCTCACAGTAATTGCTGTAATGGTAATGGCTTGGATGACTCTGGTTGATCTTGGCATAATTATCTGCCCATTTCCATTGTCCTTTAATTTTTTTACTCCCCTGATTTGGCTGTATCTGCCATATGCAAAGGTCCTATTTAGTCTTACTGGAAAAATATTTTTTTAATACAAAATACATTTTTTTTTAAAAATTTACCTGCTTAAGTAATCTTGTGCCATGGCTCATGTGAAAATGTTCCGGAAGATTCAGTGCTGTGCAAATTTTAGTTTTATATAAAGAGTCGGAATGCTTTCACAAATAGAAGTGCAAATAGTTAATATATATATATATATATTTTTTATCAATTAACAAATTCAAAGTGAATGAACAGATGAGAAATCTGAAAGCAATATTTGGTGTGACACCCTTTGCCTCCAAAACGGCATTGATTCTTCTAGATACACTTGCACACAGTTTTTGATGGAACTGGGCAGAAAGGTTGTTCCGAACATCTTGGAGAACTAATCACAGATCTTGTAAGTTCAGACATACTTGATGATGTTGTAATCAGGGCTTTTCAGGGATCTTACCATCTCTTACGGGACTCCTTGTTCTTCTTCACAGCACAGAGATGGTTCTTAATGACATTGGCTGTATTATTCGTGTCACTGACCTGCTGCAGAGTAAATTATGTGCCAATCAGACCTGCCTGATGATAATTTTCATGATTGATAAGTATCTGCTTATATCCTCAGTATTGAGGTCACCATTAATCCTGAACCCAAGTCCATATGTTGTTGTGCATAGTTGAGTTGCTTGGCCTTGTTTTCAAGGTATGTCTTTTTGGCTGTAATCTTCCGTAAAGATGACCTCTGGCCTTTTCCGAACAGTAGATGGGTGTACCTGGGTCCCACTGATTTCTGCCAGTTTTGAGCTGGTGGATCTGCTGGACATCTGATTTCTAAAAGAAGTGAGCATGATGTGTCTGTCATCTACTAAGTTTTCTTGGCTGACCACTGTGTCTGCTGTGCTAAGTGCTCCCAGTTTCTTTGTGCCTCTTCAAAAGAGCTTTAATAGCACATTAAACCCCAGTCTGCTTTGAAATATTTGTCTGGCAGAGACCTGGTTGATGTAGTATAACTACCTTGTATCTAGTTGCTGTGCTCAGTCTTGCTGTGTTGTGTGACCTGTGACATAAAACTGTCTTCAACAGCTTAATTTTGGTAGCAGTTTGGCTGTTCCTCAGTCAGCCAGTTTAAATCTCCAACATAGCTGTTATTTTTTCACTTAATGACCGTATTTCAACATAAATATGAAATGATGATGATTGGTACCTGCTTGGTATAATGAGTTTACCATGAACCTGACTAAAATTCTGTGTAATACCTGAAAGAATTGATGCTGAGTTTGTGTTCCAGGAGCTTCGGAGTCACATTGTTAATAAATTGCCACACATATGCTTACAAATTCACACACAGGTACAATTACATGCAGATTCACTCATAAACACAATGGCCTGCATACACTCATAGAGAAAGACAGGGACACACACAGTATCCTCCACACTACTGTATTAGTAAGGGTCACTGTGATGGATGCTCTTCCTGAATGGCCATGAGTATAAAAAGCTCTGCAACCTGGTAAAAACAATCAGTCATGTCAGTTTGTCATAGCTTGAGATTAATCATTCCTGTGTCTGTGATAATTTCCTGCATTAATTATTCTGACCATGTAGCTTAAATAGTCTGTGCCAGCGCCATGCTGGAAAGAACATTTAGGGAGATGAAGCAGAGTCCGAGGACTCTCTGAGAGGATGAGGTGAGGAGTATCAAACTGCACTTAATCCTGAATGAAACCCAGCGTACCAATTTCAAACATATAAACAGTATTGCGTTTTGAAGTGGAGCAGCTTCATTAGGGGCAAAACAATCTTTCCAGTCCTGGCTAGCAAGTTGTCTTCAGCTTGCTTTTTTGTCAAATTGGATAATAATACAGGTCTCTATTTGGATAGTTGAGGTTGTGTATATTGCTTGAAAAAAAAAAGTGGCATGAAGGAACATAAGCAGACTGGCTGAAGTTCAGCTTGAAACATTTAATTTAAAATACCTAATTGAACCTTTGTTGGCACTGATTGGTTCACCAACCAACCAATCAGAGCCAGATAGACCCTTATCAAAGCAACCATTGCTGGGTCACCCAGACAACTGTTGTGTTGGCAGAGCCTATATTACTGCATTGTGGTGAAATTGTTATCAAAATTTTGTTACTTCAACATTTAAAATCAGAGAGAAAACTTCTCTACATTGAAAGGCAAGAGAAAACATTTTAATACTGACAACACTTGGTGTTCTAGGGTTATTTCGTAAAAATAGCGAAGCTTTTAGTTGATAAGAACAGTCAATGTCAGATGTTATTATTAAAGTTATTCTCTGATTATGTTTTAAAGTACTTTACCAGACTCATAAAGACTTTTTATTTCTTTCACATATCTTACTGCAGTACTGTCTTTATTCTTTCACAAAAAATATTTTACAAAAAATATATGATAGAAACTGTTGGTTCAGTGTTGAAGTTAGTGATGTGCTGATCACCAGAGCTAGACGGCAGGTGAAGAAAGAGGGAGGGAAATAAATGAGCGGTGACTGAAATTAATGAATGGATGAAGGAATGAATGCACAACAGTCCCCCTGCTTGATCTGAAGACTGATTCAGACCAAATGTTCATGAAACAACAAGACAGTTTTAGAATGTAGCAAATCAAATCAAGATCCATCTGGTGGAGCTGCCTGCAGTTCAGTTTTTCAAATCACCAGTATTTGGTTTTAGAAAATCAGGCTCATCATGTGTTTTAACAACCAATCAGCACTTTGAAGCCAAGTAAGAAAATGTGGATGCATCATATGTACAATGTTACAATTTCATTTAGCAGACACTTCTGTCCAAAGTGACACACATCTAGTAAGTACAACACAAGCAAGAATCTAAACGGGAGGAAACAACATTGGTAAGTGCAACAAACTGCTTCAAGTCCGATTGGACACAGGTGCTGCCATGCAGTGCTAGAAGCAGTGCCTTTTTTTTTTGTTTTCAACCAAGCAATAAGCAGAAAACCTTGTCAGCTCACCCCAATAACATCATCACCATCATATCTTCTTCTTCATCATCATCACGTCCACGTCACTGACATAGACATAATTAAGCATCAACATACTTAGTGCTGAGTTGTTCACAAAGAGTCTTAAACCCTGTAACTCATTCTATCCCTGAGAAACTGAGAACTACAGAAGAGAGTCTAACTAAGTACACAAGTGTTCCTTCCACTGTTGAGTCTTCAGTAGTCTGCAGTAAATGTTTTTCAATGTAATGGCTCACCTGGCGATAACAAGTGCAGCATTATCGTGAGCAGTTTCCTCTGTTAAATACTGATCTGTCCACAGTGTTCGCCCTGAGAGGCAATACTCAAATCACAAACTGCTACTGGGAGAAACTGAAAGAAACTGCAAACAAATTTGATATCTCTGGCCTCAAACGCATGGCTTGATCAGAAGAACTTGGTGGAAACCCACAGGGGCATCCTGTTTAAACACACTCAAAAAACTTGATCCTCAAGCTTTTTTATGTTTTCCTTTTTTCGACAGGAATAGAATTGCAGCTGTATCAAGTAAATCACTAACACTGTCCTCGTTTATGTCGTACACTAGGCATCAACAGAGCAAGCTTGTCATATGGGCACATCATCTCTTAAAGTTGCTGAACTGTGAATTCACACATTTTTTGGACATTTCAGAGTGACCTGCTGTAGTTCTTTGATTTCAGCTGCTCTTTATGCTATAAGCTTCATTAGCCTTTCATACCAAAGCTGTTTTTTAACCACAGTGTAAAAGTGTTTATTTCCACTGTAAAAATCAACTTCTTACATGTTAATTGCAGTGCTGGAGTGCTTGAGTCTTGTGGCTTCTGCAGTGTACACAAGTGGACACTCAGTGAACTGGGGATCTTCTTAATGAACTGAAATTTCCTAAAAAAATTCAAGCTTGCGTATGTAAAAGCGTTGTGGTCAAATTCATTTTTCACCCTGACTTTACGATACACTTTTTCCTGTTGGCTCCCTTCTTTCCCATCTACCTCCCTTGCAAAGCCTAACAAACAAACTGAAGGATATCTGCTGCTTTGAGGGTCAAGTGTGTATCAGCAAGTGTCAGCAAGTGTGCATCAGCAAGTCAGGAAATTTTGAGGGTAGATTGTCAAATGCTGCTCTAACCCTTTACCTCACAGCCCTAAGAGAGAAAAAAAGAAGAAATCGTAGGATGTATATTGGGATGAAATGTGTCTAATGGGGCTCCAAAATGCAAAAGTATGAAAATATTTGTTTGCATCCTCTTCCAAAGCTGGAGAGAGAAAAACAGGGTGGCGGGGAGAAGATGTAAACACAGGCTGTTCCAGTGTTTGAGCACAGTGCTCTATGTTGGCTAATTGCAGCCAGGCTCCTAATGGAGGAGGCAGATAATGTGTTAGGACTGTTGTCAATAGCAGCATGGGAGAGAGGCTCATAAAATGTAAATATATAATCATCAGCCAGATGCCACTCTCTTGTTTTGGGTAGCCAAGTTGTTACTACGGGCATTTACATGCAGCTGGCAAATGGATTAATGTCCCTGTTAGTAAAGTTCTGCTGTCAGAAAATAATGTACGAGCACATTTGTGCATAATTCATATTTGTTTACACAAAAACAGGAACATTAATCCTGCATTCGAGCAATTATTTATAAAGGATTTGTTCAAAAATTACACAGACCACACTGGCATGGATGTGAAATAATGGAACAGAAGCCTGTGGTACTTCATGTTATAAAACTTTATACGGCTCCATTCTTACCAAACTATCCTTACATGCATTAGTCATCCTATTCATGGTCATATTTGCAACATACATGCACTCAGGGTCATTGTGAGCTAGAATCCATCAGTGCATGCATTAGCAGGATGGCATCAAAGCACAAAAACACCCAACAAAAGACAAAGTATCCTCTGCTGTCCACTTAACCTACATTCCTCTGGAAAGTAGGACAACGACACTGCAGCTTATGATGAGACACAAAGATGTTAGAAAACATCTGCTCCACAGAAAAATGATCATGAAACACAAATATCAGAGTTTGTGCAAAATAACAAACACAGAGGCAGGGACAGACCTCCTCTGGCAATAAGAGAAACCCAGTGATGATAAGTAGCTATGGTGGCCTTGAAGGGGAAAACATGACAACAAATCTTAAATAGACAACGACAAATAAAACAGTGAAAAACCGATGTAAATAATAATTAAATATATAATAATTAATATTTAATAATAATAATAATATATAATAATATATAATGATTAAAAAAAACAGTTCATTTGTATTTTTTAATTTGTGGTCAAGGTTTTTTTTTGTTTTGACCTATAATCTGTTTAATTTTAAAGTTTGTGTTTATTTTGTTTTCATGTTTTTATTTTGTTATGTCTTTTTGATATAGTTTTCATCTTTTTCATTTTTCATCATTTTGTTCATGGTTGTGTTTTTTGTCGATTTCTTGAATATAATTTTTTTGGTTTTGTCAGTTTACTTTTGTTAGATTATTTTGTATTGCCTCTTTATTTTGTTGTTTCTTTTTTTTGTTTGAGTTTTTTTCTTCATTTGTTGGTTCATTGATGAATTTGTTGTTTTTAAATGTTTCAACTTGCAATTGTGCTTCTTAGTTTTCATTGTCTTACATTTTGTATTTTGTGTCTCTTTATTTGGTTTACATTTCTTATTTGTTGTTATAAACTATATTTGTTGTGTTTTATAACTTAATTTGTGGTCATGCTTTTCTATTTGTTGTATAAATTTTGATGTAGGGTTTTTATTTATTGTTTGTAGCAGTTGTTGTGTTTTAATATTTGCTGTTATGTAGTTTGTTATTTAATTTGATAATTTGTGTAATTTCATATTTACTGTGTTGATTTTTTATTTGTTGTTGCATTTTATTACTTGTTTTTCTATCCTTTGTCAAGTTTTTTTTTCTTGTAAAGTTTTGTATTCCTATTTGTTGTTCTGTTTTTACATTTTCTAATTTGTTGTCATATTTTTTATTAGTTATGTTTTGTATGTTGTTTCATCTTGTTTTTGTTGTGCATTTCACTTGTTGCATTTTTTTTTATACCTTGTTACATTATTTTATTTGTTTTTTTTAAATTGTTTTTGGTTTTTTATGTTTTGTATTTGTTCATCAACTTGACACAACGATTCAATCTGTCCAGCTGATTGTTAATTGAATCACTCAAAGGCTCAATAGAAGCAAGCCCAGGCAGCTCTTCAAGGTGATCTTGGCTCAGCTGTTTCGTTGTATTCAGATACAGTTTGACCAAACAAACTGAGCTGAATAGGAAGGGCCAACTTGTCCATCCAGATGTGACAGCACTGGAGTGAGGCCTTAGTTCTGCTTGTTTATATCTACTCATCAATAAAAGTTTGGAGACCTTTCTTCAGTCGAATATTCTCCCCTTTATAATACCAGTTGGTAATGTAGTTTAAACTTTGGAAAGCTTGATTAATCACCTCTACTGCAAGGTACATCTTGTACGTATCGTGCAGTCCTGGAATGAACAACACAGCTAAACATGTGGGTTACTGCCCTCTCAAAATGAGCCAGAGTCCTCTGCAACTGGAAGCTGGTGTTCTGGTGTGCAGAGTGGCAGCATTATTTGGTGTCAGCTCTGGTACATTTCCAAACCAAGGACCAAGTTCCTGAGACTGGTGAAGTCGAAGACAGACTGTGAAATGGGTGTCCCACCCCAAGAGGACTGGTTCCTCAGCCTTGCTTCACTGAGGAACCATAGGCTTTCTGGGCACATTTTTGGGCACTACCCAAACGTTTAGCAGTGTTCCTCATTCCAAGAACGCATGATCCTCACTTTACCTCATTTTACAGGCGATTATTTAGGCATTCCAACAATATAGAACACAATACCAACTTGTATTATTAAAGGGGAGAAATAATTGACTGGAATAACATTTCCATTTTTTTTTATGAGTATAGTTATAGAGTGGGAAGAGCAAGCCAAGAGAAATGTGGCTGCTTCACAACTACAGCTACAGTGCTGAGGGCCAACATTTGGAAAATATGTATGATGCATTTAGAGGCTGGAAATTTGGTGACAATTTCTGTTAAATTATTTTATTGACCAAACATCCACACCCTTTCCTTGGGGTAACATAAAAATCCAGAGGTAATGTAATGTGCAAGGATCTCAGTGTTTATTTTTCTTCATACCATTTCATGTGTAAGTCTGCTTTGTGGTCAATGTGTAACACTTTGGTAAACTTAGTTTTTTTTTCCAAAATATGTTTTATTAATAAAGTGGACTGGATTTTTCATTATGTGGCGCAACATCAATTTATCTTGAATATTCCTTCCAGCAATAGGCAAGTAACCTGACATACCAGATGGGCCGTTCAATATATTTCACAAGTCCATCTGGGAAACAGTTCGTAGAAAGTTTTCTGGGAAAGGGCAGAACCTTTCAAACGTATATCTGGCAGATGATTGGATGATTGTTCCGTCGATTACATTCATTATGCACCAATCAGGTAATGTGTAGGCGGGCGCTACTGCCTGATCTAAAGGACAGACCTCAAGCCACTTTGTAAAAAAACTCTCTGCAAAACATGTTGGAAGTGGAGCAAAAATATCTTTTGTATCTCTGTATCAGCAGTCGCATCCTACATCTCACTCATAGCTCTCCCTTTTTCCTGCTTTGAAGGATGCTGATTGGGTCATGCCATTTTGGGCCGCTCACAATCGTTGGAGATTAGAGTTTGGCATGTTGGATCTGCTCGATTACGGACATAAAATCAGGCAGATCCATCTACACTGCAAGCTTAATAGTCAAGTATTTCATTGTCAGAATCATCCAACGAATGACCCAATTACAGATCAACAGTCTTTTCAATGTGCATGTGCTATGCTAAGTGTGCAAGAGAGAGGGTGTGTGTGTGTGTGTGTGTCTGCGACTTCCCTCGCTCAGCATCCTTTTTCTAATCTGTGTGAGGAAACTCCCGTCTGATACAGACACAGACGGTCGTTATGGAAACCAACATTACTCCTCAGAAAAGTAACAGGGGAGGGATGGAGGAAGGAGGAGATAGGCGGGCGAGCACAAGCACAGAGTTCAAATGAATCTGAAATTTAAATATTGTTCTGTGAGTGTGTGCATGTCCCAGCATCCGTCTCTGAGTGTGTGTGAGTGTGATAAGCAGAAGGTACAGAGCGAACAGCAGGGAGGCTAGATAGTAAAGAGGAGAGGAAATAACACTGAATGAAGAAACTTGTGGGGTGCTGAGTCTGTGGGCCGGGCTTGGGCCAGATGGAAGAGGGAGAAGAGGATGGAGGGGGTAGGGTTTGGGGGTGTTGTTGTTAAAGCAACAGTCCTGAAATTAAAATTCTGAAAACAGGCTTGTGGACAAATTAAATTTTATGACACTGACACGTTTGTTGTTCATCATCAGCATAAATGTCACAAATGAATACTGATGTCATAATTTTTGAAGAGTAAGAGTAAAAAAAACCCCACTGATATAGGCTGTCATGGACACACAACTTGATCAAATGACTTTTATATCAGTGAACATCCTCACCATCAAATGTACCAGACAGACTCTAAGTCCTAGTTTGTAGACCTAGTAGGATCCTATCATGTTGGTCCTTTTGCAGTACCACACTCCAGCTAGACCTCTGTGGTCAGCTAACATGCTGCTCTTGGATGTCAAGACGTTTTCAAGTCACGGCTTAAGACTCATCTCTTCTCTATAGTTGAATCTGACCCTACTTGTAATTTTTATATGTTTTTAATGTAGTTTTTAAAATATACAGTTTTTCATGATTTTAGGTCCTTTGTATTTACTATGATAGTATATGGTTTTATTCATTTTTAATCCCTGTGTTTCACTGTATAAATTCCCTGTGATTTTGCCCCCCCCCCCCCCAAACCTTAATATCCCTTTGTTGTACAGCACTTTGCTCAACATTTGTTGTTTTTAAATGTGCTATAGAAATAAATCTGACTTGACCACCATTTATAAGACAAAGGACAGCTCTTCAATGAGGCTAGGGGGTTGCTGTAGCTCTGTTGCAAAACTGCATAGCCCTTATTGGCCTACTCTGCATGATGGCAAGCCGGTCTTGTGCTATCAAATTAAAAAAAAATACAGAGTTAGCCCATTCAAAGTGTAAGCAGTTGACCAGGATTTTTAGCACATGTGCGCTTAAAAGCAGGAAGTTGCTTTAAAAAATTGTACTAGTCATACAACAATCCACAATAATCCTCAATCTTGGGTCCAGTTTTATTCATATAGACCAGATGCCACCAACCTTTTAAGCCTAAGAGCTACCCAAAAAAATGAGAAGTATTATGGCTACTTTTTATTATATGATTCCAACTAATATAACTTTGTATAACTGACAATAAGGTATTATGCATTTAATAGGCTACACATGACACTGTATGTTGACTTTTTACTTTTAGTGATTCATCACAGCATGTATTACTAATGATTAATGAATAATATGGGAAATGATACCTAGACACATCTTCAGTAATTTATTTATCTGTTAAACTAAACTGATATACACTCCCAGTCAAAATCTTAAGACCAGTTGAAAAATTGCAAGAATTTGCATTCTGCAATATATGATCTTAAGAAGATGCTAAGTAGAGCTTCAAAATGCAAAAAAAAAAAAAAAAAAGAAAAGAAATGGGACCAAGAGACAAAGAAATTTAAGTAAGCTGTTTATTAGAACAACAGTTAAACTGAAACAGGCTATTCAAGCTGATCAAAAGTTTAAGACCACAGCTCAACCCCATGAAATTGATTTTCACGCATTGTTTTTTTTTTTTTTTTTTGCAGTGTCAGTTTCTCAATTTATTACCCTTTCAGGTAAACAGAGGACAAAAATGTCCTCTTCCAAAAACTGCTATAAAAACACAACACATTAATATTGTTTCTTCTTTTTTGCTCAGACCTTCCAATCAACTTCAGCTCTAAGCGGTTCTCCCAGTTCAGCAGCGCAGGTCTTTGGGAGTCGGAGACACACCTTGCCCAGGCTTGCTGCTTTCCTGGGGTGTAGCTTCCTCAGCTGCCCTCTTACAGCCTTTTCAAATTGACCTTTTGAGCTTACATTTTCTAAAAGATGGAGGAAACAGTAGAGGTAGAGGAAGGATTTTACTTAGGGAGTGGAAGGTTGTAGATAATCAATGGACATATTTTTGTGTAAAGTATTTATCTGACCTGATAAAACCATGTGTGCTAAAATGCTTATTCATACCTGCATTTCAGGACTCATTACTTCAGCACTCTAGAAGTTCAAGTTTGCTTTCTACCTTCCCTTTCACCACACTAATGGCTTATGGTAAGGGATTTCTAAGATTAATAAACATCAACCACAGAACAGGCACCCATGCACAAAGTTAGAATGTGAAAAGACAACTGTATTGTAGGGCTAAAAATATCTATTTAAACCCAAGTCCCACCTGGATGCTAATAGCCAGATATGAGCACGGTTGGCAAGCTGCTGGCTGTTTCCAGGCTTTAATTGGCTAGCTGTCCAAAAGCCTCGACTTGGGACCTGCTTCTTCAACAATGATGTGTGACACTCTGACAGGGAGCACTGCCTCAGAAACAGACATATATAGGACAGAGAGGAATAAAAAAAACACACCATCAGTACAAACAATAAATTAATTGTGTAAATGGAAATAATCCTTGAGAGTTACAGGTAGCTGCACAAAGTGGCAACAGATGAAGAAGTCCTGTCAGGGGAGGAAGCAAAGCACGACTCCCCAGTGGCGTCATTAAAAAACCCCATCGTCTCTGCCTTCATCCCGATTCAACTGAACAGCCTGAAAAATAGGTCAATTAACAACCCCTGCTCTCACTCCTTATCTCTATCTTGCTCACGCACCAAACGTCCCTTCCTTACACACAGCCGAGGAGAGAGTGGGCGGTTTATGTTGCTATGGAGTTAAAGTTGTATTGGTTCACTACTTCTTTGGTAATGGTGACAAGGGGGTGTCCTGGTGGCACTGCTGCTGCACGGCAACCCGGACTAGGATCAATTAGATCTACCACCTGATGCTCATTCTTATGCGAAATAGACATTTGACAGGCAGGGAAAGTGAAGTGAAGGGTGAAGAGGAGGGATGAGAAATGATAAGATATTATTGATAATAATGCCAGTGTCATTTCTACTGATCGATTAAAAAAAAAACCCTTACAGTATTATTTGACCTTTGATGCCCAAAATCTGTTCTGCTCATCCTTGAGTCATAGTGGACATTTGTTTAAATTTTCACAAGAGGCATTACTGAGACTTCATGGTTTCAAATTATGGAAGAATGTAAGCCCCAATGACCTTAATCTGTCGCCTAAAACTATGGAAATATTACCAGTTCATCCATAAAGCAGAGTCATCAAGTGGGCAAATTTGAGGGAAAAAGCGTTCATTAGATTTCGTTTGCAAGCAAAGGATGAACACAAGGCCCATAAATCTTGATTTTGACCTGATCAACTGGTTTATTCTTGAGTCAAAGCGGACATGTGTGTATGTAAAATTGATGACAAGCCCCTTAAGAGCCACATTTTTTCCTTAACTCTGGTTATTATGTTCATTTTTGATGGCTACAGGGGTATGTTCAACAGACTTATTGTCTTGTTCCTAGAAGTGCTCTGTCATAGTCCTTTCAGGATAGGTGCGTACTGCTTTACTGTACAAATTCACACTCCGCTTCATGGCGCTAATTAGCTAAGAGTGGAGGTAGTTTACCCGACTCTGTACCATGATTCACAAAAGCTGAGGCCAATAGATGACACCAGCAACGATCAATGAGGCTACGAAAAGAAAAAGAGAGTGATTGAGCAAAGGCTGGACCAGGGTAAAAATTAGACAGGCTTTTACATATTCAACGGACTGCGAGTTAGATACTAAGCTAGCTCTGTTGAAGTTGGGCTAGTATGTAAAGCTGTTGTTTCAAGCTTTTTGTACCATTCTTTAAATCTGCAATCATGTTATCAACTCATTATTACCTCCGCCAAGGTGGTTATGTCTTTGCCGGCGTTTATCTGTCTGTTTGTTTGTCTGTTTTTTTGTCTGTGTTCAAAATAACTTGAAAAGTTGTGAAAGGATTTGGATGAAATTTTCAGGAATTGTCGGAAATGGGATATGGAGGAACTTATTAAATTTTGGGGGTGATCCGGAGCACTGTCTGGATCCAGGAATTTTTTGGGTGTGAATCACAATATGGAGGGAACTGTGGTGCTTGGCGGAGGTCTGCGCTCTCCGAGTGCTTTTCTAGTCTTTTCATTGTTAACCCATTCAACATGTCTAAACTAGCATGTAAAAGACGAGTTTCTCCAAAGTGGTCTTTTAGCCACATGCTAACAGTTGATACACATTCAATGTGCCAACAGTTTGCAAAGAAAAGCCAGATTTTCTCACATAAAAATAATAATACTGACCTTTATCATTTGAAATTGGTCCATTTGTTTGTTTGTTTTTTTATCGTGTCTGTACCAGTTGGCCTCACCACCCTCTGCGTGCTCATTTTGCACATTGCAGTTATACTCATAGGCCCTCCGTGACCTCTTGAGTGTCACAAAATGGAATTAATAAGTCTGAAAAAAAAATATCTCTAAAACTAGAAAAGCACTCCGAGAGTGCTGACCTCCGCAAAGCAGCACAGTAACGGCAGTGGCTTTTCCAAAACCCCTGTAAAAGATACTATTCTGGATCACCACGCACTACGATTGGATGGTCGAGTTTCAGCTCATGTCTGTCCATGTGGAGAACTCCTCTGCTGGCATTGCAAGGGAAGCTGGGAAATGTAGTGGCATAGGCTTGTAAAAACGTTGACGTGAATTTGCAAATAAACTAAGATTTCCATCATGACATAAAGGGGGCAGAACCCTGAAAGCAGCGTTACGTTAATGATAGAGTTATATTATATTTATTATCCTGTAAATTTTGAAGCGAATCCATCAAGTGATGTCAGAGATATGTTTTTTTTTTTAAATATGGCGCAATGTTAAGTTATGGGATTTTTAGAAAATTTTGGGATTTTTTTTTACATCCAGACAAATATGCGGATCACCACCAAAATGCAATGGCTTCTTCCTTGGACCAAACCACACTTCTGGTAAAATTTTCATGTAAATCCATCCAGTAGTTTTTGCATAGTCTTGCTAACAAACAAACAGACAGAGAAACAGACTAACAAACAGACAGACAGACCCTGGCAAAAACATAACCTCCTTGGTGGAGGTAACTATTCTGTGGGTATTGGGTCACAAGAACAGACCTAGGGGATGGACACAGCATGGAATGCACCCATGTTTACCAACTTTCACAGCATCAGTGGGCAGGCGTTTGTTTTATTGGAATTTGAATCCTCATTCACTGAAGTCTGGCAGGAAATATCTCAGCACACCACAGTGCTGATCTCCTTTTGGGTGTTGGCCAATCTTTGTGTGTATTGAAGCTACATAAAACATTTATTGATTTTTAAGGCCATCAGGAGTGCAGTAAAGGAGTGTTAGATTTCAACTGCACACTAAACACAGTCTGACTGTATCAGGATGATATTTTAAGAGCCCTTAATATGATCTATTACCAACAAAAGCACACAATAATATTTTCTCCAGGATTGCTAATGGAATAAAAACATTAATTTCATGAATGAATACATGTTGCATAACCAGCTAATCCAGTGGAGCCTCTAATGGACTAAGCAGAGGAAAGTTAATTGAACAGAAAATGCAAAAAGTATTGCCACAAACTCGCAATCCATTTTACTGTGTGCATCAAGCCCCATTAAATGAAAATGTTTATGTAGGTGTCTATATAAAGAAGGGGTTGGCAGTAAATAAGTGTAGGACGGTTACTTGTGCCAAGCTGGGCAGAGCTATCCACCAGTAACACACCAACACACACATCTCTAATATAATATGCTAAAGCGTTGCTCAAAAAGCTAATTTTGCCTTCCTAAATCATTACATCTTTTCAGTATATAAAACTGAAAAAATACACATTTATCCTGAGTGCAGTTAAAAAAAAACGCATAGTTGGACAAATATCATCAAAGGAAAAGGAAATATCATCAGTGAAATGCAATAACAAAAGAGAAGATACTCAGTCTGAAATATTTTGATTATTCTTGTACTGTTTTATTAAGTTTCATGGGATGTGTTCATGTCCATCCTGCTGATGAGACACTCTCAAGAGCTTGCCGAGGAATACTGCCAACTTCCAGGGGAAAATGTCATGGATGTGAAATATGGATCGTTATTTAAATGGGAGGAACCCAAGAGACTTTTGAGTGCAGGTTGTCTCTTGATATACATTGTTACTGCATCATGTGCACATGTGATTAGCTTGGTGTTTGACTGCATTAAATGGATGTTCAGCTGTGTTAATACATTGTAGAATCAGGCTCATAGTTGTGGAAGTTAATAGTCAGGCACTTCTGCAGCAGCAGACCATTAATGCCACTGATAATTGTTGAAGCATGTGTGATAGTAGCAGCAACAACCATTTATGACAACACTTATAATCCTGACTGATAACCCTCAAATTAATATTGATCACTGTAATGATGATGAGACAGGTAAGTATGAATACCAATTTAATTTGACCAGCTCTTAAGTTCTGTTTTTCCTTGTATTGACACAGACTAGCGCCTAAATTGGGCATCAGATACCAATGATACCCCTGAACGCTTTTTGTGAACACTTTTCAAATCCTACTGTAAATGTTTCGATTTCAGATACTTCAGACTAAATCAACAATTGTTCTGTGAGCCTTGCACTGTAAACAAGATTAAATTTGTCATGTAGACGTAAAATTTGTGGATCATTTGACTCAGCTCGGTGATGTGAAGCTGTTTTTCTCTCTAAACAGCTCTTCATTTGCAACAGTTTTGGTTTTCATGCACAAGAAACACATTACCACTACCATGTCCTTTTTGGTCTTAAAATCAAGTTGTTACTTTATTCAGTCAAGTACCCCATGAAGTTTATTCCCTAAATCATAAATAACTGTTGCTTTTTGTGAAAAAAAACCAAGGAGAAATGCTGATATATATATATATATATATATATATATATATATACACATACATACATATATATATATATATATTCATGTATGTATATATATATATATATAGTCAACAGTTAACATGGTTTCTCTTTGAACCTTGACAATGGGCTCTTAGCAGTCAGATAAAGGACTTAATATCCGATATATCCACTGAATATATTACTGTGCATCAGGACTATGCTATGATGAGATGTGCACAAGCACTGATCAGTGTTATGTCAGTGTACTTTATATTTAATATGTTAATGTTAGACACCATTATATATCCATTCATCCTCACAATCATCATCATCATCACTTATACCAATATCTGCACACAATGCTGCCCTCCTTTTTCACGTTCCAATCACATGTAAATGCAAGACAAAAACACATTTTTTTTTCTATCA
This sequence comes from Cetoscarus ocellatus, assembly GCA_037902135.1. Lineage (NCBI taxonomy): Eukaryota > Metazoa > Chordata > Actinopteri > Labriformes > Labridae > Cetoscarus > Cetoscarus ocellatus. The sequence continues at coordinate 772,142 of JBAMNC010000663.1, read as the reverse complement.
AATACTTTCCTCTTTTGATTCACATACATGTAAACACAGACACACACAAAGACCTGGATGTGTTGGTATATCTGTGGTTGCCAGGGAAACAACAGGAGGTAAAGCATTAGTTGGGGGTGTTCAAAGACCTCCTCTCCTCTCCATGATTATATGTGACATATAAATTCATCAGAAGGGTTTTTATCCCCATGAAAAAAATGTAAAAGTAATTGATTGTGTGTGTTTGCTGTGTGTGTTTCTACCTTGTTGCCACATTGTTAGGAAGCCTTAGATTCCACCGAACAACAGAGTTTGTTAATAAAAGCTTCCTCTGGGTTGCTTAACTCCACCACCACAAGGTTATGAGATAAAAAGATGTTGTGATGGCAACAGTCTCCCACTTACTGGCGTTGGGCAAAACTGACCAAAGTCAAATATCAGCATTTGTTGACTACACAATTGCTGCAAACACAATTTTGCTGTTTAGACAGTATACAGATTTTCTTTCAATTTTCTACAATTAACACCAGTTCACTCTAGTTTTCGTGTCATGGTATATAACAAGCAATAATACATGTATGGATTTCTATTTTTTGTTTTCGACTTTTTCTATCTTTATTGCATAATTGTGTGTTCTCACTTTTATTAAATCTTTTAACCTGATTTTACATTTTTAATGGGTAATGTTGTGTCAGTAATTGGTGATGACTCAGGTGACCAGGGACTGGGAAAGATAGTTTCTGCATGTCATGACCTGGACCTTGTATATATGAAGCCTGGGTCTGTTGAAGGAGACTATTCTGTTTGGGATCTAACAGCCATGTAGTAGATTTGATAAGATGAAGTAGGAATTTGTCCTATCATGGTGGGCAGGGAGAGTCAGCATGGAGGGGGTGGCTCTGGGATGCCAAAGTTCACTGCTAAGGCGGAAGGTCGCCACCTGATGACCTCAGCGATGTTCTGGCTATTGCTGCTCATCGGTCTATGTAGTGGAGTTGGAGAGCCAACAGGCCATGTGGTAGAACAGATAGTATCTGCATTGTCACTATAGGGGAGCCTGGGTCAGTTGAAGGTGGTAATTCTGAGGCGATGAAGGACCATGCAGTAGATTATGTAATGCCACAGAAATGTAAGTGAATACTAGTGGGGTCAGGGGTTGCTTCACTGAGATCTTATCCTTTCATTATGGCACAAGTACCTTGTGTTTCTCTCAACTGATGAGGACAGCAAATGGATTCGAGAATTGGGTAATGACATGCTGGAAAGCTGTGTTTCCACCAAGCACTCCTGTTCGGTTTGCCTCGGTATATAGTTGTGGAAGTTAATAGTCAGGCACTTCTGCCTGACTATTAACTTCCACAACTATAAGTCTGGCTTTTGTTTTTTTAAATCAATGTCAACACAAACTTTATTAATACAAACAATATAATCTCACATTATATTTCCCATAATAATACACCAAGCGACCTTAAAAACATATATTTCCCAGCCCCATCGCTGACAGATTCAGGTGACACTTTGGTTGTGTGACATGTTGACGGACTTTTTTTCTGCCTCTGGTCTGTCTGCTACTTCACTGATAGGATTGTGTTTTTCATAAGGTGCCTTGACTTCTTCTTACAGACAGAGCAGGAGTTTAGCAGAATGTTTCTCAGATTACATGACCTCAGGGAGACAAAAATTAAGCAAGGCTTCCTTTTTATGAGGTCTTAAAACTGTGGAGACAAGGCAGATGATTTGGATTCAAATTATTAGAGGTCAGCTTATTAAAGTTGGGATTAAGGGTCAACGCTTTGCAAAGATGTTCTTCAAGGAAAATCTGCACAGAAGTTTAAGGGCATCCCTAAAACAGAACAGAAAATAACTAAAAAGAAATTTTCATGAAAGTTTAACATTTAATAAAACATTTAATAATTCTGAAATGTGAAGTCGACGGTGTAGCACAACTCAGACAGCTGTTGAGCTGTAGTGTCCTTGTCAGTACTGATGACACTGCGTTTGTTGTTGGGTTGTTGATGCTCCACAAGTAACACCAAGGATTACATCCAAGCAGTGGGACAGTACAGTATTGCATATCAAAGAGAATATTGATTCATTAGATTTAAATCTTACTTGTGATGAGTTATAAAGGATGACATGAAGAGGAGACTTCTGAAGAGCTGGACCTGGACACTGATGAAATGGGTTGGTAGTGACTGGGGTGAAAGAGGGTTGACATAATCACACTGAAACGACAGATTGACTATGGGAGAGAAGAGAACATATTCCAAGGATCCAGCAGGATGATTGGTCAAACAAGGCGACAGCAAAGATTCATTGCTTAAGTAAGATAATAGCCCTGATGAGCTGACGGGATATAGGAGGGAGAAAATTGCATGAGTGGTAACTAACATAAATGAATTATTAAATACACAACAGTCTTCCGGCTTGACCTTACAATAAGCTGCATTAGTATTGTTATGCTTGATTAAACTGTCTTGACAATAACTCTTAAAATCTGCTCATTAAATCCTTTAGAACAGTGGTCCCTGACCTTTTTTGTACCAATACCCAGTTTTTATTGTAACACTTCGGCAGACTCACAAGGTGTGTGTGTGTGTGGGGGGGATGACAAACTATCACACATGTTATGCATATAACTCACCATAACAAAGGATCAGAGGAAGTATGGGCTTTTTTTCTAAATAAAAACACAATCATGGAGACTCATTCTGCTCTATCTGCTACTTGCCAATTACATTTAAGAACTCAGCTGGCTGAAAGTCACCAGCTGACACAGTAACTAATCAAACTGTTAAACCTCCTGAGCGCAGAAGAAAAAGCTGGAAGAACAGCCAGCATACGGTGCTGACAGTGTGTGTTTCATCCATCAGTCATTAGTCAGTGCTGATCTGATGTTTCCATTGATTACTGATGGGCATTTTATTAGTTCTCACCCCTGAATTGAATCCTTCCACATTGCTTAAGTGCTCTTGTTTGCCTTGACTGTTTTACAGTTGCACACTTCACACATGGATGCCTGAGTACAAGATTTAACACTAAATCTATCTCTGGCTGTACTTTTTCCCTCATCACAGCGGGGACAGGGATAGAGAGCCTGTGTGTAACATCTGTGCAGTCAGACTACACAGGCAGATATGTAAGGATCCTGTCATCCTTTCAAAATAAATCATCCATTATTCAAAAAACAGTAATGCAATAATCATTTTTATTTTTCTGTCCCAGTACCAAATGTTCTAAGGACCAGTACTAGTCTGCAGCTGCAGGACACTTTGCTATAGAAGATCTTATGTTACACCGTTTCCTCTTCATTACACTTACACCTAACCTAAAGCATTTCAAATACAGACTTTAAATCAAAACTCTCTTGGGAGCAAAAAAGGTCACACTGAAAACGCTGACCCACAGATGTTGCAATCGACTCTCAGATAACTCAGCACAAACCTTTTTATTTAAGAAAGTAGCTTCATCTGATGATATGTATGCAGTTTTTGTTTGAGGCTTTTAAGATCAGAAATTGGGCTTTTTTCCCCCTGAGCTAATGCCTCCTATTTTAACTAATTAAACGTGCTCTTTGACACAATTATTTATATTTTTTGTGTTTTAGCACATTTCCTTGACAAGTAAACACTCTGCATCACAGTTTTGTCATCATTTAGCTGAAGGCAAATACAAATTCATCTTTCATTGTCCTTGGGTCTCTGCAGCACACGGCTCAAACAAATATATAGAAACATAATTGATAAAAAAAAAAATAAACATGATCTGAGAGGCAGGTTATACTAAAAAGAGAGCAGCCGTGGGGAAATATTCAGACTAATCCATGAGCATTACCTTACATCAGAGTTATTGGACGTAATTATGAAAAGGCACATATCTTAAGCGTGGATGGGGCCCTGGGAGCAGAGGAGACAACTAGTAAATAACACAGATAACATGCTCATCACATCTGGATATGTGCCGCTGTGCTCCAGGCAGAGATGTGCCTCAGGCTGCCTGCTCTTCACACCTCTGCAGCTCTGTTTTATTTTCACCCCATGATAAACACAAAACAAGCTGGGGTTATGTATCGCCTGTGTTTGTGAAAATAAGGGTTTTCTGTTTAAAGAAGGGATTGTAATGTCACCTTTATTGAACCTTATTGAAATATTCTGAATGTTTTTGCATGATTACCTTTGAAAATCTCATGCAGTAATGTAAACAGCTAAATTAAAGATTTACTATGATACTATGATTTCTCTCTTGTTTAATAACAGCAGACATAAAGGGACTCAAGAACAGCCAGCATTGATATCTGATTGTAGTTCCTCTTTGAAAGGCAACCCCAGGTCTGATGAAATGTGGCTTCAGTTGAATCAATAGCATTGGCAGAATTGCATAAAGGTGTCTTTTGTTATTCTTATGAACATAACTTAACTTTAAGCTTTATGTATTATATGGCTGCTACTCAGTGTGCAAATTACCTATTGCAAACTATATAAAACCATATACTAACTTTACAAACATATCAGTAAGACTGTAAATAACACCACTCTGACTCAACCAACCTATTACTAACTAGAAGTTCTCCAAGAGCGCAAATCCCCACCAAGCTATTTCCAACACTGTTGGGTGAGTAATTGTCAAAAATGTGGAAAACTACCCTATCTCACACTGTTAAGAAATCAATTAAAAAGTTCCTGGATCCTCATCTGGACTTCAAATCAGCACATCAATCGAATCACTTCTTCCTTGTGAAGTGACCAACCTTCCCTGGAAATGTGTTGAAAATCAGTTGAGAACCTACAGAGTTTTACTAATAATGTGAAAAAACACCCTCTTTCACTGTTGGGAAATTATTAAAAAATTCCTGGATGCACATCAGGATTTCAGATCACCACCAAATTCTTAGCACTCCTCCATTGTGCTATGACCAACATTCTTTGAAAATGTCATGAAAATCCATTGCCAACTTATTGAGTTATCAGTGAAAACTGCCCTATCTCGCAATGTTAAATCCATTAAGAAATTCCTGGATCAGTATCCAGATTCAGATTACCACCAAAATCTAACCAGTTCTACCTTGTGCTATAATTAACATTCTCTGAAAATGTCATCAAATCCTTTCATAACTTATAATAACAATCACACTTACTATAAAACCTAACCTCCTTGGTGGAGGTAGCTATATTCTGTTGCTGCAACAATGGCCACTCAGCCCATTCATAATTCTCAAGCAACACTTTGATCCCAACCAAAACCAGCAGTGGATATGCTTATCTATAGCTTTCAGTCATATGACAAGTGCAGAGGATAGGAGGGGAAAAAGTACCAGCTCGCATTAAGTGCTGTAGACTTTTTAACTTTCATCTCTTGAAAATGACCCATGAAATCCCACAGGAAAATAGAGACTTCACCATGTTAAAGATGGCTGAAGATGTTGTCTGAGGCTAATGAGATGAACTGGTGTTGAATCCAAGAGGTGATGTAGATTAGATTAGATTAGATTAGATTAGATTTGATTAGATAATACTTTATTAATCCCCATGGAAAACCTTCCTCAGGGAAATTCAGAAAGATATATATTTACAGATGATGGCTAAAAATGTCCGAATGATAAGTGAACGTCAGCTGAGACTGATGGGATGAAGAAGTGTTGTATCCCTAAGGTGTTCTCCCGAATATGGCTGAGTATGTCACCTCAGGCTGATGAGATGAACAGCTGTTGGATCCCTGAGGTATTGTCCTGAATATGGCTGAAGATGTTGTCTAAAGCTGATGGAATAAAGAGGCTGACCACACAGTGGAGCCTGGAATAGACCCAAGAGGGTTGATAGTGTTGACTTTGACTGAAGGGTTGAGGAAGGTGATGAAATTGCAAAGACTTGACCATGATGGAGAGGTAGAGGGTCGCACACAACAACAGCATGAAGGAACTGGTGGAAGAGACACCATATTTTTATGAGAGAGCTGCAATATGATATGCTCTCAAGGAGGTAGGGCTGGGGAATATGGCCTAAAATTAAAATCTCAGATTTTATTATACAAAAGTTAAAGAGATGTTTTTGTATTTTTGAAGTCGGGTTGTTTGAGGTACTCGACAATAGTCCATGGAGTGGCTGACAGGGCTCCCAGCACCACTGTACCTTTGATAGGATAACCTGAGACTACAGATAAGGAACACTACTGTCTGCACCAGGTACAGTTATTTTGTGTAACTGTGTGAGTTTTCCATGAAAACAAGTCACAAACTTATGTTGAGTTTAGTGTAAAAAAAAGCATTGAGCGTGTTTTGCACTACAATGCAGCAAATGGCTGTGTTCTGCTGCCTGTATGCATTGATTCTGCTGGTCTGCTGTTTCACTCTATGGGCTCAGGAAAGAAGACACAACAATAGCAAAAGAAAATAATGCCAGCCCAAATATGAATGATTTTGGCTCAAGTGATGATAAAGTTTTTGCACTGTGGATATACAGGGTAACCTTTATGAATCAGAATACACAGAAGAAGAAATTTAGTGAGCAGAATCAATGCACAAAGGTGTAGGAACACATAATCATTTGCTATATTTTAAAATAGTGGCGAACAGAGACTTCCTGGAGGACAAATAAAGCTTTCTAAAATTTTTTGCCCTATCGTACATCTGACCAAACATAGTTTCTTGGCTCATTTTACATAAAACTTGCACAATTACACAAAATAACTGTAACTGGTGCTGACAGCAGTGTACCTTACCAGTGGTCTCAGGTTATTCTTCTTAAAGGAGCACCACTGCTGAAAGCCCTGTCAGCCATTTTACTGACTACTTCAAGTACTTGATACAACCCAACTTCAAAAACACTGAAAAGTCCCTTTAATTTCCTGTTTCGTAGATTTTTGTTTACATCTCAATGGAAAAAACTACATGTGACACCAAAATGACACAAAAGAAAGTTTTGTTTAATTTGAGCCAAATACTGTATATCACCAAAGTAAACTAAATTCCCTTTAAAGATTTAAAGTACAAGCTGTAATTTTGTTTTGTAAAGTTGAATAGGTACACTATGTAGTTTCATTTTTTAGGGGAGCTTGTCCACATTGACATTGAAAGCTGCACTGTTATCACAAAACATTAACATGAATCTCTCTTAGTAATATTAAAATTCATTTGAAAAAGCACACACCTAGAAATGTGCCTTTGCATAAATGTCAGGAAGTGCTCCAAGAGGGCAAATCTCCAACAAGCCATTTCCAACACTGTTGGGTCGTACCATCATAAAAACTGTGAAAATTTTTAGTATGTCTGTCTTCAGTATTTCTGTCTTCAAACAAAGAAACAACTTAAAAGGGTTTTTTTTTGTCCCTGTTGGAAGAAAGCGGCATGGAGTTGACTCCTATAGTCCAAGGGGAGCAAAATGGGCATAGGAGCAAGTTGTGAGCAAAAAAAAACATTTTGATTTTTATTGAATTAATTAAATTAATCGATTTAATATATATGTATCAATATATCGCCAAAGCCTACAAGGGGGTTGAGGAGTAACACCATAGGGGATGGAGTGATGTGTGATGTGAACAGCTGAAAATGATAAAGATGAGTGAGCATATGTGATGGGGACTTTAACAAGAGAATGAATAATGCAGAAAATAGTCGCCCTGAGTGAACGCTCCTCACGGAACACCATTATTATCACCGACCTGGGTTTATAAAAGGGTTTCATCCTTCAACAAAAAAAAAAAAAAAAGAAAGAAAAATAAACGTAAAAAGAAATGACATTGTGGTCAGTCAATAAATGAACGTTTATTAATCTTCTTTTCCCGTGACAATTAAAAAAAAAAATCTTACCATCTTTTGTACTTATTTGTCAAATAATTGTATGCATAATTGTTAGGCTGAGGCTGTATAATTGGTAATGACATCAAACAAGAGATGCCACAAGCATTCCTCTTCTAGTTAAAAAGAAAAAAGCAAAATATAATTTGAGTCAAAAAATACGTACAGCATATTTCTTTATCTATGGCTCATCAATTTAATTCAGTTCCTAAAGGAGAATTTCTTCACACCTGTAGCAACATTTTACGTTTAAACCCAATATATACAGTGTTGCACATTATTTATCAAAATAAAAGATCCCCAAAAAAATGTATTTTGACAATAAAAATTCATTTATGCCACACACACTATTTCATTGAAGACATGAATTTTACAAAGATAAAAGAAACTGACTCAGAAAACATTGAAGCTGTATTGTTATAGATATATACTTTATTAATTCTCTCTGATAAAATAAAATTACAAAATAATTTCAACCTCAAACGGCACTTTCCTTGTTCATAATTATTCAACGTATTGTTAATACATATATCTTAATTGTCATGACGAATGAGAAGAATACTATAGTTTAGTAATATTAGATATCAGCTATAACTGCGTTTAATCATAATAGTAGAAAAGACTAAGCAATACAAAGCTAGTTTTCGTTAACAGCATACTATACAATATTCCAAGCATATGTAATTCAGTATTCCGGCCACAGCATGTCGCTATAAGACAGTTTTTGTCTCCAATGTAAGGGTAGGCTTGTCTCTTTTCCCATCACACCATTATGATTCCTCTCAGATACACTTTAGTCTCTTTCTATGCTTTATTTATGTCACAAACAGCTGCTCCTCCATGGCCATTTCTCCTTTATAAGGTTTATTTGTGTTCATCCGTCGTCCAAAGTGACCTGTTTTAAAGCAGTGAAGAGCAGTCCGTATACAGCTCTGTGACAAGTCCATGCCCAGATTTTTCACAGTTATTCCCTCAGAAATATTGTCAAGATATCTGCAACGCCTCCTGCTATCTTTTGTCCCCAGTGACAGCAGCGTTCCCTGCCTATTATTGAAGTCCATATAAGAGAGAGCACTTTGGTTGTCGAGGTGTGTGTATGTGTGTGTCAGTGTGTGTGTAAGTGCGTGAGTGTCCCTGTGGCTGCGTGGCAGTTAAAGTGATCGAGCAAGCAAGAGTGTTTGAGTGTATTTCTTTACACAGAGTACATTCATGATAACAGTGCGTTGTTTTGGGACTGCAAGCTTAAAAATAATGGCAGTGAGTCGTCTCCTTTCTCTTCTGCTTTCTAAGGAATTGAGGACACTACCATACTATGAAAAAATATGAAACCCATTTACCTAAGATCACAATCTAAGTTTCTGATCATTTTTAAGTTGATTAAATTACTAAATAAAATCAGTTCTCCTGATTAAAATAACAAATTAGAAGAACAAAGAAAAACACATTCTACATTATACGAGACAATTAGACTGACTCAAGGCTCCACAAAGTAAAAGAATAAACATAATTCATTATTTATAGGTGATGTTTCAACTCTCATTCTGTCTCCAGCAGTCATCTAGGTGGAAAAAAAATCCAATAAAATCTAATAAGACAACTAAAAAAATCTCTGCCTTTTAAAGCTCCTGCGAAGAACTTCTGTTTTTTTAGACATCCGTGGAGAAGTAGAACCTCTTATTCTTTGCTTACCTTGCCATGTACATGCAGCATTTTTTATGATAAAATATGTCACCCCGCATTCTTGTTACAGACAATTTATATTACTCACTGGGGTGCTGATGGGCCTTGCCCCACATACTGAGGCTGTGGTACTCCAGATAGGCAACCTGGGCTCAGGTTGGCTTTTTTCCAACATCATTTCCCACTTTCTCTCCCTGATGTCTATCTCCCTCTCCTATTAAATGAATGCAACTCACCCAAAATGTATCACTACCGTAAATGTTAACAGTAAAAATGTGACAGAAAGCCAGTTTCTGTCTTCTCTGACACCTACCCCATGGCAGCAGGTTCAGGTATTAAGAAAATTGTGAAAAAGTAAATCTTGTAAATGATGATCTTATTAGCTTTGGCATATCATAAAAACTGATCCATATCATTTCAGTATACTTCAAAATCAGATAAAAAATTCCTCACAGGAGCTTTAATATTATAATTATATGTGGTATATGCTTTAAATTATAACAGCCAATTAACAATGCTATTTTAATGAATGCTTCTACTGAATCCATTTTTTCTTTTAACAACCCTCCCTGTATAAATGCACTTGATACAACTATTAACCATGACTAACTGTCAAATTTGTGAGATTTTACTGGAAATGTTTCTACAGTGTCACAGCCAGATCAGACTACAAGCTATTCTGTTACATTTCTTTTAATCATTTATTTTTGTTTACGATTGCACCATGCTGGATTATGCCATAAAATATTGTCTTGCCTTAGCTGACAGGCAGCCAACACTACAAGTATGATCCTGACCAATCATCATACTTTCTCCATCATGTTGTCCAGGGCCACTCAATGCCTAAATGGGGCCCTGGGCAAATTTAATTTTTGGGCCCCCGCTGCCTCAGCTGCATCTTTATTTATGACTACTGTCAGTCAGTGCTAGATCATTCAGAGTATCTTAGGGAGCAGCAGAAACAAGGTTTTGAGGAAGCAGAATACAGATTGTTGCTTGTTATATTTAAAGAGGCTGATAACAAGGCTGCTAACTGTTATCCACTTTGCAGCCTGTTTCTCCCATTCAGTGACAAACACACCCTTCAGCTTCTGAAGCAGCAGAAAAAGTTACAATGCTGCATTAAGAGTGGTTAAAGCCTTCTCTGATGTATCATGCAGCAACCTCCAGGGCTGAAAAATGAAGCCAACACAGGGGTTCCAAAAACTGTCCTTAGTGTCTGTTTGAGGCACGCTGCAGGAAACCTTAAGGTTATATGTTGTGTGCAGGGCATGGATGTTTTTTTACAGCCTAAATAAAGATATTAACAGCCTGGTTCAACAAACAGCCTCAGTCTAAATATTCAATATATCTAAAGGCTTTCATTATGCAAGGGTGAATTTTTTTTTAATATCGCACTGGTTTCCATTTAATAAAGGATTTCTGATTTTGAAAAATTAGGGACATCACTGACATGGATACAAGCCCACTCAGTGTTGCTATTGGTCAGTCAGCCTTAAGTTCCACTTCAACTGACTGTCAATAGGTTGATCTAAAGTTTGGCTGAGACGGCATTTTATTGATGGCAGCGTCCATGGCTTGGCCTCAACATTGTTCAAAAGGCTCCTTCAATAATGAAATGACAACATAACATGGCCTTGTTCAATTGTTTCTACAGTCAATGGATGTTATCCATAAAGTGGTGCAGAAATGAGTCCTAAAACATGGAAGTGATTTAACATTTTAGCATTCACAGTTCCCAAGGTAAAAGGTATATAAGATTTTAGAATAGCTTTTTGGATAACTGCCTGAAATAAGGTCTGTGGTGAATACATGCATACCAGATTTTAGCGTTTAATTTTTCATCATAAAATGCATGTGATACTGGCCTGCCTCTGAATTTCTAAGCATTATTGGTTTTCAAAAGGATAACTGGTAACAAACTGCTACAAGGACTACAGAAATGGCAGAGGCCATTGATGATTTCTGATTGTTTTTTGATGAATGATCATTCATACAACATAGCCATAGTCATGGGCTCCAACCTGATCAGGTCATTTGATTAACAGGATATTCTCTCGCAAGAGGAAACAACGCTGTATCACAAGTTCTAAGTGTGGTGGCTGCTTCCACATTGAACCAACATGTTGTTGTTCTGTAATGGCTTAATAGTAGATTATACTACCTTAGACCATGTTCAAAACCATGTCCTAACTGAACCGATGTACATCTTCTGTCCCTATTGCATCTGTTAAAAACATCATTCCATGCCCCTTGTTTCCCCCTATAAACACTACATCAAGTGCTTTTCCTGTAGATTGAGAAACAGATGTGTCACACTTTGTACTGACAACTGTTGGGGCTTGTCATAAGGCTCATCAATAAGCAGCCAAACAAAGTTTCTTAGCAGAATTGAAACTGTAATAGATGAATGCTTGCCTATCTCTGCTATGCTAAACCACTTACTGCTGACTTTAAAAAGTCTAAGAAAACCAAGAAAATCCCTCCAGTGCCCTGTCAAACTCCCTCTTTCCTTGCCCCTTGCCCATGTTGACAAACCAAGGAGAGGAAAATAGAAAGGGGGGACTGAGGCAAAAATGTCACACAGCATTGCACAGCATTGCACTGCTTCACACTGTCGCATGATTCAATGCAATTAGCTTGATTTTGTCGATGACGCTCACATGCACTGCATTAAGCTAGGACATGATAAAAGCCTAAAACGTGAAATGTTGTTTATGGGGGTTATCATGCTGAAAAAACATGTACAATGCCTAACAAATGTATTAGATCACCACTGATTATAAGGTTTATGCCACAGCTGTCCTAAATTAACAGCATTTGTAATAACCCGAATCATTTTGAAATGTTTCTGTAATGGTTAATACCCCAGTATGTAGAAGCTCTTTCACCAAATTGATATCTTTAATAATAAAATACAGTTGTTATTGTTATCCATGAATTTTTAATTTACTGTTTACAGAAAAAATGAAAAAAACAAACAAACAGTAAAGCACATTATTATTTCTTGATTAATATGTCAAATTATAGATAATTACTTGCATTCCTGAGCAGAAAAAAAATAGTTTTAGTGGTTCAATGTTGTGCTTGATTAATTTCTAACTTCTCAGAGAAGCACAGTGAGCCTGCTCAAATCTGGGTATAAAAAGGTGAATTCAGTTAAAATAGTTATAGTCTAAAATAGTTATGTTTCCTTATTTTGATGACAGGTGGTGTAACTAATTTGTTAAGCACTGTACATTTCATGAATTTCTTTTGCCACAGACTTTATTATCAGCAGCAGTGACCCCAGAACACAGTGAACATTCCAACAGACTTTTAGCAAAAAAAAACAGTGCAATGCTAACTCCTGGTTGGCATACAAAAATAAATCCTCACTGCACCACTCTATTAGGGTCATTGGCCACCTAAATGCATCCTTAACTGTAACACTGCAAGAGCATTTGTTGTTTCCAGCAGTCAAATTCTGGCCTGAGTCTGACGATGTGCAACAACAATGCCATTGGGTCAAAATCTGTCTGAGTTCATGTAGTCTGATCCGGCCTTAAATTTGACAGAGGCTACTAAACCCAGGACAGTATTTTAATATCACCTTAGCGTAATCTTTACCTTGGCAGATGCAGTAATCCTGCTGTAGTTGTGTTTGTTTATTTCCTCCCTTGCTACAAACAGACGTTTGATGACTCATGTCCCCCGGTGTCAGACCGACTTATTTCAACTTGATCTGTCATTTGTGTAGTTCACTGAACGGTTACCATTCTCCCAACTGAGTAGTTAAAATGTCACAACTATGCAGTGTGAGTCTAAACTACTGCATTAGCTCACAGCCACAGAGGATGTCACTGTGTGGATGATTCTCTTCTTTACAGTGCGTCCACATTGACTTGGCAGTGCTGTGTGGTGATTGACAGTGCATTAAGTGCTTGGCAGTATAGGCTTTAGTATTATCTTGTGGGCTCCTGCATTCACTCTTCTGTGTGGGTTATAATAGGGCCTGCATTGTGTTAAATTGTGTGTTATGTTTGTGCTGCGTTCACTTGTATTGCGCTGATAATGTATATGTGTGTAAGTGTGTGTGCGATGCATGCCACTTGTTTTTTCTATATAACGGTCGTATTGATTGGACCTTCTGTTAAAGGGATGCTCGTTAACACACAATTAGCATTCAGATAGAAAATACATCATAAGGATAAAAAGTCATGGTCATTAATTCCTGATGAAGGGAGGGAGAGATTGGGGAAGGAGAGAGAAAGGGATAGAAAGGGAGAGAGAATAAAAGGCCTTTTTCAGTAGTTGGAGCTCTGAGTTCATGTAATTATTCCAAGTTGGTTCTCCTCCCTCTCTGCTCCCTCCCCTCGTCTTCTCTTCCTCCATTTCTCACCCTCTTGACGTCCTTCCTCCCCCTCACACCTTTTAGAGTCTCCGTTTTATCATCTTCCCTCGTTAAGGAAAGCGCCCAAAAGTCCCTAACATGTCTCATCATTCACAAGGGCCCTCCATCTTAGTCATATCAGTCCTCTTCATAGTCCTGATTTTGTGGCTGCAGCTTCAGAGGGTTGCCTCTCATATCTCAGCCTCCTTTCTTTTTCATCTCCCTAAGTTTGAAGAAAGAGGACTAGCCTGGCCTCCTCTCCTCCGCCCTTGTTTTCTCTTTCTCCCTTTTTCGTTTTTAGCAGCTAGAAGTGCAGGTGGCATTGAGGTTGGGACTGGCCTCCAGGCTCCCCTCTGGGCTAACGGGTGGAGGAGACAGAGGAGACTCCAAGGCCAGAGTGGTGACCTGGGATGGAGGAGTAACTGGTGATGCCACCTGGATAGGAGTAATTGGAGACACTGGAGGTGGAGGACTTGTTAGCGAAGCAGCAGGGGACAGAGGAACAACAGCACCACCTCCTACCCCACCTCCACTTCCCCTACCATCCCTTGCGTCCCTCTCCTGGAGCAGGTGCACCAGAGCGGCGTGCTGGGCGCTGAGCGTGGCTGAGAGGTGTGCTGGCAGGGAGTTGAAACCGGCAGTAAGCTGCTCCACTCGCTGCTCCAGGGACAGCATCTGGCGCTCCAGGTCCTCACTGCGGTCGTTGAGCTCGGACATGAGCTCGTACATGACACTCTGCATCTGTGAGGAGGGGAGAGGAGATGAATCAGTGCACAAGGCATACTTTGACAACAGAGACAGATAAGACTCACTAACGTAAATATTTTGGAGGCTTTTTTTTTATAGATGTTTGTGTAGTCTTTGTATTCTGTGAACTTTCACCATCAATCAGGTTGAAAAATAATCCACCTTCATTTTGCAACGCTGCATTACCGTTTTAAAAAACACATTGTGTTGCAGTGCAGGAGGCTTTAACTATCAGGTGTAAAATAAAGAAGCATTACAGAGCGATTTGTGACACAGAAAGCTTAGACTGTGTCCAGTCTTCAGTATGATTTCCTCTGACCAGACCAAAGCAAAGAAGACACAAACACACACAAACTCTGAACAAATGGCATCTTGTTCATCCTGCATAACTTGCTATGTATGTTTGCAATTAGGGCTGTTATGATTTCAGATTTTAATCTCACAATTATCGTGGCCAAAAATATCACAATAACGAAAATAAATACTATTAGTCATATTATCTAAAAGCTCTTTTTCTGTCTCTGCTTTGGCAAAATGGTTGCACTGACATATTTTCATTCACAAAGCTCTCAGTGACAAATTACATCATTTTTAAGTAAGGTCTTCCATTTCTGACACACCAGAAGGACTGTTTGATATATTTTGCTAGTCCATTTGGGAAAGAGCCCATAGAAAGTGTCTGGAAATGGGCAGAACATTTTAAAAGCATATCTGGCTGGTGACAGGAAGAGCTTTCTGTTAATCACATTTATTATGGGCCAATCTGGTAATGTAGTAGGAAGGCGTTTCCGCCGCAGCGTAAAGGACAGAACTTGATCCAGTTTATAAAGCAAACTCTCGGCAAAGCATGTATTTTCTATTGAGAAGTTTGTAGTGTTGTTATTTGCACTACATTCAATAGGAAAAATGTTGTCCAGATCTGATATAAAACTGCTACTGAAGCTGTTAGCATCTATGCTAATCTCTGTATGGACAGTCACTTCCTTCTGTCATCTCACTTGCTCAAGACTCAGCATGGCAAAATGGCAAGATTCAAAAACAGGTAACGTCAGGTGCATTTTATTACATCCCATTAAACATTAAAATCTCATGTGTGTGTGTTCACCATAAACTTTATTTCAGGCATTTATCCGGAACTGGTATTCCACATCCCATTTAGTTTTGGGCACAAGAACCAGGAAGTGGTAAATGCTAACTCACTTCTGCATTTTTGGACTGTTTCCTGCACCACTCTATATGATCCTTAGATAAAACAAGGTTTAAAGCTCTAGGGAAGGTGAATAAAACTTAAAACCAAAAAAGTGGGCATCAATAATCCAGACTTGAAAAATGGTTTAAAATAAATAAAAGGCCTTTAATTCATAGGGCTAGAAACATTAAAAATCACACCGAAGCGTATCGGCTCGCGCCTTCTTCAGTGTGTAGTGTAGGGTTAAAGCATGTTAAGACAAATGGATTGAAAGAAATGGGAGAATCCGAGGATTAGAGAGTGAGGAGGAGGGAAAAAGGGTGACATACAGCTCGGGAGGAGTGAGTAAGAGGAAAAAAAATGTCCAAGAGGGAGTCGAGGCTAAAGGGAAGTCTCTGTGTGGGCGTGAAAACATTATGAACAAAGAGAGGAAAAGAGAGAATGAAAGGACGGCAGCAGAGTGTCCCTGCATCGCTCACGCTGGCCTCAGTAACCATGGCAAAACGCACAAGTGCAGGTTTGAGATGGAGTCATTGAGATGGTATGATTGCAAAATATTTGCTGCTGAAGGCATCACCCCATGGAAACACACTCACTCAAATACACAGACTGAAAAACCCCCCCCCTGATCTTTCTCTCTTTTTCACCTAGTCTTTTTAACAATCACACACTCACAAACAGACGTGTGCGCTCACATTCTCACTCACACACCCACACAGGAACAGAAAAACATGAGCACCCCCCTAACTCCCCTGCGCTCATTTCCTCCTCACTCTCTCGCTCAGTCATCCCTGTTTTAACACTTGTTCTGGTTGCTAGGAGACTCAAAGCCACAGAAACGGGCAGGTCAGTGCTGATACAGAGGAACGCTTGGATATATTTCGGGGAGGGCAGAGCACGTCAGCTGTATGATGGTTATGTGAAGAGTGTGTGTGTGTGGGTGTGTGTGTGTGTATTTCTTACCTTTGAGAGGTCCACGAGTGTGTTGGCCTGATCACTGAGTTTTCTCTGCTCCATTTTCACACTACGTAATCTGCAAACAGACACACATGAATTACACAAACCAGAACACACAGGTTGCATCCCAATAAATGCACACAAGGTCTGCCTAGAGATCTAATCCCTTGGGGTCCAGACAACAAAACAGTGGAGGGGTCACCTTGTCTACCCTGGCTGCATTTCTACCTGCTGTGTGTCAGTGGAGTCCAGACATTGTGAGCACACAGTGTGCTCTTAAACACTGTTATTTCTTTTGCTAATGAAGGTAAAAATATACATCCATTTACATCCATGTGCTTAATTAATATTGTATTACACTGTACTGCACTTCAACATTTTTTTCTTTCATTCCACATTGTTAATATATTTTTAAATATATTATTAGATAAATATATTACCTTATTCAACAATATCTCTTACCCTGGTCCACAACTGCATAATACTCCAAGATAAAATAATTTGCACTGTTATACTGTTATCTTGTGCTGTAAACACAACTGGTGACCTATCACACTATGCCACTTTAACACCACTGTCACTACCCTCCATGTACCGCACAGAATACCTCAGTTTTTCCTAAATGTCACTTAATTCCATTAAGTTTTATTTTTATATTAATAACTAAATATTTCTACTTATTCTATTTTGTTCATTGCTATTTGTACAGTTTATTAATCTACAACTTTTGTATTGTATGTTATTTTATTTATTGTATTTTATTTTATTGACCTTTAAACCTCCAGAACACTTAGAAACTCCAAACTTCAAAATGTGGGTCTCCAGTAGTGCTGATGATCTGGGTCTAAATCCTTGCATGACATTTGAGTATAAGGTTTTTGAATTTACAATTTGTGCATGAAACATGCAAGGGGCCAGCCCTATAAAGGTAAAAACCACATGACAACCTTATGTGTTAAAGAATCAAAACAATACTGATGTTAAGAAAAACAAAACAAAACAAACTAGATGTTGTCCAAGAGCAGAAACCTCCTCCAATGCATTAATGGCATTATTGGGTGAGTTGTTGTCAAAGATGTGGAAAAGCTGTCCTATCTGGCACTGTTCACAAACCCTTTAAAAAAATTCCTTGATCCACTTCTGGATTGGGATCACCACTCAAATCTAATCACTTGTCCCTTGTGCCTAGAGAATGGAATTACTAAGATTTAATTGATACAAAGGCCCTTACCGATTCCTGTGGATTTTCTGTGTGGGCAGTGTTGGCATGGGTTTTCAGTGAGAATAATGCCAAACATGTCACTCCTGATATCCAGTGCTGTGTTGCATAGATGCCTGACTCTACAAGTTGTATTTTTGTTGAGAATTATGCTGCAATTTTGAGCCCTTCTAACCCCTGTCTGCCATGATTACATTTTTGGTGTCTTTGTTATCATTTCTGCATCCTGCCACTGATGTCCTTGATATAAAAGGCATGCAGAACAAAGTGGAAGGAATTGTATATGACTGATATCGACTCCTTTAGCTATTTGTTATCAATTCTCAACTGGGATTGGTTTTTCGATTCCCATCCCAACTTGACCAACATTCCCTGAAAATGTCTTCAAAATCTGGAGAGAACTTACTGAGTTATTAGCCAAAATGTGGAAAACTTGCAGTACCATAAGTGTCCACTTGACGATTGCTACAGTAGGACTAAAAAATTTAACACATGCAACATGTTTCAAAGACCATCTTAACAGTAGAAACATGCACATTTTCACCCTGGTCTAAAGAGGGTTCTGTTTGGAATAGTTCATTTCATTATGCATACACACTGCACAGGGGGAAGAATTTTCCTGTAACTTGTCCATTTTAAAGGAATCAAGAATTTGTGTTACCCTCTTCGTTTATCACTTAGATGATGAAAAGTAAGTGCAATGCTAGGGTCAGATCACAAGATTCAAGCCAAAATGAAGCCAAACCAAATAGTCATAGAGTTTTATCAACACTGAAAAAATGTTTTTTTCATCTCATGTAGTGTGTCATAAACCACAATCAGAGTACCCTCAGGGGTACTCTTGCTGTTTAGATCTGTCATGTCAGAGACTTTGACCACTGAAAGCACAGAGCACTCTGCATGAATAAAAATCATAGTTGTATCAAACTAGTGAGACATCTGTGAACAGAGCTGATGCTTTCACCAAGGTTTGAAGTAACATATTTTGCCAATACTAAGAAAACTGCTGATGTTTTTCTTATAACCTCATTTGGCGTAATTCTCCTTTTCATTTGATCATGAAAACAGATCAGGGTTTGCCCAACAGGTCATTTCTTCTGCCAAATAACAAAACTCTTCTATCAATCAGCTGTTAGGTGTGTCGAATGTCAGCATTAAATAGACATGACAGATAAACATCAGCAGCTGATTTTCTGTTTATGCGACATTCATTCACTGATGGCTGATGTTTGAAAAAAAGGGCCTGTATCAGCTGATACCGATGTTAAATCGATACCTATGTGCAACCCTGAAACAAACCAAATAGCACTAGAGAAGGATAAAATCCTTTTTGTGAGATGGAAATATGAGGTAGAAAAAAAGTTTATCAAGACCTTAAGACATTTCGGCCTTTATTATGGGACATACTGTACCTATGATGGATTAAAGAAGGAGAAAATGTTAAAGAGAAACATCAGAGGCACCTCTGATAAAGTAATATCACACACACACATATGTATATATATATATATATATATATATATATATATATATATATATATATATATACATATATATATATACATACATATATTTATAAATATATATATATATATATATATATATATATGTACACATTCCTTGGTATAACTCAAGCTTTGCCAAATATTTTCTCGTAATAGTACTCCCTCTTAATAGTGGTTATTGAAGGAATCTCCTGATTCAAATCCTGTTTTGTAACAAAATAACAAAATGGCTTCAATGTTAGAAGTCGACAGCCAAAATTTGCAGGAGATGGCAGGTTCCAGTGATTGGAGACATTGTTGTAACACTCTGGTTTTGTGGGTAGTGTTGTTTCTTTCAGAGATGGTGAATAGACCATGTTTAATTAGTAACGAGTTGATAACATACAAATATGTGTCTTATACAGGAGCAAAAAGCATTTCACAGGTAGTTTGTGGTAAGTCTTTACCTTGAATGGTCAGGACAAAGCAGCATTGCAAGGGGACAGCCCTTTGGGTAAATGGGTGAGTTTTACCCTCACCCTGTTCCTGCCCTGTCAACCTCATCATCCTTCAGCCATTTTTTGAAATAAAAGGGTAGATGAGCATTGACTAAAACTCTGAGGTTTAGTCAATAAGTCTAACACTTGAGTTCTTCCCTCACAAACCCTATAACTTCTTCCATTGCTCTATCTGCAGACCATTTGTAATAATCCCGAACCTTTAAATGAACCTGTCTACATTTTAACTTAATCAACTGTTAAAAGCACATGCATTAGTGAAGAAATCACCCTCTTACTTTGTTCAGAGTGAGTCAGTCCACGTGTGTCAGGATAAGCTGCTCTATGTCACAATTAAAAGAGCCTCTGGTCCCTTGACTCTGCCTTTTGAAGGCGCTTGTTCTCAAGTCTAGACCGAGCTGATCAAAGCAGCAGACAACATTAAAGAGGAGACGAGTAATGAAGATGTTAAACAAAACAGATTCAACAGTCTTTAAATATGGCAACCTCTAGCAGGTCAGACAACCCTGTGGTTATTTCAGTTTTATCAAACACATAGGGAACAATGCATCAATAAATTAGCAAGTACATCTGTTGCTGGTAGCGGAGACTGTGGATGGTTGTAACACTTCATAAATCTCCATTAGTTAAAATTATTTAGGCTTGACTGAACTTTTTTAGGACATTTTAGGGCTTTTCATGCTTTTCTTGAGACGACAGGACAGTAGCAAGACACAGGAGCTCAAGTCAAACTGCCATTTCAAGGGGTAATATTTACAACCCCGAGATGTTTATAGCCTCTACTGTGAACATTGTGGAGATGGAAAGGGGGGAACGAGTTAACCCCCTCTTTGCTCTGTCTCCAGAGGTAGTAACAGAGGCCTGATACTGGAGAGACGGAGACACGCAGAATCAGCGGGAGACAGGAGCACTGTGAGTGAGTGTCTCTGCCTTTGTGTGTATGTGGGGGCATGTGCCATGTCTCATGTACACAAGCTGTATTACAACTTCCTGTGGAATTAATGTGAATGTCTCAAGGTATAAACATAACAGAGCCTTATTGCGGCACTTTTGCGCAAAGGCACTGTGAATTGGGTTTGTTATATTATGTACAGTTTTTCTAGAATATGCATTGTTATATTGGACCAAAGTAGTGCCTAAACAAAGCAGTTTGGTAATGGAAAAGTAAGATGATATAAGTGTGTTCAGCATAGTCTGCAATCACTCTATGCTGTTTTCTGTGGCTTTTTTCACTTAAAACTCTTTGAATGAAGTTAAGTGATGGTGGCCCCACCTGCAGCAATATATGTCGCCCCAGTTTCTACGGCTCTTCTCTCCATACAGATGCAGATCTGCTCTACATCACCATGGCTTGTGTTCAGGCTATTAACATTAACCACGTATTACCCCACCTAAAAGCTCCCAAACTATCACTTTAAATATTTCGGTTTTTCTAATTGTATGGCAACAACTTGTTGCTTTCCATCCTATTTGTTAGGACAAAACTCACTGAGGTGGCACACCAATCATGTAAGATGGCAAACTGCCAAACTTCAGTTAAGTAGCAATAAATTGGGTCCTCATTCTCCAGGTTATTTAAAATTTAGCAAGATGCTAACACTACAGATTGCATATTTTACAAAGCTGGCTTATTTTGTGAACAGCTAAGTGAGAACAGGTGGGTGCCATGATTGGGTATAAAAGCAGCTTCCCTGAAATGGTCAGTCATTCACAAACAAGGATGGGGCGAGGGTCACCACTTTGTGAATAAATGCATGGGCAAATTGTCGAACAGTTTAAGAACAACATTTTTCAACGAGCTATTGCAAGGAATTTAGGGATTTCATCATCTACGGTCCATAATATCATCAAAGGGTCAGAGAATCTGGAGAAATTACTACACGTAAGCGGCAAGGCCGAAAACCAACATTGAATGCCCGTGACCTTCGATCCCTCAGGCGGTACTGCATCAAAAACCGGCATCACTGTGTAAAGGATATCACCACATGGGCTCAGGAACACTTCAGAAAACCACTGTCAGTAACTAGAGTTCGTCGCTACATCTGTAAGTGCAAGTTAAAACTCTACTATGCAAAGCGAAAGCCATTTATCAACAACACCCAGAAACGCTGCCGGCTTCGCTGGGCCCGAGCTCATCTAAGATGGACTGATGCAAAGTGGAAAAGTGTTCTGTGGTCTGACGAGTCCACATTTCAAATTGTTTTTGGAAAGTGTGGTCGTCGTGTCCTCCGGACCAAAGAGGAAAAGAACCAGCCGGACTGTTATAGGCGCAAAGTTCAAAAGCCAGCATCTGTGATGGTATGGGGGTGTATTAGTGCCCAAGGCATGGGTAACTTACACATCTGTGAAGGCACCATTAATGCTGAAAGGTACATACAGGTTTTGGAGCAACATATGTTGCCATCCAAGCAACGTCTTTTTCATGGACGCCCCTGCTTATTTCAGCAAGACAATGCCAAGCCACATTCTGCACGTGTTACAACAGCGTGGCTTCGTAGTAAAAGAGTGCGGGTACTAGACTGGCCTGCCTGTAGTCCAGACCTGTCCCCCATTGAAAATGTGTGGCGCATTATGAAGCGTAAAATACAACAACAGAGACCCCGGACTGTTGAACAACTTAAGCTGTACATCAAGCAAGAATGGGAAAGAATTCCACCCGAATAATTTCCATCTCAAATAGTTAGTAAATTACAATCGAAACAAGCTCCACACTCTCGCACTGCAAATAAAGCCTGGGTACAGATGGAGTGATTGCAAGAGTGTGCTGCAGATCCATGAGAAAATCTGAGAGTTTGAGTCTGTGATAAAGCCAGGACTGATAAGCCAAAGGTTATGAGCTTGGTGCTATAACCCAGGGTTGCTGAAACTGTTTCAGTCTTCCAGAGTACATGCATCCATAAACATGTTGTACTGTATCAAAACAAGGCAAAAAGTTAGCACGTTGGAGAAATCCCTTCAACCTTGACATGGCTAAATCAAGGAGTTAAATCTTGTGAAATATACATAAAAATAAGCACTAAAAATGCTGTGTTATTTGATTTATTTCAACACTGGCTTGGGCCTCTTTGGGCCATTTTTCTCTGCTATTTCCAGGGAGGTGGGCAGTTTGTGTGACCCACCTGTTGGGTTATTCTGTTGGATCAGCTCTTATAAAGTTTGACTCACCACAGTTTGACTCACCCCCTATAGCTCCATATTACCAATGTCTACACCAGAACTGGGTCATTATCTGTTTCCAGAGCACTTGAGACACTGGACTTCACCTCTTGCACTGTTGGAGTATTAAAATAAATATTTTACATACACTTTTCTCCATAAAAAGCCAATTACCAGTGAAAACTATGCCTAAATGTTGTTGTTTAATGTACTGTTAATCCTCAGATACAGACCAGAGCCTTCATTTATAAAATTGCAGAGACTATCAGGCCTTAATATGAATAAGGGTCTCTTCTGGAAGCAGTCTTTTTATATAAAACCCTGGGACCACACTGGTTATAATACAGGGCCCAGTCGAAATTGACTACCAGTCTCCATTAGAGAAAAATACCGTGATTTACGCTATTCACTATTTGATGATATATTAATGCTGTATTAATGAGATAATGGATGGATTTGTTCACAGTCTTATGTGGGCGAAAGACTGAATTGAGCATGTGCAGCATGGGCCACCTTCCCTAGCACTTCTGGAGAGTCAACACTAATCCTAGAAGTCCCTTGTTGCAGCATTTCCCTGTCTCCCCTATTAGTGGCATCAGCAGCACTCACATAAAGCACAAATAAAGATAATGATCAGAGTGTGTCTAATAGTACACAATGCACTGATTACCAATTCTCACAACTGTATTTTCCTGCTGTGAGCCTGCCCTTTAGTACTTTAGGAGATGATGAATCATTTTGTGTGTCTCTGTGTGTGGATCCATGCACTTTATCTGATTATCAGCGTTGATTCAACCAGTGGGTGGATCAGCAGTACAGCTGATTTCAAAGGCTCCATGATCTCTGTGTGTATATAAGTGTGGGTGCGCGTAAGGTGTGTCCTCACTGATGTATTGCCTGGAGGAACTTCCTCTGGTGCTTGCGGACCCTGGAGTGGTCAATCTTCTTCATTAGCTTGGTGTGCTTGTAGATGAGCCAGGTCTCCCTCAGCACATTAGCCGCAGCGTTCTTTATCTGCAGCACAGACACATAAACACACAGTTAGCAACAGGTAGTTCTTGGCAACTGGTTCAGGCGACGGGTTTACCCATCTCTATTCCCCTCCTTTATTCTCTATTGTCTTCCTGTTAAGAACAAAAAAAATAAACCATGGATCTCATCTTAGAGGCTGCCCTCATTCTCTCTCTTTTTCTCTCTCTTTCTGCACAAGGCGGCTCGCTTGCCAATGCTTTTCATAAACAGCTCTCTCCTCAGGGAGATTTGGCAATGAGAACCTAACAGGAGTCTCCCCCTCATGCACACACTTCTTTTTCTTCTCAGCCTGTCTATTTGCCATATTATATCCTAGACTAACTCAAATGGACTGCATTATCTTGGCTGGTTGGAGGTAATTCACTACAGTACCACCACAGTTCATTAAAAACGGTTAATTATGAAAGCGAGTGAATAAAACAAATATCAAGTGTGGCTGCTCTTAAACTGGCTGACAAAGACAATCAGCATTCAGGCAGAAGAGGTATGTTAGAGAAATAGCCTGTGTAATGATGCTCACTGATGAAGAGCTTAATCGCCACCACAGTCAATGGTCATTTCTTACATTCTAGTTGAACCATGCAAATGTGAGATAGCTCTAATTAAATCAGAGCTGTTTTTCAAAATGTCAACCTTAGATTGGTTCCTGCAGTAAGGATTCTGTTCAATCATGTATCCTCACATGCACCTGCATGTTTCATGTAACATTCATCTCTATAGGTTGCAATGTAATTACCACACAGGGGCCCTGACACCTAGTTTAAAAAAAAAAGGAGGCAGCGCGGGTGGATACCATAGAGAAGGAAGGAGGAAGGGAAAATCTGTAAGGACATAAATTGAAGGAGAGACTTCAAAGAGATACTGAGCACTGAACAAAGAACAATTATACCCCCGCCTGAGGAGCACAAAAGACCCCGGCAGCTTGGCTGATCAGCACCGACCCACCACAGTCAAGGACCACTCACGCACACATGCACACACATGTGGACCAACACACATAACTGGCTATAGCTGAAGAAAGGGGGGGCTTTGCAGATGTGTTTTCAATGACCTGGAGGAAGTCAGACCTAAAACAGCTAATCCAATATGCTATACATAATATGTGAGGACATTGAGTCATTCTGTTAACTCCCATTTTTCTAATCACTCTTAATGACTGTGAGCCTCACCTTTACACATTGTGCAAATGATAACTTATCAAAATATGTAAATTCAAAGTGGATTAAAAAAGTACTTATTCCATCACTAATTGGATTTGGATTTAAATCTTACTATCCCATGTTTCTCTCCCACGGTGTGTTTTAATAGGATTACAAAACTCACATGCAATGTCGCGAGGATACACAGTGACAGCACTGTCACGATGCCAAGACGAAAAAAAAACTGTTTATGGAGCTGCTGATGATAACACATTGGAATTATTTTCACGAGTTATCTGAAATATAGAGTTCAAAGCTTTTATTAGATTTTTTTCATTGATTAGCCAATCGATTTGGATGGTCACTGCCAAGATTTTGCTGATAGCAATGCCGGTATTATTTATTTTTAACCATCTTTATCAATTTATCAACTGATTCTTGTGGATTTTCAGTTTAAAATAGTCAGCCTATAAACATTTTCTGTGTCCACAATGTCAAAGGCGTGGTCCTCCTGATATAACACACTGTGCTTTAAGAAATGATTCTGCATGTTGTTGTTTATTTCACTCTTACGTAAAATCAGACAGTCACAGACGATGCACTTTAACCTCCTGGTGTTGTGTAACGTTAGACCAAATTTCAGACCAGTGCTTCTTAACTGGTGGGTCAGGACTAAACTAGTGCTAATATGGAAAGAGATTTTCACACACTCAATATGATATGCAGATTGGTATGGATTTGACAGAATCGATACAACCCAGAATGCAGTGACAGCAGCTGTGAAATACAAACCCCAAATCCAATAAAGTTGGGACATTGTTTAAAATGTAAATAAAAAACAAAACACAATGACTTAGCCTTGATAGCCTTGATAGCCTTTTTGACCAATATTTAATTGAAAACACTACAAAGACAAGAAGATTGAGTAAATAAGCAGGGACACTTGTACTGCAGCACATGTTGCTTCAGCAATAATGGGGCCTTCACAGATGTGCAAATGTGTTACCCATGCCATGGGTCCTAACTCACTCTCATACTTTCAACTTTACACTGAACAATCTGGATTGTTCCCTTTCTCTTGAGCCTGGAGGATGCCCAAAATCTCCAAAAACAATTTGAAATGTGGACTCATCAGACCACAGCACACTTAGATGAGCTCAGACCCAGGGGAGCAGCAGTGTTTCTGGGTGTTGTTGTTACATGACTTTGGCTTTACATGTGAGAGTTTTACCTTGCACTTGTAGATGTGGCAACAAATTCCATTCACTGACAATGGTTTCCTGAAGGGTTCCAGAGCCCGCGTGGTGATATCCCTTACTGAATGATGTTGCAGTGCTACCATTCAAAGTTGTATTTTGGTCTTGCTGCTTAGGTGCAAAGATTTCTCAAGATTCTTTGAATCTTTTAATGAAAAGAATTTTTTAATGATCAAAGCATATGTAAGTGTTTATTAGCTAACATGAACTTGATAATAGGGCTGCACAACTTATCACAAATTTATCATCATCATAATATGAGCCTTTACAATTAACACATTGTGACAGTTTGAATTGTTCCTAATAATTTAATTTTTTACATGATCAAGCAAAATTTCTCATGGTGTGGGAAAAGAGCCTTGCTTTCATATCAAATCAGTCAGATGAAGCTTAAGTTTTTAATAAGTTACCTTGAGATTTAATTGTGTTAAATTAGTGGAGAAACATAATTTTTAACTTTTTTAGATTCAGAAGAAAAAGTCACAACTTAAGGTTTAAACATAAAGATTAGCATGAGTAAACACACTGTATTTCATAGCTTATATACACTCTTCACCTTCTTTGATTATTTCAAATTTTATCTGTATTGGATTATAGTACATTGTTTTCACTCATTGCATATTTTTCTCCTATTACGTATGCTTTCTTGTTAAAGTCATTAAGCGATAGAAACAGGATCCCTGTCAGCTGTAACTTTCAGTAATTTTCTGGGGAAAAAGCTTGATTGAGTCAGTTATAATCTATATATCACATTACTGTGCTGAGATGTACATTGAGATGTACCAATCTGATATTGCCTTGTCTGTTGAATATGTCCTGAAAAATCATGTTTTTTGCTTCTAATGTTGTTAAAATGGGCTTGGGGAGCAGAAGGACATCACATTTTTTACTAAACTCAGACAAATGGGCAATACCTCCTTAAAGAAATGGCCCTTACAATGCTTGTTTTTTCACTTCCTGGGGTTAATTATATAATAGCTAGTTAGTCAGCTTTAAATACTAATTAAATGTTAAGGTTTAACTAATAAAACAAACTCCTGAAAGCAACTGTTGGTTTGTGCCGATTTTTGCAGGTTCTGGTGGACGAAGCTGTAGTTCTTTTCTTTTTGCTGATATGTTGATTTTGTTATTGAAAAAGGAATCTTTGCTGTTTTAAAATAATTTTAAAAACGGTTGTTTATCACTTCATCTGACACCCTTCCCCCAGCAATAGTTTCAGGCACAAATTGAAACTGTGTAAAAATCTTTGATCAGTCTCGTTGTTGATGGTCTTATTTTTTTTAAACTCAAAGACAGTTATCAATGCTACCTCATATCGCTTCATAAATGTTACAATCTCTGCATTTAGTTTGTCTGTATTATGTTTAAATAAAACTCAGATTCTGAAGTTTTAATACTGACGAACATATTTAATACTCTCATATCTGCAGGCACATTGGTAAATTGATATGTCAGATCTTATTTATCATCTGATTAATCACTGCAGGGTGAGTGAAATATGATGAATGATGGCATGTTGTGTCTGTCTGGCTGGTTCACTATTGCTGAAGTTTCCACACAAACTTCACACATCACTTCAGCAGTGCAGAAGGAGCCTGATCTGCTGCTTAGGGGCTATTTAATTAAGTTTCACCCTTCATTTAAACCCTGGGAACTGCTCCACATGCAAATAACAGGGACTGATAATATCACACTGCTAAGATGGGAGCCCCATTTACTTAGAAAAAAAACTGAAGAACTGCTGATTATACTCCACAAGAAACCAAACGGCAGCAGCAGCAGCCATGTTTGGACCATATGGTTGGTCCTTGGGTAGTCATGATGGAGCCATATGGCCAGTTAGGGTCAGAGATCTGTTCTGGCTGCTCCCCATCACAGTACACCTTATGGCAGGTACATGAGAAATCTGGTAAAACAAGGGGTTCCCACACCTCAGCATGTCAGGTGCTGGATAACATATTGTGAAAACAGTTCAATCAGCATAAATAGAAACATTTGGGATGTGTCATCATAGACACCATCACTATTAATTATATCACTGATGCAACTTAAATGATAAAGACTGCTTTAAGGGACAAAAACATAGAAAAAAATGCCTCCAAAATGTTATTTTAATTTACAACAAACATAAATCTCTTCCCTGGATTATTTTCCCCTCATATTTTATCCCTAAGAAGTCAGTTTTCTAGCAACATCCAACATCCCAGACCCTTCCGCCCAGGACAGCATTAATGACCCAAGTGTATTATTAGTGATTGCCGTGGGTGCTTTCCAGGGGAGAGCCAAAAATGCAAACAAACAGGCCAATTACAGTCAGCTCTTACCACAAGCATGTGCCATGATTACACATGCTATCATCACCTCCTCTTACCTTCCCCTGACAGGTGGTCACAAGGGAGAGGCAGATCACAGACACACATATTTAAACAGCCATGATGCCCACAAAGTCCTCATCATTGACAGCCTTGAGCACTTCAAGATGCTTTTTTTGCTTTAGTTTCATGATTTAATGTTTCATAAAAAATGCTTGCAAAACAAACATTTAAGAGCCCAAAACAGGTTAAGGGCTCCTGACTCTTTCAGGCTCCCTTTTCAAAAGGGGCCCAGTCAGCTCTGATTGGTGAACCAGCCCACCCTGTAGTAATTGGTCAGTTTAGTGCTGCTGGACACCATGTTTTCAACAACTCCTGGACCTATGGACTGCTGGCAAAACAAAGGTAGGGGGTTGCTGGTTTGGCTGAGAGGGTAGCAGGCTTGCACATATCATAAAGGCTCCGGCCCTCTATGCTGGACTGGATCGGTTAGATTCACACCTGAGGCCTATTTGCTGCATGTCTTCCCCTACTCTCTCTACCCTTTTCTGAGTCTATCCACCATCTCTCCACTATCAAAAAAAGGTTAAAAAAAAAAAAAAATATATATATATATATATATATATATATATATATATATATATATATATATATATATATATATATATATATAAAATCACAAAAAAGGTAGCACATTGCACTGGAATGGCATTTCAGGCAGCTACTGGGGCTGTGAACAAAGTCCAAAAGCACTGAACTTTGTTCTTTTGAGCATAGAAGTACTCCATCATGCAGAGGAGAACTCGAAAGAGCATAATATGAGCTGTTTGAATAGCTTATTTTCCTTTATTTTAATGATTTACTGCTGAGTTAAGAATGCTTATCATTTGCCAAAAAAAGGCAAATATCAGCATCCTGCTCACAAAGACTATATAATTAGGTTCTTTTAAAAAAAAATCATCTAAACTCCAAAAAGATCCTCAAAATAGTCAATTTCAGGGTCAAAGAACATTCTGGGATAAAATAATAGCTGTCTTAACCTTTCATATTCCTTGAATGCATTTTTCAAGTCAACACCTGCAGCTTACAGAGCAAAAACATTATTCATTAAAATATTTTATTCCAGATGGGAGCACAATGTGCTAAAATTTTACACTTTTAGACAGTGAAAAAGGAAGAGTACATTGTGGTTTAATTGGTAAGGGGAAATGTGTGAATGTACACAGTGAGTGTCAAATATTTTTTTTGCAAGTCACAATACGACCACAATATTTAAAGGATGAATCTGGCTGGTGTGGGAGTAATGAGGCTGGAAAAGATTCTTCCTGTAACAGTGGAAATGTGTTTGTGTGTGTGTGTGTGTGTGTGTGTGTGTGTGTGTTGGTGGTGGTGGTGGTGGTGGTGGGGGGGGGGCTTAGTAGTAATCTTTGGGGTTAGACTGCTCCCACTTGGCTGGTGGTGTAAATATTGGAAGGCAAAGCAGCACCTCCTCCTTGGCTGAAGCCCAGAATGTATCCTGAATATTCAGAGGGTGAGGCGCTGAATATGCCACAGGGACTTCACAAAATGATTTAAATTAACCAATGGTCCAGAGAGGAAGAAGGATACATGATCAGAGTATAAATTCATTTAAAAAATTGAAATCATTCATCCTATAAAGGACTAAAATTATGAACTGACTTCTTTAATAATTAGGCTTTAGTCAAAAGGATCATTACTTCAGTAGTCCCTTTCACACATGCACTCCACCCCTTAAATCATTGCTCCTTTATTAAAAACTGTATATAAGAGAACAAAACAACCATTCAGTTAATCACAAACACAGCGCTGACTGTGAGCTACCTCAAACAGATGATTCAAGCTGTGCTGATTTAACACCTGACATGCATTATTATTATTCAAACACCTACACAAACCTCACTGACTCTGGGAAAACCTACCTAGATTTTCAAGGTAACAGGTCAAAAGTCAAATTTGTGAAGCCTTATGTTAATCCTTTGCTTGCAAATATGATCTAGTGGTTGTGACATCTTAACAATGCTTAAAGGAATTTTCTTCAAAGTTTGCAAAGACGTCCACTCTGACTCCAGGAAAAAGTGAATAGCTTTGATAACACGGCGCAATATCCTACTGGAATCAGCCATCATAGGATGGGTATGCTGTGGTCTTAAAGGGACGGACATGGTCAGCAACAGTACTCAGGCTGGCTGTGACATTTAAATTGTGCTCAGTTGGTACTAAGGACTCCAAAGTGTTCTAAGAAAATATCCTCCACTACAGCACCTCCAGCAGCCTGAACTGTTGATACAAGGCAGGATAGATCCATGCTCTCATGTTTATGTAAAATTCTGACCCTTCTGTTTGAATATTGCAGCAGAAATCAGATCAGGTCAGGCTACATTTTCCCGTTTTTTCTGTTTTACAATGTTGGGGAGCCTGTGTGAATTGTAGCTTCAGTTACCTGTTCTTAGCTGACATGAGTGGTCCCCAGTGTGGTGTTGCACATGTGCTCCAAGATTTGATGTGTTTTGCATGAAGAAATGGTCTTCTGCAAACCTTAGTTGCAACAAACAGCTATTTGAATTACTGATGGACTGTTAAAAATATTTCCCTGGTCCATCTGGGAAAGAGCCTAGAGGAAGTGTTTGGGAATGGGCAGAAACTTTCAAAAGCATATCCAGCAGGTGACTGGATCACTGCTCCGTCAATCACATTAATTACAGACCAATCAGATGATATAGTAGGCAGGCCCTACAGCAGCGATGTAAAGGGCAGAACAAAAGCCACTTCATAAATCAAATCTCTCAGCAAACTCTGTCAGAAGTAGAGTGAAAATATCCTTTCAATAGAGAAGTTGTTGTTGTTTGTTCTGTTAGCATCAATACTCTCTGTACAGGCAGTCACTTCCTGCTGTCGTCTCACTCGTAGTTCCCACCTCCTACTGCTCTAAATCACGATGATTGGGCTGTCCTGCTTTGAGCTGCTCGCAGTCAGAGTAGATTGGAGCTTGGCAAGTTTGATCTGCCTTATTACAGACATTAAACCAGGCTGATCCATCACACATATATGCATAGATACATATATACATATATAAAATACACATATACATATATATACAAATATAAACATCCAACACCCAACGTGAATCCATATAGCCAATCATGAATCCCTCCATCATGGCGGCAAGAAAAAACCTTCTGTTAAGCAGCAGGAAATCTTGAATGTGGACCCCAGTCTCATGATGAACAGCAAATCCTCACGATACTGTGTTGGGTGTGTGGGCAAAGGAAGGTGTGTGTGTGCTTAAGAGCAACTGAGTGTTTGTGTGTGAACATATGATGATGACAGGATGTAGGGTCTCTTAATGCATTATTCATGATAAAGCCTTGAGTGATTGTGTTCTCTTGTAACAATGATATGGCAGAGAATGGCCCCCGACATGTAAATCAATGTGCATACAACAGCTTCAATCATTGCTCTCTCAGTAATAGAGGGCAGGAGACAATTACCACTGCATAAACTCAAGACCCTTTGAAGGAAATGTCACCCAGCAGCAGGCAGTATTGAGTTGAACTAAAGTGCTGTAAGACACCTCCTTTACCCGTTGACCGGCTTTGTTAAAACTTTGATTTAGTGATTTTAGGAGGACATTTACTAAGAAAATGTTTATTTCCTTCTGATCTGGGGCTGAAGAGCAAAAGCCCTATCTACCTCTCTGCAATTAATTGCACAGCATTGATTAATGGCATTGCATGTCTTTTCTTTCCAATTTTGTTACATAGAAGTAATTTGATCTCTAAATCATAGACTTCAGGATCAAAAGACTAAAATTACAACAGAACACAAAACAGCCACACAAAGAAGGAAAACCATCAGTCTTGTCATCAGTAGTATATGAGCTAGAGGCTTTAGTTATCAGGCGTCTCTTTTTGGAATAATTTACCAATCACGGTTCAGGAGGCAAACACCTTAATACCTTTAAGGGTAAGCTTAAAACCTTCCTTTTGATAAAGCTGTTAATGAAGAATGGCTCATGCTTGGACCAGCCCATAGTTAAGATACAATAGGCTTAGACTGTTGGGGGATCTGGCACACTGTGCAGCTGCCTCCTCCTCCCATGTTGCTGTGTAAAGCCATAGTAGTTACCTCCCTGTGATGCTTGGGAAAAGAGTTGACCTGCTCTTTGCCCCGTCTCAGAGATAGTACCAGAGGAATAATATTGGAGAGAGGTAGGCATGCAGACTCAGTGGGGTATCTGTGAGAAGGCTATTGCAGACTAACTGGCCATTTCAGTTTGTGAATATTATTTTAAGCCCTAAATCTAGCTGCAGAGCCATTTCACATTATTTCTCTCTGTTCCATTAATTGCTATTATTTCTGTCACTGGGACTCACAATAAAGTCCATAAATGTTTTGGAGTTTGCATGCTCTTCTCCTGCATGCATGGGTTCTCTCTGGGCACTCCGGCTTCCTCTTACCACTCCAAATTGCCCTTAGGTATGAGTGTGAGAGTGAATGGCTGTCCGTCTCTCTAGGCCCTGAGATCGGGTGGTGACTGGTTCAGGGTGTACCCCGCCACTCGCCCAATGTCAGCTGGGGTAGGCCCCAGCCCCCATGCGACCCCTAAAGGATAAGCGGTATAGATAATGGATGGATGGATAGACTGAATACAACTGCAGACAATATTTGGGGTTATTTGAGCTCTAAAAATATTGTACAAATAATTTTTGGTGAAAATTACAATGTATTACCCTGTTCATAGTATCACAATGTATGGTGATATATTGTATTGTAACCCATGTATCGCAATATGTATCGTATCACCAGATTCTTGTCAATGGACACTCAGCAATGGTTCTAGTCATAATATTATAAAAAGTAACAAATACAGCCTTACAAACTAAGAAGATATACAGTAGGCTTGAATACTTTAAATCTGGCTGAGTCTTGTAGTTACTGAGTTGAAAGAGCTTTGAGAGATGTGAAAAATTTCCTTATAAGTAAGAGGGTGTCAGGGAGTCTTGAAAGTCTTCTTAAAGATTCTGTAAACCAACCAGTGTGTGGGAAGAAAAACATGTCTAAGCACAACAATACCAAGGTCAACATGCAAAATCCATCATTCATATTGCTTATCCCTTTCGGGGTCACTGGGGACCAGTTACCAGCCAATCACAGGGCCAAATAGAGAGAGAGAGGCGACCATTCACAAACTCACCCACACCTAAGGATGGGAACTGAAAACTAATACCAGTTGATAATTGATAACAGATCCTTCAGGGAATCAATATCAGTCCATTTCATTCTGCTTGCCTTGCAAATCAAGGACGTCATGCTCTCATCAAAGGTAGTCAGCAAAAATGATTTAATGAAGTCAAAGATAGCAAACAGGAGGCAGCAGTTGTTAAAATCATAGCTTAATATTTGACAAAAAGATGATTACTGCATATTTAGTGGGTGAAAAAACCCAGCAGCATTAATCTATGCAGCCCAGCATTGAATATCTAAGTGATATGTCAGGTGACTTTTGCTCACACAGAAATTCGATAGGAATCAATAAAGAATCAGGTCGATAATCAGAACTGAAAATGGAATTGGTATCAATAAAAGTTTCAGTTCCCATACCTACCCACACCTAAGGGCAATTAGAGTAACCAATTAATCTAACAGGAAGGAAGCTGGAGTGCCCTAGGGAACTCATGCATACAACTAAGCAAGAACATGCAACCTCCACACAGAGAGGCCCGGACCAACTAGGGGGTTTGAACCACCAACCTTGCTGTGAGGCACAAGTGCTACCTGCTGAGCCACCGTGCTGCCTATGGTCATTACCTTTTACTATAAGAACTGTGTAAAATTCAATTCAATGTAAACAATTCTATTAATCCTCCTCAGGTCAATTTGTTTTGAGCAGCTTGTGCATAAAAACAAAAAACAAACCCATATAACTTACAAAGATAGAGGTAAGAAAAAAAAAAAACAAGAACTAGGTTGAACCTGGGCACTGGCGGCTTGTTGCACAGCTGGTAGGTTTTATACTGCATAGAGCCCACATTTGTGTGTCAAAAACATCAATGAGATTCATTCTGAATATCATCCAGCCACAAAAGATGGGTCAACTGTTCCTGACTGTCAGTAATCAGCAGGCTCACACATGCACACACTTTTCAAGGTGCAAAATGTCCTGTGAAAACACACTCTGGTTGACCCTCTGCTGCAGCCTGCAGGAAGATGAAGCGAGTGCCCTGCTGCAGTAAAGGGTCTATTCTTCTTCTCTGTCGATATTTTATCAGCGCTGAGATCATTGATCACCCCACTCCTCTCAGTCACCCAGATCCCCCTGCTGACATAATGTACCCTACATATTTGATATGGGAGCTATTTCTGAAACCTGAGTCTTTCAACTGTATGAAAAATTGAAAAGAGACCGGAGGAGGAAGGGGGACAGAGAGATGGGGGGGGGGCAAGGATGAATGGAAGGAGAGGGCAAAGGAAGGAAAAGATAAACAGAGAGAAAGAGAGGGGGGTAAGAGAGACAAATGTCAGAGAAGATAGGAGGTGGAAGGATGGTTATGTAGGTGGAGAAAGACGGCAGATAAAGAGACAGAAAGAGACAGTAAGTGAGAAAGAGATGACCTTTCATCGCCTTCACTCACTCAAATAACACAGCACTCTGTCACAACAATGCAGGCCTATACAGTGTGATGTGCTCACTGCAGAGCCCGAAGGTGGGGCAGTGAAAGGACAAGCTAAGACACCAACCTTATATTCAACCCTACAGTAGCACAATACCCTACCCAATAACCCCCCACCCCCACCCCCAAGTCCATTAAAAACTGAACTTTTATAAATAAAAGCTCTGTCACACAACAAACACTTAGAAATGAAAAATAGATAACCACAGAAACACAACAAATAAGAAACACCAAAAAAAAGAAACACAAATAAAAACACAATAACACATAAATAAACACAACAAATTTAGAATATAAAACAACAGTTAAGAAAGCACAACAGAGTAAAAAAACACAACATAAAAAAATTAAACATAACAAAAAATTAGAAATCAAAACAGATAACAACTTAATCATAGTCATAAAAGATAAATAATCATAAAACACAACAAGAAGAAGTAGAATCAACAAAAGAATTAAATAACAAACTAAACATGACAAGTATTTAAAATTACATGTACGTATGTGTGAAAACACATAAAAAACACAGAAAAACATTTATTAAATTAAAAAACAGTTAATAAGAAAACCCAAAGCAATCATCAGAATTTAATATTATGAAAACACAACAAATCAAGTCAAGACACATTTGAAAACAACAACAAACTCAAATAATTAAACAATTCAGAAAATACAATGACAAACCAAACCAACAACAAACACACACAAAAACACTACAACAAGAAAAAACATACATCAAACACATCGGCAATTAAAACAAGCACAACAATAAAACAAAAGAACACAGCAATTATACAAACTTGAATCACTAACAAATAAGATGGACAGAAACCATGACCTTAAATCGACAAAAAATCTTAACATTAATGTAAATAACACAAAATATAAATAGAAAACACAGAAAGAAATAAAAAAACACCATAAAAATAACAACAAATATGAAGTAAAAAAGGAAACACCCGACAAAATACAAATAAAACAAGAAAACACATCAGCAAAGAAAAAAACAATCACACAGTAACAAGTTAAAATAAACAAAAATGTATTAAAAAATACAACCAAAGAGAAAGCACAACTCAACAGATAAACTTTTGTCTTCATATTTTTAATGTGTTTTTATTTGTTGTTATGTTTTTTTATTTGTTCATAATTTCTTTTTTATCTGTTGTTGTCTTTTGTGATCTGTTGTTTCATAGTTTAGTTTTATATTGACTGTCATGGTTTCCACTTGTTGTTTTGCAATTTGATTTATTGTATTTTTTTTATTTTCATTGTGTTTTTTCTAATTTTTTTGTGTTTTTTATGTGCTGTCTTCTTTTTTGATTGGTTTAGTAATTTAACGTTAAATTTTCCCATTTGCTGTGACTTTTTCCAATCTGGCATTTTTGTTTTACTTTTTGTTTTTATTTTGAATTTATGAATGAATTTTGTTGTGTTTTGCACTTCAGGGCCACCACAATCTCCAAAGTATGTGACCTTTCTTGTCAAAAAGCGCACTTTTGTTTTATTCATGCGAGACACACTCATCACATATAGAGCCTACACACCCGCTTTGTGAGCTGCGTGTCCATCATGAAGTTGTGAACGTGTTTCTCGGCCTTGGTCAGCTCCAGCTTCCTGGCTACCACAGCAACCACCAGAGCCGTACAGCCAGCACCCTGTGAGAGAGAGAGAGATAGTGAGTCAGTAAAGAGGAAGAATTGGTAAATGGGTGTCTGTGGGTCTGGGGGAATTAGCCCGAATGATTGAAGGGAGCCACACGACAGACGGAGAAGTGAATGGAGGAGAGAGGAGGGGATTACGGAGGAAAGCTCGGCTCTGGAGCCACATTTCCCCTTGTGGAGAGAAGAGCCAAGTCTATTTTCTCTCCCAATCCATCTGGTGTGAGATCCCGTCTCTATCGCCCCTATATGTGGCTGAAGAAGTAGGCCCCTTAAAGATAAAAACACACATCAAAGATCGACACCACCTCATTTGATTTAATTACATGCTGTCAATCTGACTTACATGGTGCCAGTCTTCTCTTGTCACCTGAGGCTCAGGGCCTGCTGGAAGTGTTAAAGTGTAAAAACGACAAACTGGCTTGTGTGTTTCTTCCAGCTCGGCCCACATGGGACACATGGCGGAGTCATTTGGGAGAGACTGACAGCGGCCTCTCGAGCAGAAAGACATGCATGAGAAAAGAAGATGAGCAGGAACACGCGGAGGAAGGCAGACTTAATTAACTTTTAGATTAGACACTGTTTTCAGCAAGGTTTTTATGTGCTTGCAGGTTCCTCTGAAGAGGCGAGAGCAGAACGAAAAAATAGGGAAAGGAGGAGGAAAGATAAAGAGGTTATGGGTAAATATGAAAACATGGAGGGAGTGGTTGGAGGGAACCGGAGAAGAAGGAGATGTTAATGAGGTCACATATCTTCTGATAAAGAATGAATTAAGATTAAGAACGTTTAATGAAAATGTATGAGTGCTCTTCTTTGCTGTGTGCGAGCCTTCGCGTCTCACAGCAGGAGAGATATAAAAGAGATATCAGAAGAGAGAAACATAGTGAGGTCGAGAGCAGGAGAGCAAAGGAGCTTACAACATTTTTGAAGTATGTATGGAGGAAAAAATAGAACTTCAATATGCACTCTCTGAGAAATGTAACACAGCACTGGCTCAGTGTATTGTTGGTCCCTGTTAGGGATGTGCATGTTATAGCAGAGGGTTACTTTTCCATGATGATCGGTTTGGCACGGCATTTTGCAAAATTTGTTTTTGTTGTGATATATTTATTTATTTTTAAAGACCAGCAAATGATAACCACTTTTGATTGTGATTTATCTTAGACTTTAGATAATTAACTCATGATGAATTTCATTTAAAATCCCATGTCAAGTATTTTAAAGCTTTTAATTTCTTTTTAATGTGTACATATAGCCAACATAAGAAAATTCTATACATATACATTGATTCAGGAATGAAATAAATGTGATATGTATTTTAAGTTGTTTAGTTACAGATTTATATCTAAACTAGAAGTGCTCCAAGAGCAAAGCCCACCGCCAAGACATGACCAACAAACTGTCTGATTTAACACAGTTAAAAAATCCTTGAAGAAATACCTGTATCTTGGGATCACCACCAAAATCTCATCCTTTCTTCCTTTGGTCATGACCAAAATTTTCTAAAAATGGCATCAAAGTCTTTAGAGAACCTATTGGATTATTAGTAAAAATGTGGAAATGTGGCCTTTTTCATAATGTCAGAAAATCCTTAAAAAATTCTGGATCTGCATCCTTTATTGTTAACAAAAATAAGTTAATTTCATAGGTCTCATCCTTCCATACTTGTTTTTTACTTTTTCAGACACAAAACTGATACTGCAGCCTAGCAGCAACCTCTGTAAGATTAACCAATTACTGACTGTCTCTTCATGAATGCATCTTCATATGCATCCTAACTACAGTGCATTTATTAAAAGATTTTTTTTGACACCCCAACTGCCAACAAAACCATAATATCTTGCCAGGGGTAATAAGCATCCAACTGCTACGCAAATGTGGTTTGAAACCATCACTTAGCGGTAGATAACAGCTTTGCCATGTGTATTTTATTATATATGGTAATCAACACTGTTAAACACAGAGAAATATGCAGAAGACGTCCGGTGAGCATTAGTTCAAGATCTGTGCTGTATCTTATTTTGATCCCAAAGAGCAAAAAAATCCAATTCTCTCAGTGACCAATGGGTAACTTTTGCAGGTTGTTTTATCTCTCAGCACGAGAAATAAGTGATGCTGAAGCCAGGATATGTTTGGGTTTGTCTGTCTGCCGATAACACTGTCTGTGAATGTTAATCTGACATCTCAGAGATGTTTTGAGGGACTTTTTTGAACAGCTAATAACTCTGTGTCAGGGATGAATTGAGTTGATTTTGGAGGTCATACGTCAAAGGTCATTAGGCCTTATGATCATCTTTTGTTTTTAAACCCAAATTTAACAGAAGATTTCTGTCACTTTTGGACCTAATATGCCGAGTGTAACCTTTTCTTTTTTTAATAGCTGACACAGCACCAAAATAGAAGTGCACCACGGTCACTTTGCTGTTAATTACTGACATCACACATTATGATTTTTAAGGCACTTTTCTGATGTGTCCACTTTTGGG
This sequence comes from Cetoscarus ocellatus, assembly GCA_037902135.1. Classification (NCBI taxonomy): domain Eukaryota; kingdom Metazoa; phylum Chordata; class Actinopteri; order Labriformes; family Labridae; genus Cetoscarus; species Cetoscarus ocellatus. Next base: position 732,474 of record JBAMNC010000663.1, on the reverse strand, counting down.
ACATTAGAGTTCATGAAAATGCATGGGTGCTCTTCCCTGCTGTGTGCTAGCGTGTGTCCCACAGTGGGAGAGAAACAGGATGATAAAAGAGATATAGTGAGGTCAAGACTAAGAGACTTCAGGAGCATGCACAATGTTTGAAGTATGTAGCAATAAAACACTTTGAACACTTAGGAATCGATGAGGTTAACATTGGACCAAAATAACTTTGGCTGGAGTGAGTACATCGTAACGTAACACACTAACAGGCATTAGAGCCTACGCCTATACACTCATCCACTCTATTTGTGTTTATTCACAAAGTATGAATAAAATATGATAAGCGCCAATGGAAAAGCCTCAGAGCATTCATACATGTCAGTGCTCGAGGGGGAATGAGCCCACGTTGGACAGCAACAGCACAGTATGTTCAAGTTCAACACTGTGTGTGTATGTGTGCATAAGTGTGCGCTCAAAAAAATTCCCCACTTGGTCATAAACTGTAGGGTGCTGATTGGATTGTCAAAACCAGCTATAAGTGTGTGTATTTTGATGTGTGTGCACCAGTGTTTGTGTATAGACGCCTGCTCTCATTTGATTTCAGCAGGGTTCCCTCTGCAATCTCCCCACAGTGACACGGCTGATGATGGCTGAGTGGGGCTGTGATATGTTTCATACGCCCGGGTGTTTTCCCTCACAGCGCAGCCATCCACGAAGCTGTCAGAGGAAAAAAAAGGGGAATCACCCATTTGTGCAAACTTTTGACAGGCACTCTGCTTCTTAAGCTTAAAAAAAGAAAAACAGATGAAAACAATTTGAAACAAGTCAGCAAGAATACTAAGAAGAAAGACAGGAAGATGTTAGCAATAAAAAATGTGGAACTAATTAGTTGGCCCAACACAGAGACAAACAAAAGCCAAATAAAGTCTTTAAATAGAAGCTGCTCTGCATCTTGTTGACCTCAATGCACTGCTCACAGAGCCTTTCATGAACTGATTTTAAAGTTTACTTGTTTATACGGCTCCATGATGGAGCTGGAAAGGCCCACACAATAAAGTTTTTGTCATTTTATGAACCTCTTCGGTCTATTAGATCTTCTAAAGCTTGTTTTGGAAACACAGACTATCCTAATAAATAAAGTTGGGGCTCATCATTTTTTGAAGATTTGTTATGGAACTTCTATGTTTTTACACAAACAGGACAGTAGGTAGAGTCAGGTGATGGGGAGAGTTTGAAGCAATGTATGTGCAGATTAAGTCGAGTGATTTGCCTGAATGGGCTAAAGGACCAGCAGTAATTAAACGTGATTACATTTTTGGTGTGCGGTCAACTTATGAAAGATGCATAAGGTGAGTTCACTCTAGAGGCAGTGAATGGCCAATCATGGATTTCTAGAGGCATAGGGAGTTTTATTACATCCGTCAATATGTTCTGAGATCGAAAAGTACAGAAAGGAAAATGCTCTGTCTTCTTTTCAAAGTTGAAGTTCAATCCTTCCTACTTGACAACAAGAATCCTCGTCTTTTAGAACAATACTTTTATTTTGAAAGTGTTTCCAATTATTTAATGAATGCAGCCAATTGTTAAGCTGTCTGGCTAATTCTTGGGATCCCGCTAACCTTTAAATTCACCAAATAAACTCAGGGTCAGAGTGCCAAATATCAGAGATAGCACTGATGTTCAAAGGAAAAATTAGCAGATCGCCAATACTGATTTTTCTTCATGTCTACTTTTGGTGTAAGATTTCTATCACGCCAACATTTTCTTGCACATTCAAGCAAGAAAATCAGAGTTTATTCAACATATGATATCCTCTGCACAGTAAAAAAAAGCCCTCCTCTTCAAAGAGCTCATATTTTGTCTTAAAACTTAAGGACAAAGAACTCTCCATTCTCTAACCTCTCAGGATTGCTGATATCAGTGTTCATGAACATAAGTTCACCACTTACCTAAGTCTTAATTGGATAAATATCAATAAATCCACAGAGGGGCCAACGTTTCTGATGTTTTTTTTATGGAAGTCTAGGGGCCACATGTCTGACTGTATAGAGAGGCTACTATGTGATTGGTCTGTGGCATTGGATGGCGAGGATTCACGAAAGGTCAACTGGCTAATGTTTATCAACAGGCCAACAACCACTGATACTGATAATCACAAATGTATTGTCTACATTTTTGATACTGCTAACTCTGTTTTTCATTTTGATATAAAAAGTACTTTCAATGAGTTTTATTTATGCTTACTCCCTTTTCATAAATCAACTCCACCCATAACAGATAGTCAAGCTACATTTAAAGAGGATAATAAGCATCCTTAACCATGAACCTTGAATCTATGGTTTATTAAGACCTTGGATCAAATGGAGGCTAAGCACAAACACATCCATTATGTATCACTTAATCACAAGGCAGTGAATTTATTTTGCATGTAGATAGAGGGCATTATAAATGGTCATTTATATACAGTATTTGTGGTTTAATATATGGGCAATCATTACATATTTATGAACTAACCTCCACTTATGTTTGCCCAAAGGAGAAGTTACATGACCACATCTAAATAAGCACACAGTTCCTGTTATAACATCCATACAATGATTTTAAATGAACATGTGCCGTTAATTTAAAGAGCAGGGCAACATGAATAAATGCAAACATGCACAAATTAATGACTCGATTTGTGATGTAAAGCATTCACCTTCTGCCTCTCTATAAGAACAACAAACAGTTCACTGTGTTTATATATGTTAGTCTACCCTGCCACCATCCACCCACTCGCAGCGACACACAGACACACACATACACACTAACACCTGGCACACCCCCGGCTAGCCTCGGGGCAGTGGTATATTCCAACACAGTTGGCCTTTATGTGTTGTCATAGAAACGGCGAGGAGAATTCCTCCTATAGGAACTCATTACAATAATTCTCAAGTAAAGAGGAAAAAATACATCCTGTTCTCTTTCCTTGACAATTTTACCCATGATCCTCCACTCTTTTCTTTTCTTATATCTTCTTCTGTTTCCCACGACCTGCCTGGCCTCTTCCTCCTCACCACCACAAGCCTCACCTTCCTCATTCTACCTGCTTCCTCGCTCCTTTCAGATGATCAACAAAAATAAACTACTCCGAACACTCTGTGAAGTGTGTGTGATGGAGAGGAGGGTGTGGGAGTCATGCTGAGAGTGTATGTCAAGCTCTGTGTCACTGTTTGTGTGGAGGATGCAGTCTGTAACTGTGGGCCTGGGATGTTCTGCATCCACCCGCGGTTTGTTTCTCTCTCTGTATGTGTATGAGTGTGCTAACACAACAGTGAGAGTTGTACTCTGTCTCAAACTCTGATTGGATGATTCATATGACAAATAAGAGCCTGTGTGTGAGTGTCTTTGTGGGTGAGTGTGTTTATTCACATGTTTAATGGACTATACAGTAAAGACAGTAAGTGAGCTGGCAAACACACAGAGTTTGGGATGAAAGAACACACATGCAGGGTTTGTGAGTTGCTAGGAAGTTATTTGTCAGATTGGGGATAATAAATGATTCTAGTCGGCACCCTAGATACAACATTAATGGACAACCTACTGAACAGGTCCAGGAAATAAAGTATCTTGGCCATAATTGGAACCAAAACTTAAAGGGAAAATTCTTTTTTTTAAGTGGGGTTGTATGAGGTACATGGCATGAGCCTGATCATGTGCCAGTATCACAGCTCAGTTTTCTGTCTGTTTAGAAATCTTAGGACAGATGCTAAAGTTATACATTGCTGTATATCGTACAATGCTCTCCTCGTAATTGTGGGAAAAAAAACGAGCCAAAAAACAGTACAAAGTCATCACATGCTACAATGATTCTTTAACATTGCCTTAAAGGATAAGTTCGGTTTTTTGACACCTGGACCATATTTTTAGGATTAAATACGCTCGTAGACTCACCCAGACAATTTTGGCGGAGCTCGGAGCCGTTTTCGAGCAATTTAGATCCATCCGACGGCATTTTTTTCTCATGTCATAGTAGCAGACGGGGCCAGAAATCGAAGCCCCTAAATTAGACATTATCTGCTGCGAAACTCGCTAATTTCAGCTACATTTTATAAATGAATGACCAGTGTTATCACCATGTCAGCTCAACTTCTTGTTATGGTCATGCGGGGCTTTACAAGGATGGGTAACTTTTGGTGACGTCATAGACATGCACCGCAAGAGCGCAGCTGAGTAGAGCCGCTGCTGTTGCTAGGCTACACGGCTACACGGCTATTTTTGTGCAACATGGCGGAATATTTATCCAATGTAGAAGTGTCTGACGACGACTTTGAGTATAATGGATGCCCGTATCGTTTTGAGCCAGAATATACCGACGAGGAGCTATTTGAAAGGAGGATGCAGAGGGAAAGAGCCGAACAGCTGGCCAGAGAACAAGCAACCACTGCATGTCCACGAATGGGGGCTAACTGGTGGTGTTGTTGTGGACATTGCACGGCAATGGCAACAGAGGAGGAGTGAGTTTCGCAGCAGATAATGTCTAATTTAGGGGCTTCGATTTCTGGCCCCGTCTGCTACTATGGCATGAGAAAAAAACGCCGTCAGATGGATCTAAATTGCTCGAAAACGGCTCCGAGCTCCGCCAAAATTGTCTGGGTGAGTCTACGAGCGTATTTAATCCTAAAAATAAGGTCCAGGTGTCAAAAAAGCGAACTTATCCTTTAATTTCCCACTTCCAAGCCGCTTGATTAGGTACTGTTTTGAGACAAGGCACAGCCTATTTTTGCAGAGAATATGACCACTGTTTACTTTGTATACTTTGGAATACTTGTATGAACTGTATGAAATTTCTGTAGATAGAGAGTCACTAGGTCTGAATTGAAAATGGGAAAATATGCCACGAGAACTGGAGAGCTGGAGAAACACATTACACAGTACAACCTACGTGTCCTGGAGCTTTGGGACTGTAGCTTGCGTTCATGCTCAGGCTGCTTTTTAAACATAACTGTAACTAAAATGTTGTACTCTGTGATAGTTAATCATATTATCTTAGAATCTAAATTTTCTGTGATGGACCCCATCAAAATTAAGAAGGCCCACAGAAAATGACTAAAAACAAGGGACAAGCCAGGTGAATTAAAACATTTCCCTGTTTCTTCCCACTGAATTTAGTGACTGGATGTTGCTCCCTGCCTCTTTAGTGGGTGAAACTGCTAGTGCGGTGCACGTACAGTGACATACCCTCGATAGGCATCATAAGTTTAGATTAGCAAATGCTCAGAGGTAACATTTCAGTATTACAGTATAATTAGTGACCTTGTTAATGGTGATTTTCAGTCATGTTGTTGTTACAGTGTTCAAAGAAGTTGTGCAATTGTCTCTTGGTTTTAGTTTTTCAGTAGGTTGTCAGAATATCCTGATCACTAATAGATGCACAGCCACATACACACCAGCTCACATGGTCACTGACTGAACCAAAACAGCAATCTTTTTGTCCTTGTAGTTTTCCAGGTTAGGCAAGCTAATGGCTTCAATGATCCTTTGTCATGGTGAGTAAGTTAGGGGCACTATGTTTGTTGTTTTTGTTATTTTGCAGGGTCTTTTACGCAAGCTGGAAATGCTGAAGGTGAGTGGACCCAGACTGAGCTAAAAACAGAGCTGCAATCAGTAGTCTTTCCATGAAAACAGCCAGTACCAGAGGTCAGTTCATAAACCACAACACAGAAGTACCAAGGTGATTTCCAGCGGGTCAGACAAGGACTCTGTCTGCAGGGATGATGAAGTCATAGAGAGACATCAGACAGAATCTACCTCAAGAAGACCGAGAGGGGAGTCCTGGCTTAGTCATACCCGGAGAGAAAAAAAAAACAATTGCTCAGTGTCTTACTCAATTATGTCTCACTAAATGTCTTAAGCTGCTTGTCATGTCTTTTAATCACTGTCCATATCTGTTTTGTTGTATTATCTCTGTACAAATGAAAAGGTAAGTTTGTTCGAGGGGCAGACTCTCTGTAAGAGAATAATAATTAAAAAACAGTTAGGAAAAAATGTTGAAATGTTTCTTCAGGGATGTTGGCGTCAGCATGCCAAATGTGATGTGATTAGGGACCGTAATCAATGCTGTCAGGCCCTTTTTTTTAAAATCACATTATTTTGAAATTCACATGATATTTTGTCCTTGAAGGTGCACCATAGTTTGCAGAGCAGCGTGATCTGATTTTTGCTGTGGCATTTATATGCTCCCAAAGTGATTGAAAATAAGGACCCTGCTGCAGTTTTGTGTGCCTTATTTCATAACTTCTTTGTGGTAAAATCTAAGTAAAATGCAACTTGTGAAATAAAAAATTTTACTTTCCTACACAGGGCACACAATATAAGATATAATGAGCCAGACTTTGGTCCCAATTCCCTGTTTCTGACCAAAGTCAGCAAAGGCCTGATGATCTGATCATCTTTGAAATTATGATATGTTAGAAGTGACTTCAACTTCCAGATTGTCCTAGAAGCAAATCAAAACATCCCACTCTATACATATAAATAAACATGTATAAATATTAAACATGCCATGTTAACCTTTCTGAATAGAGATCTTGAGGAGAGCTCTGGGGACAGGTGAGAACGTCCTCTGTGTTTTGTCACATGCAACAGAATGATGGCCAATCAGGAAGCACAAGTTACAATGCTGTGGCAATGACAGTCAGCAAAAAGTTAGACCGACGTCAAAAACGAAGGATCAACATGCCTATTTTGGGCAACAACTCCAGCTTTTACACATGTCCTGTACAACATATCACGACCAAACTGACAAGGGGAGGGGTTGGACAGAAATTTCTACCACTATGAATGTCCTGGCCTTTTTTCTTCCTGCTCTTCTACTGCCAAGACTGTTTCCCCAGAAGTTGTTTTCTACTGCGATTATGAAGTATGAGAGATATGACTGTGTTGCTCTTTTTGAGCACCACAGACTCTAAGAGCAAAACTGTTAAATCTGTCTTCATTTGTTTCATGTGTGGGGTCTCACAAAACTTGGATAAGATTATCTGTGAGCTAGCTTTAGCTATTTTAATTTACAAATCTAGCCAAAGCAAATTCTTTTCTTCACAATTAAGCTCATGTTGCAACTTACAATCTACCTGAAGATCCTTATTTTCTTTTAAAAGGTTTTTGGCCAGAAAGTGAATATCTCTTACTGTAAACAGCACCATTTAGTAAGTAAAAGTATAAGAAAGAATTGCTAAAGTAATAAAATGTCTTAAAGGAACTGTTAATCCTCAGTGGGTTACTTACACAGCAAAAGAAAGTGGTCGACCTAAAAAGTGCAAATGCTGGTATGGCATCATATACTCCTGCAAATCCTCTAAAGTATGACAGTGTGATTCACAAAATCAGCCCTTAAAAGACTTACCTAACTCTAATATACCTTTCAGTGGTCAAGTTCCTGAAATACATCTTTATGCATTTGTTTGATTCATGAACACAGATATTGCTAAGTTACTGATATTATCAGTATACTTCTATAAAATTTGCGCGTTGAAACAAAAAACCCTCACATTTCAAACATGCAGTCTTATACCTTATGAATCACTTCTCATGTCTGAAAATCAACAATAAATCATTATTTCAAACATTAATCACTTGACACTCCGATCACTGATATTATTATTATTATATAAAGAAGGGCACTTCTTTAATATGAACACAATACCTTAACATTCAATTTGACAAAAATTACACTTAGTGCTTTCATATAAATATGTAAGCATGGTCCGTCAATATAAGAAAAAATTTTCCCTCTCTCTTTTCTGCTTGCTGCATTATTTACAGAATGTGTCCTGAAATAGTCTGTTTGAAAAATATCCCCTAAAAATGTCATTAAGGGACATACCATGTCCCTCAGATGGAAGACGCTCCCTGAGGCAGATGTTTGATCATATCACAGCCGGCTTCAGTGGGAGCGTCACTTTTAATCATGTTTGCACAGCCACAATAAACACTGTAGCACAGTGCGGAAAAGCTAAAGCTACATACTTTTCGAGAGGGGTGATGTCAGACAGAGCTCATGACGACTTACTAAAACATCCATAAAACAGCCGGACTAAAACATGTTTGGCATCAAGATGCAAAACATCTTGATTTTCAGTTAAGAAACTCAAAATAAAACATTTCCTGGAGACATCAGGAACCAAAGTTAATTTGCTGACACTATAAGAGCGGACCTATAAGAGCTAACACATAAAACTCAAAATACGAATATTTCATTCAAGCATGAGAGTAAAAATCCCTACTGTAATCCAAATAGAAAATATACAACTCTGCAGCACATAAGAGCACCTGGAACAGTGAACCTCCTGATCCAACAAAGGGCACTCCTAGTGCAACCCAATTGCCCAGCTGTTTTTGCTCTCTTGAGAAAAAGGGGGACACCCAAAGCCACTCTGTGGAAGCACTTAGGGCTCCACACCACCAATGGACAAATAAAACACAAGACTGTGCGTCAGTAATGGGCAAAGTAGCTGGCTTACTCCTCATCCCCAACTAATCCATTGGCCCCTTTGTTAGCCTTCCAACCACCGTAAGCCAGCTGTGCCTCCTGGTAAAGTGCTCAGCTCTTTTCATTAACAGCCCCCTGCCAGAGGTGCGGAAAAAGGCCAATATAGGTTTACAAGTTTACAAGAATCATATGCAGGAACAAACAGCCCAATGGTGTGGCCTTGGAAGAGTTTGTGTGTAAAATGATCAATGATATATTTATATATATATATATATATATATATATATATATATACACACATATACATATATGTATCTTTTTTTTTTTGCCCTTGGACCTCTAAGTGTAATATGCAATGCGTCTTAACGGTTTTGAATTAAAGAACTGCATCCTAGCCATTGAATTGTTATTGAAAAGAAAAATAATATTTTATGTTTATCTATCCTTTAGATTGACACACACTTTAAATAATGTGAACTACATGGATCTGTAAAAACAAGAAGTACTAAGGTTACATAACTTGTTTGGAGAATGACATTATCAGCAGAGTGCCCACTGTGCAGTGACTTTTAAATCTTTTGTTGTACATGATCTTTTATATCCACCGTTCTTTCCTTTTAAACATTAAACATGCAGCACACTGTGTCCAGTGAGAAAAGTCTCCACAGGGGACATTTTATCACCATATTTCAAGTCATTTTTGTCTATGTTGAAATATTAAAAAGATCAAATATTTTCCAGTCACTTAGAGGAGTGAATGTTAAAGTTATTAGCAGAAATAAAAGAAAATATTACAATGAGAGAGTGAGAGGTGTTTGAGACAAACTGATACAAAAATGAGCTAAAAGACTGGAAGGCAGCAACAAAGAAAGTAAGAAAAAAAACACCTGTGAACTGAAGCGAACAGAGGAACAGTCAGCAGATTAAACACTATTACTAACAGATGGACATTAGACGTTAGAGAGAAATAAACACATGACCTCAGAGAGGGAGAGATGGGCAAAGAGAGAGGTAGATATTGGTAGACAAAGAAAATTAAACACTAAGGAGAGTAAAAGGGAGGGAAACAGAGTGGAGGACACGGCTCTCTGAAAGGTGGGACCTTCATTATGCAAAAGCACAGTTGGGGGAATACACACACACACACACACACCCACACTGACACACACACGCAAACCAGCAACATGCTCTTGTTTGCACGCATACACACCCAAAACAAACAGAAGCACAGATGCAGGCCAATTCAGGGAGGATTGCCGTAATCACACAAATGACAGAACTTCTCCAGCGAACGACAAGGTGCTCTCCAATCTGCTGACCTCTGAATAAGGGCAGCCAGGCCACCAAGGGAGAAAAGAGAGACAGAAGGGGAAGGAGAGGGGAGGTAAATGCACTGACCATGATTCCTGTGAGCAGACACACTCCTTTGCCACAGTACGTGTGAGGGACCATGTCTCCGTATCCGATGGACAAGAAGGTGATGGAGATAAGCCACATGGCTCCCAAGAAGTTACTGGTCACGTCCTGAGCATCGTGATACCTGAAATTCAGTAAAGGTGTGCTCAGATGATGGATGCAGTGTACAATAAAGATCAGAAATTAAAACTCCATTAGAAACACAACCTGACTGACCCATTGTCTCCTGTCTGCACACGCAGGAGTGTCAAACATCAAATAGGACTTTTGATTTTTCATGACAGAACAAAAACACAAAACTACCTTCATCATCCCAGCCCTCTGCACAACACTGTTGCCATAGCAACCCAAACCTGGTGCCTATCTGATACAAAGCTGATTTTTCAAAAACTATTGAGTATAAAACAGACTTTATTTTTGCTTTTGAGGTTCCCACTAAATGATGTTTAGAGATTTATAGCTGGCAGAAAGTCTTCCTCAAATTTCCACAAACAATGCACAATATTTTCAAATTTGAAAACTTCTACTGATAATTACAACATAAATCATTGGCTGTAAACACAGGCAGGGAGTAAGAATTAATGAACAAGTTTAATCTTGTATCAGTGGTTGACAGACATTTTCTGCCAGGCACATCTAAATATATTAGGGGTGTGTTTTCGCAAGAAACAGGCAATAGGATACAAATACAAGGGTGTTGGTTTGATACATACATATATTAAATATATGGTAATACTATAAACAGGACAATGTAGCAGATTTTTTTTTCACTGAAACGTCTTTTTAAAATGTTGTTTTAAAGCATTAAGAATCCACAGTATTGCATTTAATAAAATCCAGTCTCTAGTCAGTGTTATTTATAAAGTTTGGCCCCTGTCTGTCCAAATGACAAAAATGATAACAATCAATGTTACAGAGTTTTGCCAAGTCAAATGGCTACTAAGTGAAGTTTTGAAGCTGCAATGAAATACAAATCTAATGCACTGCATTTCTATAAATGAATGAAAATTTAAATATTCTGGTATTACACTTAAAATATTGTACAACAAAATATCAAAATATAGTGGTGTTTTGATATTGTCTTACACCCCTAAAACTATATCCTTTGAGAAATTTGCAACGAAATTTCATTTACATCTACACCTGTGGTGTATATTTTGAATGACAATAAAGAATCTATCATATATTTATATACATAACCCACAACCAGCTTACAAAGTCCCAAATTTTCAGCATTTATTACATTTTTGGAACAACAATGAAAAAAAAAGCGAATTAAAAAGTTGTCCCTATTGAAAGACATTCTGCAATACGGGCCATCCAGATTTCCAGGATGGGACAACAGTCAGCATAACCATTAAAACAAGGTAAGATCCGGGCAGGATGACCTTTTGCTGTTGTTTTTCCCTTAAGAGTTGTGTTGTCTCCTGGAGATTATTGTAAGCCACAGTTTCACCTGGAAATCCTATCACAAATTTGCCAAGCTTTGCTAGCAGAGCAAAATAGGGTTTATGTTTTTTGTCTAGCCTTGGTGACGTTGCTATGGGCACATTCTGGAAATCACTGCCTTATAAGGTGGAGCCTTATGTGTAAGCACAGCCAATAGAACTATAGCAAATTTCATGTCTCCATATTCTTTAAAGTCTGTAGTTTTACTGTTACATCACATTTTTGCTCTTGAAAAGGACGCTTTTTCTGTATGTGTGTTCAAGCACTTTGTCAGGATTGTCTAAGAAAACCACGCTGTTGTATGTTGTTTGATTAGAAAAACTGATCTGAATTTGATAAAATAATCTCCTTAAAGCTCACTCTCTGTCAGCAGGTTGACACAGAGCTGTTCATAGCTCATAGCTGAAAAATCTGAACTTGTTTTACCTATAAAAACACATTTTGGGTCTTGCATAACTTTGACCCAAACAAATAATTCTAGTTATTTCTAATTTCTTAATGTTTTGATTTCACACCTGATATACATAACAATTCAGTCGCCTGACAAATATCCTGCTAATTTGAGGGTAGTTTTAATCTGAAATATTTCCAGTTCATCTTCACTGCCTCTGCCAGCCTTTCCCTGCATCAATGCTGCGCTCTTGCTTTTGACCCCCCACCACTTTAGCATCCTCAGACAGGGGATTTAAGATACTGCACAATTTGTCGACAAGTTCTGTACGTAAACTGCATCTGTAAGAAGTCAACATATACATAACCACCATATTTATACATGTAATATCTCAAGTTTCCACCTGTGGGACTAATTAAGGAATATCTTATCTTATCTTACCTTATCTTGTCACAAGGTCAGAGCCTGAACTCCAAACTCAGACAAAAGACAGTTCTGTAAACCCCAGTGGTGTGTATATACTGTAAATGAGTATCAGTACTGGCATTGGCTAATACGACTTTGGAAATATCTGCATTTAAGCTTTGGGAAAAATCCAATGTCCTGCATCCCTAATTTTCTCCATGTCTGATATTTAATTGAAATGCGTGTCATTTATTTTTTTGCTTTTGATGATGTTGCTCACAGAGGAGTGGAAATGCCAATTTAATTTGGATGTTGACCAAACTCTAATTTCCCAGCAGCCTGGCAATAATTGGTTGAACATCCTTGTTAACCAAACAACACTTCCTTTATTAAATTGATTATTTCACAGAGAGTTTAAACACATTATACTATTGACTCATCTCTTTTCAGGGTAATAAAATCTGATACGCTATTTCCAAAACTGTTCCTCAGATATATTAGGAGGCCTCTTAATTGTTGCAAATAACCTGCACAGCCAAATACTGTAGTGTAAAGCTTAAGGTACAATCTGACATATTAGCTTATTTTCAGTGGGACTGTCTTGCCCTGGGTGCTCTTAATGCTGACACTGAATCTCAGGAAATGATAACACCATATACATGTATGATAGAAGCTGATTAAAATTTGAACCAAAGGGTTGCTTGTATTTTTTGCGGCAAGCATTTTGACCATCTTGACTGGGGTGTGTATTGTTTAATGTAGTGGTTCCCAAACTTTTCACAGCCTTTACCCCTTCAGACACTCAACATCCGGCCATGTACCCCCTACTTTAACGCACTTATAGCAGCTACAAAAAGAAATGTGTCTGTAAGTCTGCCGCCACCCCCACCTCCCACATTTAACATGCATAACAGCAAAAAAAATCTTTTCAAGTGAGTCATTTCTAACAAAATAGATTTATTTACCAGCAATTTCAGTGGGTAACACCAGTTCACTTTCGAAAAAAGAAATTTACATTTCTGGCACATATTCATTAATGAACTTGAAACTGTAAAGTACAAACTCACCACAGCTTTAACGTGAAGGGTGTCTGACTGAACTTATGTTACTATAAGAATCTTAGACAATTCAGGACAGATTTCCTTCTCTAAGTTGCCTCACAAATCCAGCCTCCAGCCTCTCTGCCAACACTTCAGGCCCTTGTCAAAGCTCACCATACAAACATTTGCAAGTTTGAACTTTAACTACTGAAACAACTGATTGAAACCTGAGATGGTATTTGCGTACCCCCTACGTCACTTTGCGTACCCCTGGGAGTACGAGTACCCCAGTTTGGGAACCACTGATGCATTGCAGTTAGACAGATTAAAATTTATAGCTCTTCCTACATTATCAATTAAGTAATACAATACACATTTAAGTTTTTAACAATTTACGAAAACTTTATGAAGGGCAAGTCTGTTATAATGGAATTAAGTGTGTATTTAGGCTGCCCGTTAAAAACCAGGGATGTACCAAGGCATATAATTTAAAATCCAGCTAAACGCATGACAAATACAGATTTAAAAACAACACTGGGGTTAATAAAGCTTAAAAAAAAAAAACATATAAAATCGAGTCTTTTTGTCTAACATGGGGTCAAACTATCAGGTGTAGACAATATAAAGTGTAAGGTGGTTAATGCTATTGTTAGCAACACCACCTTGCTAGCCTTTGGTCCTCCTCTAACTTTAACCTCCATATTTCTGTGCTGAATATGGACACTCACTACTTTGGTGCAGTGGTTATATTTGCAAGTATAACCCAACACACTTTCAATATGTTGTTTCAGGTTATTGATCAAAGAAGTGCTAAACTGTGCTGCTCCTAAAAGAAGCTACTACATTCCACATAAATCATTCAGTGTCCTCTGTATACATCTGGAATTGAGGGCATTTGGGAAGCAGGGTAGTAGCCTTTAAGTGGATCTAAAATTGTTTTAAGTGGCAGGCAGATGTGTTACAGTTTAGTCAGAGCATTCTACTGGAATTTCATTCAATAAAAGAAGAAAAGCATAAGAAATGTGTTTAATCTACTTGTAAATCTGGTGCCAGCTACGCTGCTAAGTAAATTGAAGCATTTAGCTAGCCATCCCAAAATACCCACAAGGTTAATGTTAAAGAGCTTCTACATACTGGTGTGTTTACTATTACAGAAACATAAAAATAATTTTGTTAATTACAAATGCTGTTAATTAAGGGCATCTATGGCATGAAGCCTGCATTAGGTGGCGCTCTAATAAATTTGCTAAGCAGTGTACATTACAACATCACTTGGTCAAACATTTTTTAGGAGTTTGTTCACCCTGATACAAATAAACAGATAAATAATTGATAACTTTACAATTTTTGAGTAACTTGCCCAACAATGACAAAACTGTGATCCAACGTTTTTACTGACCTCTCACACACTCGGACAGTCCAGGCAGCGATGATCCACAGAGAGATGCTGAAGACCAGCAGCACCGTCCCAGGGCAGATAGTCATGAGGGTTTTCATTACAAATCGGGTGTTAAAATGTACCTGTAATGTACACAAACACATAGAGCACACACACATTGAGCACAGACACTCAGTACATCAGAACTGATAAGTGACGCATTTAACCGACATTTTCTTTAAAGGCTTAACTTCAAATTGTCATGCTGTAACAGGAGGTTTCCCACACAGATTTGATGTTTCACTAATTAGTCTTCTGAGTAGATTCTGATAGCGGCAGCACTCAGAGAATCTCAGCTGTAATTGGAGTTGAGATCAGGGCTCACCCTCTGACACAGTTCAAGCTATATAGTGCCTTTGAGTAATTGGCCTTTTTAAGAGTCTGGGCCTTTTTGTCATCAACTTTGGGTCGATGGATGATTTTAGGGCAGCAGTAAAGACCTGTAAGGGTTAAGTGGCTGAAAAATGCACCTTCATTTCCTCATATAGCCTAGAGGTCAGAGTGATGCTATCACTGATACACACTCAACCTGCTAAATAACTCATCTTAAATCTACATTGCCCTCCTCCTTCTAGTTTGCATATTTCCTACATCACATTCCTAGTTTTCTAGTAATGTTTATCATTTAAAGTCGTCACAAACCTGCCACCAATCTTTTATGGCAAGGCTTGTACTCATTTTCTCCACTCTCTTATTGCAGTCTCATTCAAGTCCTTTTTTTCATGGCCCATTTGAGCCGTACGCAATATCTTGTTCCCATTTCACGCTCCCATCTCGTATTGTATTATGTGAGATCCACCAAAGCTTACATCTAAGTCTCCTAACAAAAGGAAAGGAAGGGGATTTGAACTGGTAGATGAGAAAAAGACAGAGGGTAAGTAGAAGGACGGATCCTGAAGAATGATTGTTTGAGGGATGGAGGTTAGGAATGAAAGGGACCTGGCAGACACAGATTTAATTCAGAGCAAAGAGCCCTTGACCTTAATAACTCCCTCATTTCTGTCTGGATGAAGCTTTGACCAACACAAATCTAAAAGCACAAACCCCTCTGACCTTATTTAGGGCGCCTATACTCCTGGAGGAGGCATCAGTGAACAGTTTGCTGTGCAGGAGCATGACTCTGGCGATGAGGTAGAGCCGTAGGAACATTGGCACACTCAGCACCATGTCCAGGTCGGCCTCGGCCTGTGACGGTGCGTATGAGAAGGCGAGCCGCGCCCGCCACTGAAACTTGAAGTCCCCGGGGACCGGATGCACAGCAGACACCAGCAGCTCCAGAGCAATGAGCAGAACCCTCTCCATGGTCATGGCAATGCGCCAGTCGTCTGCTCCGTTGTCGATGACGAACAGCTGCAGGGACAGGAAGGACATGAAAGGATGTTAAAATAGAAATGGAGTAACACTTGTTTTACAGCGGTGCAGAGCAAACTTTTCATCATGAGTCTTTGCTGGCACTCGACTCTCCAGCTGACTCAAAGGATGATTAAAGGAACCAGCAGCAATTTAGAGTAAATGTCTCTTTCCTGAGATGTAACACAGTATCCATCTAATCAGCAATCCATTCAGTCACTTCACTGTGGCCTGGCTCATTTTAATATAACCTACTTCTCAGACTTTGATTAACTCAAAGATGCTATTTCATCTTAAACTCTGGAGAAAAACATGCCAATGTTAATCACAATCACAACATTTTTCTACAGAAAGGCTACAAAGTCAAGCCAGTTACGCTGAGGTTCAAGTTAGGAAGTCCCCCATCAGGTTTTTCTTGCTGCCAGTACGGATCACCAAGTACCTTTTAGTGAGATCGCCTGACACAAGTCCTGTTTTGTGTTTTGCCAATGCAACTGTTTCAGTGTTTGCTCAACACAGCAGTATAAAACTGGGTATCGAGCAGTTCAACAAATATCCTATTCCACTGACTTACACCATGTGATGAATCACTCATTACATTTGTTCATTAATGTGAATTGATTAACTGAATTATTAACAGACTAAATCAATTATTAAGTCTATTCAGTAGATTAGACACTGCAAATAGTCCAATAATTACAAGGCAATAAGTGTCAAAACATGACACACTGTTCACACTGTCAGATGATGGGAAAGGTACCCAAATAACTAACCCATACAGTTCCACTTTCTGTTTTAGGGCAAGTTCGCCATGGCACAAAAAGGGATAAGGAATAAGGTATTGATGAGGATCCGAATCTGGATGTGGATCCAGGAACTGTTTGAAAAAACTGGTTCATGTCACAAGAAATGTCAATTTTACACATTTTAACTGGTCACTTGGCTAAGAATGTCATAAATGTCTTGGCGAAATGGTGTGCTATGGGCACTTTCAGTTTTATCTTTGAGCCCATTAACTAATATCATGATCAATTTACAAATACTGTTTTCACTTACAATTATTAAGTAGTAACTAGAAGTGATCTGAGAGCACAAACCTCCAGAAAGTCATTTCGATCAGTGTTGGAGTTATATATACTGTATATATACCGTATATATATATATACACGGTATATATATGGTATATATACCGTATATATATATATATATATATATATATATATATATATATATATATATACACACACATATATATATATATATATATATATATACACACATATATATATATTAGAATGCCAAAGAAACTAAGGGTGAATATGGACTCTAAAGTGTCACTGTCTATCCAAATGGCACTTCTTTATTTGCAGTTTTTCCACACTGCTTGTTGTTTCAAACAAGTAATTGCTGTTTGTACTCTCTACAAAGTCCAAAGCTGTTGTTATAAGAGAGTGGTAAGAGCAGGTTTCATTACAGGGACCCTCCTCAGACAGTGCTGACACGAACCCAAGGGGTGAGGCTGGTGAGCAGAAGGGGAAGCCAGTTGGAAGGAGATAAATGAAGTGCAGAGGAAAGAAGAGATAAAGATAGGAATGGAGAAATGTCACGTTGTTGTTTGAGAGAAAAACAACATGTTAGTCTGACTAGTAAATCGAAAAGATACAACAGGACACAATACAATATTAAATCAGACAACAAAATACACTAGAAGTGTTCTGAGAGCACAAAACTCCTCCAAGGCATTTCCAACATCGCCAAAAATTTGGAAAACTGTTCTACTGATGCAAAAATTGTTGAAAAAAATTCCTGAATTAACAACTGGAAATGGATCACCACCAAAATCCAACCACTTCCCCCAGTGCCATGACCAATATTCTCTAAAATATCATCAAAATCTGTCAAGAACTTGCTGAGTGGAGTCATGAAGGACAATACAAGAGATAAATAAATAAAAAATATTTCAGTTTAAAATTCTTATGATTGTGTATAGGGGTGCTCAAAACTAAAGGAGACTGTGCATTTGAGTATGTCCCTCCTAAATTCTGGGAATCCTGATGGAGCTGAGAACAGTCAACACAGTGGACATAAAAAAGCAGCTTAAGACCAATCTGTTTAGACTCGCCTTTGTTTTAATTGTCTGCTTTTACATTGTTGTCGTTCATTGTCTGTGGCTATCTATTTTTTAAATAATTTAATTGTGAAGCACATTGTGGCATCTGCTCTAGAAGGGTCCAACATAAACTATACTTCCTCACTTATTTTAATGCTGTTTGGATTTTAAGAGCATTAATCAAGTTTCCAGATAAACAGTTGTATGTTTGTTTCTTATTTGGGACACTCTGGTCAGGTCTTCGGTTGAATTGTATTTCAAATCCATTCTGTATTAAACTGACTGGAGCACTCTGACCACACGCTCTCTCAGAGTGACATGCT
Source organism: Cetoscarus ocellatus (assembly GCA_037902135.1). Taxonomy (NCBI): domain Eukaryota; kingdom Metazoa; phylum Chordata; class Actinopteri; order Labriformes; family Labridae; genus Cetoscarus; species Cetoscarus ocellatus. Next base: position 714,103 of record JBAMNC010000663.1, on the reverse strand, counting down.
TCTTTACAGGTTAAACTTGCCATTTTGCTTTTGCTTGTTTAACGTCATCAGACTTTTCTTTTCTTTTTTCTTGTCTTTTCTTTCTTTTTGTTCAGTCCACAGTACCTTGAAATGAAACAACAGCTCACTGTGTTAAGCTTCTTGTGAGTCATACACACACCAGCACACACCTACAGCTGTAAAATAAACAGTCACAGCAACGTTTTGTTCCATTCACAGATTATATATTCAGTCAGAGCACTGACAAGCAGCAGTACAAGATTCAGGAAAGCCCTCACCAAAGATATTATATCAAAAACATAGAACGTATCATACCATACCCTAACATGCCATAGTATAAATTATCATGTCAACATAATATGTCATACAATGCCTTACTATACAATGATATGCCACACCATGCCGGACATTATCATACAATGCCAAACCGTAGTATACCACATATACTACCATATTAAACCTCACCTTATTACAAACAACATCATACCATACAACAGTGATCATCAGCTGGGGCCACATCAGGCCCCCAGAGCTTCCGATTTGGTCCCCGGGATATCATCAATTTCTGTCAGGTAGAAAAACATGTTTCGGCTTTTTGTCATTACATCCCACAATCTCTATCAATCTCTTTTACAATGACCTATTTACCATGAACATAACTCACAAAACAATAGCAATGGGGACAAGAGTGGCTTCATGTTTGATCTGAACCCTGAAAGCCATGATTTGATAGTATTTGACTGATCTTTTAATAAATAAATAAAATCTGAAAAAGTAAAATTAAACTAAACTGGGAGTTTGCTTGTAATTAGCTGTTTTTTGGTTGTAACTAGAAAGGCACTTAACTGGAAGGGGAACACTGAAGCACCTGCCCGTTCTTTTGAGCTAAATATTCATATTAATACATTGTTTCTGAAATCTGCCCTTGTAACCTCTGTCAAGCAAACAACTGACCCTTGAACAAAAGTAGTTGAAGACCCCTGCCATGCAATATGGTACTATACTGTAATATGCATCATGACGATATGTGACAACGCAATATCATGATCAAGAGATTTTACTGATGCTACAGAACAATAATTTAATATCTTATGATATGTGATTAAACTTGAAAAATGCAATATGTCTCTTATAGGAAAAGAGCAACAAACATGCCTTTAATGACTTTATTCTAGTGCAAATTTCACCCTTATCTTCTTGTGCCAATCAACATCTGTTCATGTTAACCTTATTTAAATCCAGGGGTGCTGCCAGGCATTCCGGGCCCAATAAAAAAATAACAGATTGGGCCCTATCCCAAAACTGCACAGATTCACAAATCAAGTATCTGCAAAGCAAACTGATAAATAAACCTGATCCAAAATATTTTTAATGTACAACTTAAAATTATAACATACAAGTTACTCTGTTTTAGAATACAAATAGCTTGAAATAGTGGAGAAAACACTCTTGAGCTGAAGTTATAGAATAAATGGTGAATTAAACTAAGTTCTACACAGAATTTTCTGGCATTTGGACCTTTGTAAGCATTTAAATATGTGTAGATTATGTACTCATCTTGCTCTCAAGAACCTAATGTCTCAACATACTATTAGATACAACAGAAGAATAAACAAAATTAATATCCTCTGATAAATGTACAAAAAGGCTTCTTCTTATTTCATAGAGGTTAACCAATGCAAAAAAAATGCTGATATTATGATATTCTTCAGGGCCCCCTGTCAGTCCTAACCCCCTCCAACCCTCTCTTTAAATAATGCATGACGAAAAAGCTTTCAGTATTACAAATGTGCATCCAACATTAAACATCAATTGAGAGCGAAGGCCCATTTTAAGCATTCATAATGAACAAAATATCCAAAGTAGGAGGTTCTGTAAACATAAAGAGAGTAAGCAGTAAAGCCTAGTGCCTAGAAAGCCACAGGGAAACAAGGAACTCCCCTGCAGTAAATCAGAGAAGTTTACCTGATGCTCCACCTCCTGCAGAAACAGCCGGTGCTAACAATTGCTCTTTAACACATCATTCATCTCAAGGGCTTTTATCCCACACAAACATTTATTCAGGACAACAAAAAAAGTACAACAACAGGTCAAACATGAGAATGAGCGTTGGCAGCAGGCCGAGCTATGGTCACTGGCATGATGAGGGCTGACTGAAGCACTCTCGACCACCTATGGACACACACACAGCTCTCCATCGTTATCCATCCAGCTCAGCAGGCAGGATGTATGGGTCTCCCTTGTTCTGCTACAGTAGTACGTGTGCACGCATGTTGCCAACATAGGTACACACGCACACACGCCTGAGTCACTGTGAAGATATCATCTGAACCGAGGGTCAAGCACTGCCTGTACTCTAATGATTTCACTGTGTGTGTTTGCGTGTACTGTACCTGTGAGTGTTTGTGTATGTGTGAGTGAGTTTGAGTGAGTGTGTGCAGACCCAGCCTCGTCATGGTGACTGTTGCCAAGGCGACAACATCAAAGAGCAGCCAAGCTTAATTAGGATCCCCAGCGAGAGTTAGAGAGGGAGGGAGGGAGTAAAGAGTAGAAGAAGAGGGAGGTAGAGTCAAAAAGAGGGAGAGAGAAAGAGAGGAATCAGAAGAAACAGAAGGGAGATGTGGAGTCAAAAAAGAGGGAGAGGGAGGAAGACAGAGGTTAAGAGCAAAAAGAAGAGGGAGGTAGAGAGAGAGACAAAGATGAGAAAGAGAGGGAAGGAAAAAAGCACAAGAAGAAGAGAGAGTGTCAATGGGAATGAGAGAGAGAGATAGAATAAGTTGAGGGAAAGAGTGGGAGGAAGAGGGAGGTAAAAAGTAGGAATTAGAGGAAGGCAGAGAGGGGGAGAAAGGGAAGGAGCAAGAAAAAAAGAGCTGGAGGGAGGGGGAGGAAACCAGCAGGAAGAAGAGGAATGTAGAGTCAACAAAGTGAGAGGGAAAGAGAGGAAATGAAGGGAGTTAAAGAATAAAAAAAAAGGGAGAGAGGGGAGGAGGAGAGGTATAGAGCAGGAAGAAGAGGGAGGTAGAGAGATAAAGAAAAGAAAGAGAGGGAAGGAGAGGGAATGAGTAGGAAGAGTAGGGAGGTAAAGAGTCAAAAAGAGAGAGGAGGGGAGAGAGAGGTAAAGAGTGAGAAGAGGGAGCTAAGTCTGCGGTGGGCAGAACCACATTGCATCAAGTTCCTATTCTAGCTACACAATGTCCTCAGCTGCTCCGAACTACATTGCTGGGGCTGGATGGAAACACCAGTGTGCAGTCTGTGCCACAGGAAGAGGACTTTTAGGCACATCTTGAGCTGCTGCCCAAAGGTGACTGGGGACAGCCAATATCACCAGAGGCATGATCAGGTGCTCAAGACCCATGAAGAGAGTGTCAGCATTGCAGTGCCATCACCAGTGGTGGGAGAACAAACCCCTTAGCACAAACCATCTGCTTTGACAAAGCTGGGGAGACACCGTTAGGGACATCAAGACTGGCAACTCACAGTGGACCTGGGCCGGCAGCTTAAGTTCACAAAGCAGATTACCAAAACTTTCCTCTGGCAGATATTGTGCTGATATCAGAAGCTACAAAAAACTTCAACATACTGGAGCTTATAGTACCATGGGGGGAGTGCATGAGTGAGGTTTTTGAGAGGAAGAAAGAGAAATACAGGGGCCTCGTCAGCAACTGTCACAGGCTGGAAGGTATGCTCACCTGTGGAGCTGGGGTGTAGAGTGCAGAGCCTACAATGCACTTGGCTTCACAGGTGAGGGGAAAAAAGAGCCATCTGTAATAACACAGAGGCTGCTGAGGTTAGTCTGGATAGCTTTGGATCAAGAGAGTGGATCAGTGAAAGAGGGCACAAGCTGAGGCCCGATCTTTATATTACCTATCCTATTACATGTTCATCACAGCCCAAACAGCAACTCCACCTTCACAGTGTACACCTTATGAAAAGTCAAATTCAAGCACTTGTCAGCCACTTTCAAGGTGCTTTTTCAAGCATTTCCAGCACTTTTCAGCTATGGCTAGTTCTGTAGTCAATCCAGTATATTTACTTAAAATAAGTGATTCCCCTCTGTCTGATATAAAAGCAGATATTGTGATAAAAACAATTCATTGTATTAGCACTGTTGGGAAAAATCAAATCATGTCAGAATTGCAATTCTTATGCTGTAAGATTCTGTTGTAAAATGCATGCTGGTACTAGCCAGTTGCACTGCTACTGTAAAGTTAGCCCGTTATCTCGCTCCTTTGGCGACTTCTCTGCATTTTTGTTGCTACAATGTCCTAAGTAAGACAGAGCTTGGCATAAGGTATTCATTCTGTGCACTGGAATTTTAGAGCTCATCCTACATGCTATCAACTTGAGTTAAAAGAAGAAAAAAACATAACAAGTAACAAAACTGACTGCTGACCATTTCATGCACAGTTTTACCCAGCTACCAAGTCTTAATCCAGCACTTAATCCATGGCCTGTTTCATTTCTAAAGGCTTACACCCCTCCAGCACTGCAGACAACAAAGACTTAAGATTTGGAAACAGCTCATGAAGCCATTTTAACCATTCAACTGAACTATACTCAACTATTATGTTACTTACAAATTATTTTACTGCCAGGAAGTCTTAAAACATTTTTTCCTGAGCTGTCCATCAATGTCATGCACACAACAGATTAATCTTTTAATAAGCACCCTTTGTTACAAAAAGAGCTTTGATTGAACATTATGACTCGGTCTAAAACAAATCATAAGCTGGAGGATGATTCTCTTCTCTCAAACTTTATGTTTCTTAAAAGAAATCTATTAAAGAATGGGAAGATTCAGGAAAAAGAGGATGGCAATACAAAATAACAGCTCAAATGAGTAATTTCACTTCATACTTGTTTTAGAATAAAAACCTGATTTTGATAATCATTAAATTATTAATTTTATAATGATAAAAGGAAAAGTTTTTTCTAAAGTAATTATTCTCTATCAAATGAACTGTTGGATTTGAAGATTTTTTTTTTCTTGAAAAAGAGACAATTACAGTTTCAAGGACATTCAAACACTTAACCTTAAATGCATGACATCTGAAACCTTGGAAATATTCCATTCATATTCAAGCATTATAAAAAATATGCCTCTTACAGACCCGTCTCCAAACATTCAAGCTCAAAGGAGGTACGATGCCAGAACTGTACCCTCCCACAGGGCCTGAACAAACAAAAAACACTTAACTACCTCTGCCAAGGAAGTTATGTTTTTGCCGGCGTATGTTTGTTTGTTTATTTGTCTGTTTGTCTGTCTGGTTGTTGGCAAGATTAATAAAAAACTACAACATGGATTTTTCTGAAATTTTCAGGAGATGTTGGTAATGGCCCAACTTAATAATGATTAGATTTTGGTGGTGATCCAGATAACCACCATTAGCGAACGATCATTTTTGCTCAATAACTGTCCAACTAATAATGATATCAACATGATTCCAAGTGCTGTGGGTTTTCAGGGTCAAGGAATCATATTATGATGGTAACTTTATCATGGAACTATTGCGTATACATGTAACAGCAGTATGTGAGCTACCTTGGCTGAGGTTTGCGCTCTCCGAGTGCTTTCTAGTACAAGTGCAAGCCTTGCACATGAAAAAATGGCAAAAAAACACTAAAGAAAACAAAAAACACCGAAAAGTCTGAGGACATCACTGAAGTTAAGGGGTGCAGCACTAAGGTGAGAATCCTCGATGAGGGCTAGCACTCACTCCTGTCAGACCAGGCTATTGCTCTACCTTCCCCTTATCCATCATCATCTCGAAGAAGAGAGGAGAGAAAACAAAGATGAGGACCTCTATTTTGACCCCCAAAGTGGCTTTATTAGTCCTTATACAAATAATTGCACCCCCAGCTCTTTCAGTTGAGACAGGAGATCCTGCTATAAACCCTCTGCATCCCACTTCTACGGGACAAACTCAAACTTTACATCCTTCTTTATGTTTTAAGGTTTTAACTCGCAACAGATGATTCACTTCAAATGTAACCTTTTACCAAGGCTTTATTAGTACATCAATTAAGCATTTATGGCATTTTTAAAAATATTATATTAATATAAATAATGATTAATGGTGCTTAATATATTAAATTTTAAGTATTTATCACTAAATAAGGTGCAATAATGATAAAATATTTCCAAAATATGTTTCACTGTGTCCTTTTTTTTAGAGTGCACCGGACTGTACCTTCCTTTTTTTTCCTCACTTCTTCTTGTCGCTCTAACTCCTTATTTTCTTCCTCAACACATTCCTCACGCCTTGTCCCTCTCTTTCTCTGAATGACATCTTCCCAAATCAAAACCGAGCTGATCCAGTTTCTTGCCACTGGAGGAAATGAGCGCCTCTCCCTCCCTTCCCCCTGTTCCTCCCCTCCTGCCCTGTCCTCCCTCACGCTCCTGCTGTCGGTCTTTTCCTGGCTAAATCGCCATGAGGAAGGGATAAATAATTAAATTCCATTAGGAAAGTAATCTGTCAATGGGACTGAGTGAGTGCCAGTGCCCCTACATGGACCAGGATGGAGGGAGGGAAGAGGAAGAAATGCTCTCTCTGTAGGGAGAGAACAAGAGGGGTCAGAGAACAGCAAAGCCAAATAAACTTGGACATAGAGCACAAGCCCAGAGGGAGAAAAATGAACAAGAGCATGAAAAATATATTCTCCTCTGTTATCCTCTTAATTTTAACAAAATGTGGCATCCCAGGGCAGAGGGCAGGGGACAAGGAGCAGCAATGGGGAGAGGACAGGACAGAAGGAGGGTAAAAGAGAGAGAAGGGGGCAGAAAGGAAACAGCTGAAGAGAAAGGCTACAAAAAAAAGAAAAATGTGTGAAAATGACAGCACGGAAGAAAAGAGGTCACCTCAGAGGTGAAGGTGTGAGGTTTGTGAGGCCGCTTTCTCTACCTCAAGCATTCCCTCACTCGCAACCTGCTTGAGGAGTTTGTCACCTTTCATCCTGCCTCCTCAGCCACCAAGTCCCTCAGTACGTGCCTTGACCCCATACAGTCCCCGCGGCCATCGTACCTTCGTAATCGTGTTAAATCCCTGATTGCAGATGTCTCCCATCATGGAACCAGACGCACAGCCGGCCAGACTCTGCTTGAGTGAGGGAGTGAGCGAGACATGTAGGGATGACTTTGCACATGCACACAACCGTAATCAGGCCTCTGTCAAACACAGCTTCTAAAAAAGACATAGACGCAGCCAAATCAGGCTCCAGTCGCTGTTTCCCACAGGAGGCAAAATGACTAAAGCTCAGTCTGGGATGAAAAGGGCCCAAATCAGAGATTGAGATGATGACGGAGCAGACCCTCACATACTTTTACATTTGACTGGATGGGCATTATCAGTCATTTAGTGCCCTGGCTACAGATGAGGCTAACAATGAGGCCTTACCTAGGGCTGGGTGATATGGACCAAAACTCATCTATTTTTGGCCCAATGGCAACATTTGATACATATCTCAATATTTTTCCAGTAAAATGATTTTTACAAAATACTGGTCAATGAAGATCATAAGAAGGACTGTGGGGGTCTGCACAGGCTTGCCTTTTGTGCTGCTGCTCATTAATTCACATAGTCACCAATACAGCTACAAAGGGGTGAAAATTTCCAGTAAATTTCCAGAAACATTCAATGGGAAGTTAAGATGGGGACTTCTGGAAGTTCTTCAAATTGGAACCTTTCCATGGCAATTAGGGGGATTAGGGGGAAATTATGGGAATTAATTAATAACATAAATATTAACTTATTTTTTGTTTTAGGCAGATGTGTATGCAAAATAATACAATGAAAAAAACATATTTCAACAGATTTATTTCTGAGTAGAACTTTCATAAGTTTCAATGACTTTATTGAACAATTAATTTCAACTTAACATTATTTCCACAGACCTAAAAAACTTGGCATCAGTAGTTCAGGGTTCAAGAATCATCTGTGCATGTGATTGAGGAATAACAGAAATTATTAAGAACACTCTGTTGTTTTAATCAAGATTATTTTAAAATATGTTTCTCCTAACTACATTAAAAATCCCAGTTAAGGGCTAACCTTCAATTTTGCAAATTCCAGGTTTATTCCCGTTTATCCCCATTTATACCTGTTAATTCTCATGGAAAGTTTATAACTTTGCAAAAGAAAATAAACAAATTCTGCAACCCTAGTCACCATATTTCACTCTGTGGTGCTAATGTAAAAGATTTGTTGTGCTCAAATTTCTTTAGCAACCTGCTCTGTGTATGAATCAACAAGCCACAATATTTTTTTAACCATCAAGCCTCCTCCTGTTCAGAAGTACTACACCTGTCTGTCATTCCATGTTAGCACTGCTGACAGGATTGTTGTTGTGAGTGACCTGAGGGCAGGAGTGGGCTGAGTTTTTTTTTTAGTTTCACTTTCATGGAGACAAAGAAAGATGAGGAAGACCAAAGAGGAACATTGAGTCAAGGAAAGTTAGTTGCTTACGACATAAAATAAATTAAAACAAATAGTTATGTTTCCCTTCTTTGAAGTGAAAATACATTTCAAGTTGCTTTACACAGTTTGCTTCTCAATTACTTTTGAAAAGTTATTTCTTGTGGTTTGATTCAGAGTCTCTTTTCTCAGTCCTTGGGGAAAGAAATACAGAACAATCTTTAATCCAAGACAGGAAATGTTTGTAAAATCTCTAAACGAGTGTTAAAAGGATATTGTGCACTTAATTCTCAAAATTTCCAGAACACATGGAGGCAGCTTCCCTCCTCAATGGCAACCACAAAACAACAATAGCTCCATCTCAGCTAAAGGTCCACACACTCACAAGGAAATATTAAATGAGCAGGTGGTAAAAGGTAGACAGGTGCAGAGTATGGAGATGTGCCATGGACATGCTCTTTCTACTATTGCTGCTAGCAAATGAACCCATTTGAACTTAATGTTAATCAATATTGTAATGAACAATATGAAATCTGACACACAATACAAAGTGTAAGTACCTGTATGCTGAATTAAAATCACATATCACTCCATTAAATTTAAGAGTAAAATTGAAAGGAATACAATTTTGTCAAACTTAGCTTTAAATACAGAACAAAGGCAACCTGTGAAGTCCCCTGGCATGACGGCTCAGTGTGAGTAACATAAATTGCATTTAGCATGCTAAAAACTTTAATTCTAGAGGTGAGGAAAAATTGGTACACTGTAGTATTGCAATATTTGGCATGATGATATATTGGATAACAGCTACCATGAATCAATATTTCCTACTTTATTCTTTTCCAACATTTAATGAGGTCAGAAAAATAAAATAAATTACTCATTAAGACCAGGTCGGATGGGCGACGTTCATTGTGCTGGAGAGTAAATTTTCATGGCTGCACAGGAGAGAGAGATGACAGGAACGCACAGTCTGGTTTTAAATCCATAGTGTGGATTTATTTTGGTCATGGAAAGGGACATAAGAGATGGTCATGACTCATGGGGACAGATGAGAGTAAAACAGAGTGAACATAAGGCTCACATCATACTGCACCACCCAGGGAAACTGAAAGTTGAAGGCAGTAAAGCTACTGATAAAACAGCCAGCACTTGACATGCTGAGCTTGTCAAAGCTGCCCTCTAGTTTGGAGAATTCTCAGAAAATATCTCAATCCATCAATAATTTTATGTTCATAACTGAAGGCCTCACCTTGTCGAAAAGAACAAGGGCTTTTGTTACGTGCTGGCTGCCATCTTTTAAGAATTATTTCAGGAGCAGCAGCACTACAACTCCTCAGAGCAGTGAAGCTTAATGCTGAGGAGGCTGAGAACAGAACAGCGTGCTGAATTAAGAGGGTACATGTGCACATCAGTGAGTTTTACTCCTGTTGATGAATTTACTGAGATATGTTTCTTATTCAGGTTTATGGAATTTGTTTTTTTTTTCTTTTAAGAAAAAATGCAGACATTAAAGTGTTAAACTTCCAATATATCACAATGTTAATATCGCAATACTTCACATATTGAAAAATATTGAGTATAACAATAAAATCGAATTGGGACTCAAGTGTCATAATAACACTGGATCTTGGGGCCACTGGTGATTCCAACTCCTATTTAATTCAGTTAATAAAACATATACTTAGTAAATGATATAAAACCTGAAACACATTACATACTAAGAAGTTTTGCACGTTAAATGTTAATGCTCACCTAGCATGTATATATTAAATGAGTAGGCGATATAAGGCAGGTAGGTACAGAGAATAGAGGCACACACATGCTCCCTTAAATTATACGTGTACTTCATTACAGCTGGGCTAAATTTCTCAAATCAGTTACAGTTGCAAGCTGCACCCTCCACCTTAACTATTGTTGAAGAAAGTCAGGTCTGCTTTGAATTAAAACTTGACAAATCAAATTCACTCTCTGAGTCTCAGTGAATTTTGTAGTGTTAGTTAAAATGTGTATGGAGGGTTTCATGATTTCAGGAAAGCTTACACACATACACACTAAAATGGCAAGAAAACACTGGACTCCTCAGACATTATGGACAATAATGAGATGACATCTACAAAGACATATTCCTCATGTTGTTTGATGCACACCTTGAATGACTGTGTCTCGAGGCTCCAGACAACTGCCTCCCTTCACCTGATGGTACAGCACCTGTGGTTGTCTGATTTCTACAGCATGGAAATTCCTCAAAAAGGGAGAAAAATAACGGCGAGGCAAACACATACGCAGACTCCCACACCTGGACATACATGAATATGCACGACTGCTTTGAGGGAACACCTTCTGTGGTGGCTTCTCCTCACTGAGGCAGAAAAAAGGTGCTGTGGAAGTGAGAAGGAAGTGTTAAAAAGTGTGCTAGATGAGGGAGGATTCGCTGTTTTTCAGTGCGTGTTTTCCCAGCACCAGAAAATCTAAAAGCAGCGACTGGAAGAGAGTATAGAGAGGATTCCACCAGTGACATCTTATGACCTGGGTTTTCCTTAATTTTAAACAAAATTGAAAATCAAACTGGGTTATTTCAATTTGCCAGAGGCTGGCAGCCTTTGATGAATTAACACTTCTAGGAAATAGTTAGTGAAATGCTTCTTTCATTCTTTCATAAGCAGGAAGCTGTGGTTTTCCTTGCTCTTATTTTCCTAGTGCAGATGTACATTATGCAGAATCTGCAGAACACAACACATCAGTGAAGGGAACATCCAAGTATTACACATCTAAGGACTTTAGAGGAGAAAACGTTTTTTGTAAGATGGCTGTTCACTCTTTTTTTAGTTAATTCTGTGTGCCTGACTGTGAGTGCCAGGCTGGTGTCTCTCCTGATCAGTGGTCTGCTGCAAAAACCCTCCCAAAGTAACCGAATAACACTTCACTAATGCATAAAGTGCACTAATGGACTGGAGAAATATCTCTGTCTGACACACTCTCTGACTTATTTGATTAATTTCAAACAATTCTGTTTTTTAGCTGTCTGCTTTTCATGAAAGTTTGCTTGGTAAAAAAGGGGAATGACTTCATTTTAGGCTGCTCTTTTTTTTGTTTTGTTTTTAGTTGCTGTTGTTTAAAAAGTTTTGTGTGTGAAGGCTGCAGTGAGCTGGCAGATAAGTGACTCATACAACAGACTAGAAATTTAATTCTACTAACATCCATGGACTTCCCTGAACCCTACAAGAAACACAAACCCTTTATATGGTTGAAGATAATCAGAGTTTTTTAGCAAATATTTGGCCTGGTTTTTAATCAATGAATCATTAATCACAAACTTGGCAAAAAAAAACAAAACACCTCTTTGAAGCTGTGGTTCATGATAACAAACTCTTTGGAGTGTGAGTGTTTTTCTTGATTCATCATTGACAAGCCCTCTGATGATTCAAACCTTAGTCTCCATAACTCAAAATCAATGATTAACCGCATTCAAGAAACAGATTAAGTCTCCAGAGGTTATTGAGGAAAACAAAAATCTGCCCAAATTTTAACAAAAGCTGTACAAAATCAGTCCATGTGGTGCTCAAAGCTCAGAAATGAATTTTAAAAAGATATAAAGAAAATACTTTCAAAAGAGATAGGAACACAGAGGATGTTTGACTGTCACTGGGGTTGATTATTGTTTCTTCGTTGATTCATTGTTTTTGTTTTGTTTTGTTTTGTTTTGTTTAAACAGTGTTTTATAAAAGACAGGTCTATTAGATGAATGTTAATATTTTAAGACCTTTAAAAACATGCTCAATTTTGGCATATTCTATGATGTATATGAGAAGAGCTATTGTAATTTCTGAATTTCCTGTGCCTTATATCAGATTACACATGTATATTTAGAGAATAAGTATTACTTTGACAAACAAGTGTTATTCATCTAAACACGTAAGTCAAAATGCATGTTGAAATAGAGACAAATAGACCATTTGTTACTTTAAGGTAACCTTGCTAAATCGTTTATTATTAAAAAGGTATGGAATTCATATCTTGGAAATAAAATTGTGTGAGTGAGTTGGGTGGGCCTCTCTGACCATCTGTAGACTGATGTAGACATTGCACATCCTGATTTATCAAGCTATGATTGCCCTGCTTCCCTCATATTAAAGTTACTGTAATCATGTGGAAAAATGCTGGAAGCCACAGTCTTTGTTCAATGACTGAATCACAAAACTTATCTATTCCCAAAGTTTGCAGTGAAATGGACAAAAGAAGTGTCACATATGCTGCTCCTGCAGACTGGAACAAACGACAGGAAAAACGTGGTCTCGGGGAGATGGTCTCTTTAAATCTTTTTACAATCAGACTTAAGGCATTCGAGGCAGATGAAAAAGGTTGTAGATGCTTTGACTAATAATTGTCTGCTCTGTGACTCTGACTCAATTGGTTGATATTAATGTATCTGTGTTTTTAATTGTTTCATGTTCGTAACTTTGTAAATGTTCTGCTGCCTGCTTGGCCAGGACACTCTTGCAAATGAAATTATCAATCACAATGAGGTTTTTCTGGTTAAATAAAGTCAAAAAATATAAATTAAAAAAAGAATGTTGTCCAAAAATATTAAAACCAGGCAAAGTCGATATCAGACATGCCTGGTATCAAGCTAAGTCTCCTTGTACCAAGTCTGTCAAGAGGAGATGAATACATCAACTATTCAGACTTAATTTGAACCAGGCTGTAAACATGTTTATTTCTGCTGTAAAAATATATTTTTTAACATATTTTGTATGTGACTTTCAGTGTTTTTGCAGCCAGCCTCAAGTGGATATTCGAGGAACTACAGTTGTTGGCACTTCCCCATTGCCTTAGTGTTAAGCACAGAGGCTGCTGCTGATTTTATCACAGTCCCCCGCAAACCAACTTCACCATCAACATCCTGGAGCGTGACAGTAACATTGTTGATTGGTTGAATTTGTAGTCACCCTTGAACTTCCCTGGTTGGCTGCTTCTATTAAATTTACCTGCTATCCACAGACTATAGAGGATTTAAATGGATAAATAACAGTATATGGATGGAGAAGACACAAGCGAGTATGTTAATAACAAATTTGTGCAGTTTAGCACTTTTGAGCTAACAAACTTCACTTCCTTCAGTCCTAGAGTATCACATAGAGGTCTCTGATCTGGTCTAGCCTGCTTTCCCTCATATTTCAGTTGACTCTACTAAAAACTGTTGTGAAAATGTTATTGCATAAATCATTATTGCTTTGTTCACTCCTTTTTGAGGCCTCGGCATAGTGGCCCTCACCCTCTTGGTTTTCAAGACCTCGTAGTGACTGTAGCTGGTTTGAGCTGAGCAGTCAGCACCTCGAGCAAATGAGCAAAATAACTAATATGTTTCTACTGGAGAAATTTCTATTCTTCAAGTAGATCAGAGCATATCTTATTCTCAAACCTAGGAAGAGACCGTGAGAATTCAGTGAAGTCAACTTATCTTTGGCCAAATCCCAACTGAGAGAGCTTGTATTAGAGTACTTTTAAAAAATTGAGCAAAGTGTTAGTTCTGGCAGGAGACAGAGTCAAGATTGCTAACATGCCAGCATTCCACTGTTAAACAGCCATGAAGCCCACCACTGCTGACAGCCAGCTGATTGCCTCTAAGCTGCCATTGCCTGAATGCACTCATACAGCCTTACTTATGCTGCTCTAGCCTGCCTACTCTTCACTTCTCCTTTTGCAAGCTGCTCTGCAACCCTCCTCCACCCCAGCTCCCCCTTTATGCTTTTCTCTAACTTAATCAATTTCATGTTGACATTTTGCTTGCTCTAGAGGGATTTCACTGCTCCTCTCCTTGCTTCATGTTTTCCTTATGAGCTGCAAGGAGGGCAGGAACGTGTGCTGTTCTTGCTTAGGGTTTCCACTATCACCGCAAGGAAAGGCAGAGAGAGCCTTCGGAGCCATATCACCAAATTAAAAATTTGCAAATGTAAATTAAGCTAAATTTAAGTAACTGCTTTTGTGTCTTTTCTTGACAAAGTGGTCCTGACAGAACTTTGTCTTCTTGTCACAAACACCCACCCGCTACTCTGAAGCCGAGTCAGAGCCTGGGTCTCATGCATTCCACTAATAAATGAATGTATGAGTAAAACTGTGAGAGCTAATGAGCCAGCCAGGGCTTCCTCATCATACCTGCTAATTAGAGCTAAAATGTCATTTAGAAAATACATCAAAGAATATTCCAAACCACTGACTCCCCAAAAGGGCATATCAGTGCCATTTAACCCATCTGCATTTTTTTTTTTTTTTACATCTCTCTGTGTCTGAAATAATTATATAGGTACAAATAGCTATAAACTTATCCCATAGTGACCTTCATATTGCAGTCATGGGATAGAATGTGGTGGCTGCAGTGGATATTTGTACCAGTAAATGTGCATGTGTGCACACTTACTCTCTGCATATTTGAGAAACTTGTGTAGGTTAAAACCAAATTAATTCAAAGCTCTACTCCAACACTGCATTACATTATTTATGATTAAAAAGGAAAAGACCAAGCCACATATTTACTTTTTTCACCATAAAGTTTGTAAAGCTTGTGCCTTCATTACCAAGAAGGCCACTTGTATGCACAGAAAATTACGGCTATTTTGACATGTTGTGCTGGCAGTGTATGAGTTTTGCCTGTCTCAGTGGAGATAAGCGGGTCTGACAGTTCTCAAACTATTTTGACTTAGGAGGCTTTTGAACCTGGATTGTTTAGAAAGTTGTTCCGATAAAAGTCAGCGTTCCTAATCTGACAAACCAGGTGGACAGTTCCACGTAGGCAACTGCGGCTTAGTCTGGTAGTATGCTCTATCAACAATTGGAAGGTCAAGGGTTCAAGCCCAGCTCTGGATGTCACATGTTGATGTTTACAGGGGCAAGACACTGAACCCCAAGTTGCTCCCACTGATGCTTCAGTAATATGTAACTGGGTATGGCAGGACGTGGATGTGTTAGCTTATACTGATGAACACCTAACACAGAAACTCAGAACCATCAGTGAGTGAATCTGAGAGTGAATGGCTGATGTGACCTGAGGTGTAACAGTGCTTTGAGTAATCAGAAAGGCTAAAGAAAGTGCTGTATAAGCTCAAGTCCATTTACCATTTTTCATATAGTATATAAACAGGGAACATACATTTTCACAGGTACAATTTTTTTCTTAACAGATGCTGTAGGGAAATTATTGAAATATTGTAGTCTGATTATTGTTTGGACCTTTTGTTTTCTTCAAAATCATATGTAACTCTTAACTTTTAAAAGCGATATCAGTCCCAGTCACCCATACTGTTCCCAGTCATATGAGGTCAGCTGAGATATTTTGTGTACTAGTTCAGAGACTGTTCTAGAGCTTTTTTGGATCCTCAAGTGAGACTTCCAGTAACAACTCTACCAGGTGTCAACGCATACAAGCACTTGACAGCTGCAAAAATAGCATTATTGACTCACCATAATGGAAAAAGACAGTAACAAAAGTAATGACTAAACAACCAACATTAAAGTAACACAAGTAAAGTTAAAGGTCCCATGTCCTGGTGTGTTTGACCGTTTACATCGTGTGTTGGATGCCTACTAGGCTAGGATTTGATTGAAGTTGAATACAAAAAAGAAATATGTCGTCTCCATAGAGGATCAGATGGACCTCATTTCCCTCACCTTTGGAAATACTCTGATATGAGGGAGCAGGAAGACTACAGGAGGCCATGATAATGAGCTCTGCACCGTTTGTTGTGTTAACCATTTGACATACTGTACATACTCGTCTGTCAAACTTCACTGCTCCATGTTAAGGTGTGGCTCATTATTTTAGCCTGTTTATTAGAGTACCATTATGCAAAGTGTGACCAATGAGTATGGTTTTATTTGACCTTTGCAGTGGAAAAGATGTGGAAAAACAAGTTGTGATATAATGATCTCAGGACAGCCCATCTTTTGTGTGTGTTTTAGCCATTTTTACAAAGCTGTTGTGTTAGTGACACAAACCAAAAGAAAATTGCAAAAATGTATAATTTAATCTTCCGACTCAGTAGAAAGGAAACAAACTGTAGGAGTGAACGCACCCTCAGATTATACTCATAGCCATTATAAATTTATGTAACTCCTTGCATGCATGGACAAGGACACATAATTCATGTTTTATCTCTAATAAGGACAGTTCCAAGCACACACACTAAGCATAATGGCTGAAGGATTTTAATCCACATTACGTTGCATACATCCAAGCATACACTGTAAATATGTGGGAACAGGCTGTACTGCTAAAGCTGAGAGTGTTCCTCTCTGTTTTAAGTTTAAATGTCAGAAGTTTTTCACTGAATAGGACCCAGCAGGCTATGATGGCCACTTGCAGCCCAATCTGGTGCTTTTATGCAAATTGCACAGCAGAGCTGGAAAAATCTAGACAGACACACCAGGAAACACCTGAACAGGCATTTGAAAAGAGCAGATTTTTTGCCACAGTTTGAAACATAATCAGGTCAAAGAAACGCTTGGTAATACTGCGGTGGAAAAAAGAAGACCACAGAAAAATTATGTTTATTCGGCCTTAAAGTTAAGGAGGTTTACTTTCAGTAAATGTCTGTTTACAGATGAAAACCTTGCATTAAATTAGTATCATGAACTGTATGTCTGCTTGAAATTTATGGAAAATACATCCATGATCTGACAGTGGATGATCAACCAGAGAAAGTAGGAATGGAGAAATTGTTTACTCTGCTCTCTGCTGAATCACTTTCAAACAGTTGCTAATACGGATCAAAGAATAACACAGTCATATGATGAAACCACAAATCAGAGAAAAAACAAAAGAAACTTCAATAAAATGAAGGCTGTGGCAGATCAAGACAGTCACCATAATTGTTTATCCACCGGTGGCACAAAAGCGAAATAAAAAATGTGATTCTTTTAGAATTATTTGGGTGAGATTAGTCTAAAGTTATACCATGCAAATTTTAGACTGATGTTCTGTAAATATCACATTCAGCACCAATCTCTCACATTAAAACAAAACTTTTCTTTGACCATAGCTCCACTGTCTCCTAGCACACCACACATGCTCCTTCAGTACATTTCCCTTGGTGTTCAGAGAGAAGACAGCTACATGTAAGAAACATGTCTGTGCAGATGTGCAGCCTGTTTAGTATTTTAGACCAAACAAAGTCTTGATCTTTGGATAAGAAACTACATCAGATATACTTAAGTTGTACTCTCCTGCCTAAACTTTCCAAAATGATGGCAGGGGGCATGTTTGTGAAAATAAACCTTGAAACATGTTTGAGCCTTTAAGTACACATGCTGACCACCTGTAAGTGTGAACACAGAACTAAAAACAACAACACAGATTGAGTCTGACTTTACTCTTTGTTTAGGAAATTATTGCTCATGTCAGTGTTAGATTACCCAATTTATCTACGATCATAACCTGACTCAACAGTTGCAGGGTTTCAGGACCCATAGGCCACAGAGGTCAGTTGTTCCATCTCATGAAACGTGTCATAGTGCCAACAACAGACCAGCCTGGGACACCTTACGCCTCCACTACAGAAAGTCTATTATGTAAGATTTTGTTGTGCCTCTGACGATTTGTTGCCACAAATCAGACACATTGATCAATGAGAGCACAGAGAGCTCTGTATGTGCTACAGTCTTGGACGTCAACAGGCTGAAGTTATTGCTTGTAGAACAGCAAGACTCAGAAAAAGTTTGTCAGCTCTGAAAACATCCTCTCTGCCGTTCTGATACGTTGCAAAGGAGCTTTCACCAGACTGTACAGCTCTGTGGTTGCCTAATGTGACATAGTGACTGTCATAACCGACGCAAAAATAAATCATGTAGTCTGACCTCAGCTTACATAAAATTTAAGTTAGGAAATGTTTTCTAATAATTTGGAAGTACAATACAGACATGACGGAATCCAAAAATGTCAAGTTTAGTTTAATAATGACTAATCCTGTGCTGTACATAAATAGTAGTTGAGTACTGTGACTGTCTACAATTTTTTCAACAGTTTTCATAGCCAAAGAAATCTTTAGTTTTACGCCACCATGACAAGGCATGACATCTTTGTTGTTGCCATAGAAACACTAGATATTACATCAACGACTGTTTCACAAGGAAGCAGGACCTATGCTAGGAGCTGTTTTTCTGTTTCTGTATCTCATTTGTGTTTTGCCCGTGTTGGGGAGTTTACATTGTGCATAAATGCTAAAAATATTTTTTATTACCTCACCCAAGGAGGTTACGTTTTTGCCAGAATTTATCTTTGTTTGTCTGCTCGCAAGATAACTCAAAAAGTTTTGAACAGATCTGATGAAAAATGTCAGGGAATATTGGTCATGGCACAAGGAAGAAGTGATTTGAGTTTAGTGGTGATCCAAAGCCAAATGTGGGTCCAGGAATTTTTTCAAGGATTTGTTGACAGTGTGAGACAGAGCAGTTTTCCACATTTTTGACAACAACTTGCCAAACAATGATGTTTTTGCACTCAGAGCATTCATTGTTACATCTAAGATCTGTTAACATTTGTTTGAGATGATGATTTTTTGTTCATTTGTACAGTATGTGATGTGGTTAGCATCAGTACATGTATCAGAGTTTATAATTACAGTTTTTGAATCTATGCAGACAGTTAATGCAGTGAAGAGCCTGATCTGTGATGCAAAACCCCTGGGTAAAATTAAATCCCTTTAAATCCAGCAAATGATTGAAGCTGGTGAGACAATATAAGCGATCATTTCCATTTGGGACTCAAGCAGAACTTTGTACAAGTTTAAGAATGATGGATTAGTCAATCTAATAAGTGAGCAAGAACAACTGAAAGAAAATGACAGACTTGACAAATTTTGGCAAGAATATTGGAACAGTAATAATAACAGTGACAATATGACATTTTGACTTTTTAAGAAGAGACATTTCATTATAAGAGGAGTTAAAGACTTAAGTAAAGTAAGTAAAGACAGAATAAACTTATCATCTAAATTTCTAGTCTACCGCATTAAATATTGAGGAAATAATGAAAAAAGTCAAAGAAGGTTAGAGTGCAAAATATGGATGCCTCAAAATCAGTTGATTTTCTACCAATCACTGATGAGTGATATACTGATAGAGCAGATACTGATCATATTTAGTGTTCTGTGACAGCTGCTGGTTTAGTGTCTGTTCAACAGCACAGCATTTTACATTTTCTGTGTGAAACAAGTTGGCCTATCCAGGTTTCTACTGTTGTTTGAATCACACAGACATTGCATAATGTTAATTTGTGTGAAATTAAGCAACACTTTGGACAAGGACTGAGTGATATTGAGAGAAAATTATATTACAATGGTTTTTGCTCTTGCAATATCTGTTGGGGGGAACAAAATCAGAATAGATAATGAATGGATGGATGGGCGTTAACTCCATCTTCCCTAAACCAACTCACTCTACTTAACACACAGCTGTCCTCTGACAGTGATACACACACACAGTGGAGGATGGAAACAGGAAGACAGGCTAGGACACTAAGTTACAGTTTATAAGCACTCGTTATCTTTGTTAAATTATCACACTCTATATCATTACTGTAATACTGATCAATGTTATGGCACAGTGCTATATTTCTTATACCATGCAGGTCTGCTATCCACCTCATTCTGTTCCACAGGCCTTTGTTTTGACATTACTACTTTGTCTTCTTTTTAAGTGACTGTCTCTATCTAATAACAAAGAGAAAATGACCCTTTATTTTGACAGTTGTTTTCCTGATTCTTAGTTTTTGAATAAAAAGCAAGAAAATGAAACACAATCTCTGTAATTCCTTTTGATGTATTTTATTTTGTACCTTGACTAAATTGCACGGCAGAGTTGCACCACAACACAAAACTACATTGTTCTGTCTTCAAACCTGCCATCACTTGTGTTTCTCCTTGTAATTTTCACTACAATGCAATTAAATCTAACACTTTTGTTCCATGCTCACAGCATGCTTCAATTATCTCTCTTTCACCAAAAAGCCAATTACTGTCAACAGTTAATAAGACTGTGAATCTGTCCTTTAATAGCAGTGATAAAAGGAGAAAATTCTAATCTGTGATGAGTTCAGATGAATCACTGTAAAGTCTAGATTGATTGTTTTCCTTTATTTCATGCTGAGCACAAACCATTTGGACTCTCCCGTGACGGATTAAAGGAGACAGTGAGGGTGCAGAGAGGGGAGGAAGACGACTCAGGGTGAGACAAAAGCACAGAAAAGGGCGTGAGGGTTTTTTTAGGGGGTCGAGGAATGAATCCGAATGTTAAAGTAAAACAGGAGAAGGGTAAAGGGGTGAGAAGTTGAATTCTGAGCAGGGGAGTGAAGAAGAAAGGATGTGAAAGTCGACAACAAAATTGAATTGAAGCCCAGAGGAAAGGAGGGAGACAGATCTAATCTGATAAGTGCAGGGGGAGAGAGGAAGAAAAAAGGAAAGAAAAAGAGAAGCATGCTGATGGTGTTAACAAAACATACTTTGAGATAAAAGTCATGACGAGAGAAATAGATATCAGTGGAAGAGTGAGAGAAAGGTGGATTTACACCTGCTAAATCAGATAACATCATTCTGATCTGTGCACAACTCGGCCTCCTCAAAATTCTCAGGAAATGCATATATGCTGTGTGTCTGTGTGCAGCTGTTGTGTGTCTATGTGCACATTAATATCCTTTTACACGCTGGACGGAATGTGATGCAATCTGAGAATAAGATCTTTATGAACAATGCCTTTCATTTTGCAGAGCATTAGTTCTTTTTTGTGAGTGCTGTTGTGTATTTGAGGCGTGCAAATGTAAAATAAAAAAACAGAGAAAGATTGACTTTACAGCAGCTCATGTTTTAGAGCAAACAGGCCTGGCGCCAGAGGGCAGGTACTGACTAATAAACTTAACATGCATGTAATGAAACATGTATGCTTTCAGGTGTAGCCTACATACTCCATAAAAGCACTCTCACATGTTGTGCACGCACTGCTGCACAACGTCACTGCACTCAGCTGATGTTTGTCAAGACAGATCTCAATGTGACCTTACTACAAACCCATATCTTCTTTGGTTTATTTTACGATTAAGAAATATATTAAATTCTGTTATTCAGAGTTAAGACTTAGTGGATTTTGAATTTTGATGGAGCCAAGCTGGCTGTTTACTGAAGCTGGAAAAGAACAAGTCCCACAACACTGCCTACGCTGCTTCTTGTTTGTTGCTGTTGGCATGCCGGTACTAACGAGCTACAGTCACAAGTTACTAACTACCAGGCCAACATTTAGCGAAATAAATATCTGATGATGTTCTCTGATAGTTTTAAATACCTTGGTGTTAAGCACAAGTGGGATCCCTTAGAAGCACAATATATCTTTTCTTTGTCAGACATATATGCACCATGAAAAAAATATAAATAACAGTCATTCTCTGCTGTCAGCCTTAACATCACTGTAGCAGTCAGTAACTTAAAGCCTTCCTTTTCTTTTTCATTCTGTGCGTCTTCAGTTGATGCTGCATGGAAATACACTATTACGTACTGCAAGATGATGTATTCTTCTTTGCCCATCAGACCGTTGGTCTTGACATTGAATGGTTTGTGAAGTTTAATGGCTCCAAAGTCTAGCACTTAACAAGCTGTTGAAACCACCCCATTCTTTAAATGGGACATATCATGATCATTAATTTGCACATATTTGGGTATCCAAAGTATACTGACCTGCAAAATGTGTCTTAAGCCTAAAAAATCTTTTGTTTATGGTAAACAGATGTCTAAAAACATAAAAATTGAAAAGTTGTTTCAGAATCTGGGCTCACGCTGACATCACAGTAAAATATTGAAAACATGTGATGTCTTGAACCGAACATCTGCACAGCTACATTTCAACCCATCCAGCCATTATCTACACAACTTATCCCTTTCTGTGTCGCAGGGGGCTGGAGCCTATCCCAGCTGACATTGGGTGAGTGGTGGGGTACACCCTGAACTGGTCGCCCTGAACCGATCGCAGGGCCACAGAGAGACAGACAACAATTCACTCTCACTCTCACACTCAACATGAGCATGTTTTTGGTCTGTGGGAGGAAGCCAGAGTGCCTGGGGAGAACCTACAAATGCACAGGGAGAACATGTGAACTCCACACCGAAAGGACCCGGGGATCAAACCAGCAACCTTCTTGCTGTGAGGCATGTGCACTACCTGCTGCGCCACAGCGACATTTACAAACCCCAGTTTCAATCAAGTTTAAACATTATATAAAACAATAAACTTTTTTTTTTAATATTCACTCATTTTGAACTTGATGCCTGCAGCATGTTCCATAAAGGCTGTTACAGCGTCAGCAAAAGACTTGGAAAGTTGATGAAGGATAAACTGAAGGAAGGATAAACGTTATAACGGGCAGAGTAGCTGAGCTGAGGCAGGGCTTAAAGCTGTCTAACCAACACCAGTGTGAATTATCTGAAATCCTTCATAAAATCAAACCAGGCGTTTATTACAAAATTTATCTTCGCGCAGTGTAAGGAACATAATATTTCAACTATTCAGACCAACACCATCCAATCAGTAAATGCATTTAATTTTGCAGTTCAAATCATCTTTGTAACAGAGTGTGTGTTTCACTTCAGGTGCTTCTGGTGTATACTTGGAAACTGCAGTGTCTGTCACTTTTGAATCAGCCTTTTTCTACACTGAAGGTTGCTGCTTGTTTAGTGTTGCCTGTATAGAGTAAAAAAAATCTCCTCTTGTGACTGATATAAGTTATACTTTGTGGATAGTAAATAAAAGCCACCTTAATGCAGGAGTAACAGGCACCATGACTTTGATTCCCTGCAAAACAACATGGAACATGAAGTGTATTGGTTCAACCAGTGAGTTTGTCTTCCGGTGACTTGTGTACGTAGCTGTGTTTAAATTAGTTTAAGATTTCAGTTGGAATAATTTGGTTTTTAAAGTGTAAAAAGATTTATTTCCATCTAGTGTTGCATTATTTTTTTCACCAAGATCTGGTATTGATGATGGGAGAGTCTGACCACTGCACAAGGCCTTCTCCTGAACTTCCCAAAGATTCTCAATGGGGTTAAGGTCTGGACTCTGTGGTGGACAATCCATGTGTGAAAATGATGTCTCATGCTCCCTGAACCACTCTTTCACAATTGGAGCCCGATGAATCCTGGCATTGTCATCTTGGAATATGCCCGTGCCATTAGGGAAGAAAAAATCCATTGATGGAATAACCTGGTCATTCAGTATATTCAGGTAGTCAGCTGACCTCATTCTTTGGGCACGTCATGTTGCTGAACCTAAACCTGACCAACTGCAGCAACCCCAGATCATAGCACTGCCCCCACAGGCTTGTACAGTAGGCACTAGGCATGATGGGTGCATCACTTCACCAGCCTCTCTTCTTACCCTGATGCTCCCATCACTCTGGAACAGGGTAAATCTGGACTCATCAGACCACATGACCTTCTTCCAGTCCTCCAGAGTCCAATCTTTATGCTCCTTAACAAACTGAAGCCTTTTTTTCCAGTTTTTAGTGATTTAGTGATTAGTGGTTTTCTTGAGGCTACGCAGCTGTTCAGTCCCAATCCCTTGAGTTCCCTTTGCATTGTGCGTGTGGAAATGCTTTTACTTTCACATTTAAACAAACCCCTGAGTTCTACTGTTGTGTTTCTTAGATTTGATTTGGCCGAACATTTACGTGATTGCCGATCATGATCATTCAGGATTTTTTTCCGACCACATTTCTTCCTCAAAGACGATGCTTCCCCACTATCCTTCCAGTTTTTAATAATGTGTTGGACAGTTCTTAACCCAACTTCAGTAGTTTCTGCAACCATTTGACCCTTTCTTAAACAGACTAACATCTTTTCCACGACCACAGGATGTGTCTTTCCACATGGTTATTTAAGAAATGAGAAGCTACTCATTGCATCAGCTGGGGTTAAATAACTTGTTGCCAGCTGAAAGATAATCTTCCATGCAGTAATTATCCAATAGGAGGCTTGTACCTATTTGCTTAGTTAAGTCCAGGTATTTTTTTTTTTTGGCCAGGGAGTGTATAAGCCACAGAAATATTGATCAGCTCTGCCCTTGTAGAGCAGCAGTAACAGAGAAGTAAGGTTATACATCACTACAGCTGGAGCCAAAGTGCCACCTACTTCACTGACTTTTAGGTGAGGGCAAACAACAGAAACGGCGATGTTTGTTTGCTGAAACTAACACATAACACTGCTGTACAATAATGCTAACAAGCCTCTTTGTTTTTGGTTAACTAAGCTAATGTTTAAAACATTGGCCAGTCACTGCGGCTTATTTTTACAACTATAGTGGACCTCTGACAGAATAAGACAAGTCTATCCCTTTAAATTAACATCTGATACACATGACACATGATTGAACAGCATGTTAATCTCAGACTTTACTGTTTAGGCAATTACAGCTGTGACAGAGACAGCGAGCATTTGTGTCAAGTCTGTAAACAGATGGATGTGCGATTATCTGCTTTTTTCAGCTATCTTTGAAAAAAGAAAGGGTAAAAGAATATTCTTATTTCTGTTCTACAATCCAGTAACACTCTTGTGGCCTCGTGCTTGGAGACATCTGCTCCACAGGACATCGCATCTACAAGAATAAAGACAAGAATATATGACAAGTCATCTCTCTTGCTCTGTTTTATCTGTTATCTGTTTACTCTAACAAGAGAGAGAGACATAGTTTTTTTTTCTACATCCTAGCTGTGCACCTGTGGGGATGCAAATTAGCAGTTTTCTCAGTCAGCACAAAATACAAATCAAACCAGAACTTGACACTCAAAACGAACCAAAGGTAGCATTCAGCTGCATCTCAAACTTATGAGATCTGGTGAACAAACAAAGCCTACAGTTGTCACAGGTACAGTGAAGGAGATGAGCATAAATGTGCAAGATGATAGTGTGTACAAAGTCTTACAATAGAAAGTTAAGGAAAAAACCTGAGAGAGACCATATTTTGCCTAAATTCCTGTTCATATGTTTCAATGTAATGACTGATATAAAAATCTGGCACACTGGATGGATTGTTCAATATTTTTCACTAGTCCATCTGGGAAAGAGCCCATAGAAAGATTTTGGGAATGGGCAGAACCTTTTAATAGGTGGCAGGTGATTGGACAATCGTTTAGTCTGTCACATTAATTGCGAGCCAATCAGATAATGTAGTAGGTGGATTGCTACTGCCGTATTGCAAAGGACAGAATGTAAGTTACTTCATAAAACAACCTCTCTCCAAAACACGTTGGAAGTGGAGCAAAAATATTCTTTCAATCAAGAAGTTTGTAGTGTTATATGATTTTAATACAGAAATGCAGTTCAGATATGCTAAAACTGCTACTGAAGCTATTAGCATGCTAATCTCTGTATGAACAGTCATTACTTGCTGTTGTCTTGCTGGTAGCTCCCACCCCTTCTTGCTCTAAAGGAAGCTGATTGGGCCATCCTGCTTTGGGCCACTTACAATTGTTGTAGTTTGGAGCATGGCAAAATGGATCTGCCTGATTACAGGCATCAAATTAAGCTGATCCATCTGCACTGCAAGGTCAATACAATAAGTTCACAATCACTTATGTCTGAAAAAACTTTCCATATTGAGAACTCCTGAGCTTCACTCTCTGTCTGAGACACTCTGTTAGTACTCCCTTCACTAAAGACTCCTTTCCCCACATGGGCCCAGTCCGCTCTGATTGGTGGCCTTATTTGCTCTGTGGTGATTGGTCAGTTCAGCACTGCTTGGCACAATGTTCTCCAATATTATTGTTTCCAGCACTTCTGCATTCATTCTGCAGTCAATGCTTTGCACCGAGTTGCTGCCTCGAGCCAACAGGCTTCAACTACTTATGAAACAATGACAGGACGTCCAACTGGTAATCCCCATGCTGCTGATTTTTTTGTCTTGTGCATAATAGTACTCTCTCACATAAAGGAGACATGTAAAACACTAAAGAATATATTAAACTTAGAAAAGCATAATATGGACTCTTTAAATGGTGAAATCATGCCACAAGTGGAGCCTTAGATCAACCAATTACTGTAGATTATATGTCCCAATTAATGAAAATCACAGTCCTTCGACCTGACCCTTGACTTTGCACTTCTCTGTTTTTCAAATGGTTTTACTGTCCTGTCTTTTAAATACAGGTAAGGAAGCACAAAAATATATTTTTAAAAAAGGTTATAAAATGTGTCAAAGCTTGTTTGGAGCTTCTTACCACTGCAGCAAAGTACCAAAAATAAAAACTGCTGGCTTGAGGGACCCTTATTTGAATGAATATCTGTATTATCTTCAATAATCTGTATGCAATGTCACTGTGCTCCCATAAATCAGACTGTTTTGGAGCGCAGAATTTGAAGGCAGCAAGGGAGATGACAGCCAAAAACTTCAGAAATAATATTAAACTTTTATTAATCCCGGATTAGCCTTTAAAGCTGTCTGAAGTGTAGAAATTATCAGCATCCTCACTCAGGTTATTAACAAAAGTGATTTTGGGTGTTGCACCGTCCTGCCCTCCCCCCACCCTGCTGCGATTTCCCACTGATACCTCCACAGCACACACCCTAACTTGATTTAATCAAAAGGAATTTTTCTCAAAGAGATTAGCAGAGAAGCATTTGATCTCTCCCTCCCTCCCTCTCTCACTCGACCCTACTGTAGCTACTCTCCATCTCTTCTCCTCTTCTCTGCTGGCATTAGTGTGCCTGTCACGTGCGGCAGCCACCGTGCGCGTGGGAGGATGACTGAGTCTGTATGTGAGTGTGACATCAAACTTGCGAGTGGAAGCCAGGGTTCTTTTATCAATGAATTCTTCCCCATGTACGCCAACACATTCCTGCACGTGCACCACATGTGAAAACATTGAATTGGCTTCTTTCTTCCGCTGTGAACCTAATGCACAGGGGCTGCTTGTTACAGACTTGATTACTAGTCTATCAGCCCTTGTGTATGACAGTGAATAAGCAGCAGCCATCTAGCTATTGATCCACAGATGAGTCCACAAATCTTGCTGCAGAAAGCATTAGAATCTTTATCACTGGAACTTTAATAAAAATCTTCTGCCACATCCAAGTTGTGATGTAATGAGGAAAAAGTCCCAGCATTAAACTAATATGTGGTTAGATGGATGAGTGCTGCTGCGTGGTTTCGCTGGTGGGAGTAATAGCCAGTGTGGGGGCTCTCATTGGGTCTGATTCCCGCAAGGCTCCCATAAATAGTCAATGTGCATCGATTGCAAATGGCTTCAGATGAAAACCCAGGCTAAATGACCATGGTGCCATTATATTAGCAAAATGACAAACAGCAAAACAGATATCACGAAGCATGAAAGCCTTTCCGATTGATTGTTTCATCCATACAAGAGGCTGAGGTGCAGCATGTATGCGTGCGTGTCAGGGTTTGTGTGTTCATGCATGTTCTCTGTTCATCTATTGAATGACATGATTGTTATTGACCAAGTGTATATTTAACATTTGCTGCATTTCCACTCAATGCACAGCTGTGCAGACTCATTCAATAGATCCCTTTTCAACCATCATTAATGTCATTAATTGGTTGGAGGGGACACACACCTGGGTCCCTCGGTTTGTCTTGGGCGCTGGAGGAAAAATATCATTTGGACACTGTGGGCTGAGCTGTGTCTCTGCTTATCCTAAGAAACAAAACATGTCTAAGGCCCTGCCCACACGGAGACAGGGACCATTTGTAAAACATTCTCTGTAAACACAACATCATTTCAGGAATTGTGTCCGTCCACATGAAACACAGAAAACGCTGTAGAATACATGCCAGGCATGCAAGTCTCCATGTCTACTTCACAATGGTCATAGAAGAGCACAAGTTTGTGCTGTAAAAGCCATAGGCATGTGGTTTAAGGGAGAGGCGGGACTATGAGATCATTGTTTCTGAAATGTTCAAGTTTGTTGTACACGTGGAAACGCAAGGGTGGCCTTTGAGATTTATCCACTCTGGGGCCTGTTTTCAAAAATGTGCGTTTTCGGGCTCCAAAACAGCAGATACTTGTAGACGAAATGTCCGTACAATAAAAAACCTTTGCGGATTCGCCTAAACTAAATGAGAAACTGATGGCTGGATGGTAGAGGGCTGTTCAACATGAGTCTGGTTCCAATCACATTTTCCTACTGCTTAACAGAGGTGTTTTCTTGCCACTTAAACTGTTGCTAATTGTGGCAAAGTGCTTGAGCTATACAAATAAAGATTGATTAATTGACCGACTGAAATAAACACACAAACAAAGTATATACAACAAACAGCAATTTTTGTCCGTCAAATTAGGTTTTATAATGCTTATTTAGGTCCAATTGTTCAAATTTAGAAAAAGATAAAAATGCCAAGACACACTATCTGACAGTTCTGTGGACAAATGAGGCTCATGCTCAGCTAAAATCACCAGAATGGCAGAATAAAGGGGAAGTATAATGAACTCTCACATAAAAGTCATCAAACTTTTGATGTGAGTGAGTGTCAGCTTAAAACAGACACAAAAGCCTATAGAGTGGTGCATAAATTAGTCTAAAAACGTATAAGTGAGTTAGCATTTAGCACTCCCTAGTTCCCAGCCCCCAAAGTAAATGGGATTTAGAATATTGGTTCAGGATAGTTGCCTAAAATAAGGTTTGCGATGAACACACACACACACACACACAAGATTTTTAATGTTTGGTGGGAAACAATAAAATACATCTGATGTTGCCTCCTGTTGAATCTTAAACCCTTGTTGTACTTTAAAACAACAGTTACTTACTAACTGCTTACAAGGACTACAAAAATGTGGTCAGGGATCTCATTTCTGATTGTTTTTTGATAATAAATTATTTATATACTATTGCTACAGTCAGTAGGACCAACTTAATCGCGTCACTCAATTATGAGGAAACTCAAACAAGAGGTTACAATAATATGGTATACATTGAAATATTGTAGTTGCTTCTAGGTCAAACCGCCATGTTGTAGTTTCATAGTAGCTCACCAATAGCTTTTCACTCCCATACTCCCACTGCCATACTGAAATTAAACAACAAAAATCAAATTTACCTTTAATAAGTGTATCATGGAACAATAAAGAGAGCTCAGTCAGTTTTTTGGTCACAGTGGCAGGATGGTGCTTTCTTTACCTTGTTTATGTTCCACAAAGAGGCTCAAACATGTTTCATGACTTTTTAGAGTGAACCCTGCCCTCTGTCAATGTTAGCCATGTCTTCACTACGGAGGAATAAAATAACTCCACCAGCTCTGGGACCCTGTTTATAAGGGCATAAAGATAGGATGTCACTATAAGAGTACCACTGAAGGAGAACAAACAGACTCTAAAGAAATGAAAACACAAATGGATCAAAACTGAATAAACTTTGTCACAGGAAATTGCATCTTGTTTCAGATAGTTACCAGGCCTTCTCTACAGCTCTCTGTCTCACAGACACTTGAAGGTTAAGCAGAAGGGGAAGGACGGGGGAAACACAGCACTTTCCGCAAGTGCCACCTGAGCTGGTGCTAGGCTACAGCCTGATACGTTTTCCTGACTTTGATTTCATCCAATAGTTCGATCAACAAATGGTGACACACTTTTCTTGAACATTTTAAGTTCTTCCTACAATAAACACATTACTGTGATACCTAAGGCCAGTGATGCCAGTCTCTTTTGCACTGATTCTCTGACTGTCAAGGAATTGGGTCAGTAAACAAAAAAGGGGTTCATCATATGTGTAGTGATTAAAATGAGTCTCTAGATTTTTTTTCTTTGGTTGGGGTTTCAGGGTAACCTGACACACCAGATCGACCATTCAACAAATTTCACTAGTCTGGGCAACAGCCCATAGAAAGTGTTTGGGAATGGGCAGAACATTTTGAAAGTGATTGGACACTCACATTCATTACAGGCAAATCAGATAATGTAGTAGGCGGGTACTACTGCCGCAGTGTAAAGTACAAACCGTAAACAACTTGTAGTATAGTCATTTGTTTTTCTTTGATCAAGAAATGTGGTACAGATCTGATAAAGCTGGTACTGAAGCTATTAGCATCTATGCTAATCTCTGTACGAGCAGTCACTTCCTGCTGTCCTCTTACTCGTAGCTCCAGTCTTTTTCTGCTCTAGAGGAAGCTGATGGGCCATGCTGCTTTGGGCCACTCACAAATGTTGTAGATTAGAACTGGACAAGATAAATGTGCCTGATTACAGACAATGAATCAGGCAGATCCAGCTGCTGCACAAAATAAGGTTCAGGGTGAAAAGAGCAGCGTTCAACGAGGGCATTTTTTTTTTTTCTAAAATCTGCTTTGAAAGTAGCATCGCTGTTATTCATATTTTTAAGGGTGGGATCGATGTTGCCCAAACTCTCAGGAACAATCACCTGACCAGTGCAAACAAAATGTCAAAGAAATACTTCTTACTGACTTTGTGTGTGTGTGTTTTTGTTTACCTGGACTTCCCGTGCATGGTAGGCTATGATGAGACCCAGCAGGATGACTGTGGACAGACTGATCAGACACTTCAGGGCCAGAGAATACATGGAGCTCTGTGAGGAAAGAAATAGACAGATGTCACCTTAGAAACTTCCAGCTTGGACAAAACACTTTTTGGATTATTGTTGGCATGATGGGTTTTTCATTGTTTGGCTCAAAGACACTCAAAAAGCAATCGTTCACTTTTTTTACAGGTCTTGTCCAAGTTGCTGCAGGTTTAGGATGAGCAAACAGCGTGTGAAGTACTGCAGTAGAGACAATAAGAGGCACGTTTACATAACAGAGTTTGAAGCTGACCAGAAGTAGAGCGTCAGTGTTCTAGCTGTCAATATCCCTCTGAAGACAAGCCTTAAATCCTCTGCTTGTCTGGGTTCATAGGGCTTATAATCGATTCAGTGGGGAACTTCCGATCAATACAACTCATAGCACTTCAGCGGCTTCTTTAACCCCATCACCTCACATGTTCAGAGAGCAGCTTACTGGAGCCATCATGCCCTTGTGAGCACACATACACACAAGCACAAACACGTCATATATTTGTCCATGAACACAACACACACACAAACTGCAAAACTATCAGAGTTGTTTGGGAAATATTTAAATAAAATCCCAATCCTATATTTTTCATGAATGAATTATCATGCAGTTATTTTTTTGTATGAATCTTTGCAACCAGAACAAGCTGCTTTAAATCCTTCATTTATTTGCTTCACAACAATCCCAGCTGCTGTATCAGTCACACTCACATTATGTAAAGCAGGGGTTATCAACTAAATTTGTACAGGAGCTAGTTTTTCTCTTGACATATGCTACAGGGGCTAGGTTTTAAAATACATAGAAATATTTGTGTGTGTGTGTGTGTGTATTGTTACTATCAGCCTATTATTAGTTTTTCTTTTTTTCCAAACTGTACCCATACGGCTGCTAGCTACATGGGACCAATTGAGATATTCTGGCTACTTCATTTTAGGGCTATCATATTTTCAATCATTGGGTCTGACTGTAAAATACTCAAACTCCTGGTTGAATATTAGCTGATACTGGTTGACTGGTGGATTTCTGTAAAACAGACCAAACATAAAGTAATTCCTGATAAACTTGTTTCAGTTGCAATTGTTTTGGAGGTTGTTTAAAGACTTGTACAGACAAAACAACCAAAAAAAAAATCCTTAAAACAATAATAGATTTTGACCCTCATATTTTCTAAATTTGATTATGCTATGGGGACTTGATGTTGCCCTTGGTCTCCACTTGGTGATCACTGATGTTAAGCTAAACAAGCCTCTGATTTATTAATCAGGCCTTACAATGAAGGCGTCGTACATCTCAATCACTTTTGTCATTTCTTCCTCTTATACAGAAGTCTGTTCTGCAACAACAGAAACCACACACAAGGTCAGCAGTGGCACATGCTGACAAGCAGGAGGGAGACAGACAGTTTTAGGGATGTCCCAATACTGTATTGGTATCTGTAAATGAATTGAATTGGGGCCAGTATGAGCATTTATTAATTGATGAGGGATTGGATTCAATACTAATATCTGATCCTGATTAATTATGTCAGTTTCCGTAGGTTGCGCACACTTTATAGCCCGTCATAAATGAATGAGTGATGTAGGCATATCAGCAGTATTGAAATATTATAATGTATGCGATAACAGTCCAACAGACACTCTGAATATTTTTTATGAGTTTTACAATAACGCTAGATGCAGTCTTTTTACTTTGTGTACTTAATTTGGTAAACAAGCAAACAAAAAGAAACAAAGAAGTGTGTAGATTTATTGTCTGGGTAAATATAAATATCAGATCAGGACTTGGAAATGATTCATAAATTAGGTCAGGATCATGAGCCAAAAAAGCTGATCGGGACATCCCTAGACATTTTATGCGGTAGAGTTTGAGCCACAGGTTTTACAAGAAAGAAAACTAGAACTACTGCCTACAGTTTTATACCTCTGCAAAGTATACAAGCACCACAAAGAAAGAGCATAGTGATAACTCAAATACGGCTAGGGCTGTGCATCTTCACGGGTCTCACAATTCAGTTATGACTATTCAGTCACTGAATCTATTGGATTTGTTCCTATGATGCATCACGATGCAACACAATGGGTAGCATCATTGATTCTCTGCATTAACGCACATGGTTGTCTTTTATCAATAAATACAAGCAGTTAGATAAAAATGCACCTTTTCATTATTTAGGGAGTGCAGTTTTAACAAAAATGTCTTCCATCATAAACCAAAACACCTAAGTTTTATAGATCTGTAGCCAACTTGCTCTTGTTTTTTCCCTTCTTGAAAAGATACTGCAATCTACCAGAAGCCTCTGATGGATTAATTGATTAATCATGTTGAGTTTGTATTAATGCAGAATTACGAACCACAACGCATCAATTTAAGGATTTTCTTAACATCTCTAAGGCTGTGTTTGTTGTGGTATGATTTGTAGAGGTCTTATAAACAGGGGGTGAAAATAAAGCCCCAAAATTTTCATCTGAATTCAAATTAATGAGCTCATCAGAAGATAAATGGATTGATTGCTATAGATTTTTGTCTGTGACTGAAGGATGGACTGATTAGGTTTTCAAATGTGAAGGTCATGGAGACTCATGTTCATCATTTGCCTATGAATTTCAACACTTAAGAATGCTTCATATATTTCCTTTATACATAGCACAAATATCCACTCTGGGTCAAAGATAAAAGGATTAGGTTTTGGAGGTCATAGGTCAAAGGTTAAGGTCAGGTGATCATCTTAACTTGTGAGCATAATTTATTTAAATACAGCATCTCAAGAAAGCTTTAGTAATTTTTCTTCATACTTCGCAGAAATGTCCACTCTGACTCAGGTATGTTCAGATTTTGGAAGTCAAGGTCAAAAGTCAAAGTCACCGAGTCTTATGGCCATAGTTTGCTCTTAAACACAATATCTCAAGAAACTATGTTTAAGATGGACTGAGGACCTGTAAATATAACTCCTTTGGCCCTCGTCACTGCTGCCATAGACAAAAGTTAGCAACAGTGAGTGTTGTTATCCCGGTACTAATAAAGAAGGCCCATTCCAACATACAGAGTTGTTGTTTTTTTTTTTTTTGATTTAAACATCAAACAATTAACAATTAATCATAATTCCCAAGTAATACTTTAGCATTATTGCAGCACCACAAAGTAACAAAACAACCTCTCTGATCGCTTTAAAACATCACAAGTATGAGTTAGCAATGACAGATAATTAAAACCACAATGCAGATTCCCAAGTGCAAGACTACAAATGCTTCATTAGGCCCAGCTTTATTAAGTGCATTACCAGAGAGAAAAAAAAGCACTACAGAAGATACCAGGTATGTTCAAGAAAATTTTAAGCTAGGATCCAGGAAGTCAACCCAGAACATGTCTGCAGAAAACCTTCGAGGAGACAGATTTTTAATTTAGTGCAGCACTTTTTTTATTGCTGCAAAAGGTGTGAGAATCATCATCCTAATCCTAACAGACAAAAATAATTTAATTTGATTTGTTTATATTTAATGTCTTTGGTTTACAATGTATATTTAGACTGGTAATAACGTGTGAGTGAAATTAACTGGAGGCAGAGCATAACAAGAAAGGGAAATGAATCCGAGCAAAAGGTATCACAGCTAAATATAAATGGAAAAAAAACAGAGTAAAAATTGTGTGTGAAAGCAAAACAAATACCGATTGTTGTATTTCTTTGGCTAGTGTCTGCAGAGAATGACTGTTCTCTGAAGCTTTCTGCACA
Organism: Cetoscarus ocellatus; assembly: GCA_037902135.1. Classification (NCBI taxonomy): domain Eukaryota; kingdom Metazoa; phylum Chordata; class Actinopteri; order Labriformes; family Labridae; genus Cetoscarus; species Cetoscarus ocellatus. Next base: position 679,423 of record JBAMNC010000663.1, on the reverse strand, counting down.
GTTTTTCAACAAAAAACAAGATTTTGTGCAGGATCTGTAACATTACTTCACCTTCACCTCATCAAAATCTGTCATGCATCAAGAAATCTTGTTATCCATGCATGTGGTACAGCTCCAGGCTCTGTTTAAGTCTGTGTTGGCTGCTCTGTCTGTGGTTTCCCTGTGTCTTTGGTCCAGACAGAAATATTTGGTCAAACATCAGACAGATTTGAATTATGGTATGTGCACATCAGGTACTGTGTTTTGTTTTGACATGTTGTTTTTTTTGGATGTTGGCTAGGATACAAGAGATTTTTTTCCCAAGTTGTACACTTCTGTTTTTCAGAGAATAAAGCAATTTACCAAGAGTCCTACTCTGATTCTATATTTGAGTAGGTGCCTCCATATCAAGGTTAAAATAATAAAATGAAAATTGTCAACATCAAGCTGATGGATAGTCACCAAATTTCTACCGATATGTAAAACACCCAGGGGAGCTACTCTTTTGACCTTTGTCATATCTTGGCCATGTTTCTACATCAGCAGTTTGAAATGTTGAGTTTTGTTGAAAAATTCTCACAATTAATTAGGGATGGGAATCGAAAACCAATTCCAGCTGAGAAACGATAACAAATAAATACAAGAATCGACATCATTAGTCTTTTTGCTCAACAATTCCCTTACCAAATCCTTCCACAAGATTCAATCTCTCCCTTAAATTTGAGGATGTCATGATGTTATCCCAGACGGTAGGCCCAAAGGATGTCAAAGAAGCAATCATGGCAGACAGGAAATAGAAGTAGTCAATGGTGTGGCTAAATTAAACATAATATGAAGCCAACTTCACAACGTCCTGTTTGATTGAAAAAAAGGCCATGTCTCTGGCATTGTTGACCCTAAAAATCTCTGTAGACTAGCTTTTTAGTGCAGAAAATCAAAAAGAGACTAAATAAAGAATTGTATTAATAAGCAGAATCAATAATGGCATTGGTATTGACACAGTCTTATCACTTCGCATCCTTACAACTGTTAAATGCATACCTTGGGAATTTGAAAACATATGTCCATGTTTCAGAGAGGAGAAACTCTAAATTGTTCATTTACTTTACTTTATTAAGGTCCGCTGATCTTTGGGCGATTTTTCACTGGTGATATTCAATATTTCAAAACTGCTTGTGTAACTGGTGTGTCTGTTTTGTTCTTTTATCTCAGCCACAGCTGTCTGGCCTTCATACTTAATTAAAGTCTGACCAAACAAATCTTTACTGAAAACTGTACGTCTGCACTGAAAAAATTGAACAAAACAAAAGAAACTAAAGCAGCAGAATTCCTGAAAAAAATCAGATGTAATGTTAAGCTTCTAATATTGAAATTATTTAGGAAGACCATTTCATCCTTTTTTAAGCTGTCAAACTTGGTATAAAATTTCAGATTGTTTGTTTTTATTCTCATACTCTCAACAAATCTATTGACCAACTTTAAATGAACAAACCCTAACTTAATATTTCACATCGAAACACAATGCTTACGATTCTATCAAAGATTAGAGGAATATTTCGGAGAAATATATATCTAAGTAATGCTTTAATCCGCAAGGTTAATTATCCTTCATTGAAGAATTAGTAACAAGAAGGTGTATGAAGGAAACAAGCTCAACAGCTTGGCTAGTTATTACACTGATAATTGTATTTTGGAAACAGTGGGGCCACAGCTTAGGGGAAGATGGTGCCAGGCCATGACTACACGGTGACTGATTGTTAAGGAGAAAAATTGAAATTGGATTTTGTCTTATCTAAATGGATTCCTTGAAAAAAAAATATTTAATCACTACAATTATCTTTTACATTTTAGTGGCAATAAAATTCTAACTTTGGATTTACATCACTACGTGAAGCTGTTAGCATAACTCCCTATTCAAGAGGTCATACTCACTAAACAGCAAATTTCATACACCGGGCACACAGCAAGTCCCACATTAAATCAACCTATCACCTAATAAATCAATAATCACTTAGTTAATCAACAAATAAATCAACCAGTCTTTGTATAGCAATAATTAATTAATTCAGTTCAATTCAACCTAAAAAGAGCAGGTCTTAACCATTCTCTGTGTTGAAATTACTTGAGTAAAGTTTACTTATTCAACAAAGATGTCAGTAAAACCTTCAGTTTATTTTTTGTCCAATACAGCTGAATTAAGGAGCCATCTAAGGGGCACAAAAGGCTTTTCATAGACCTTTTCAGATGTGAAAAATATGACAACTCTCATTTCAGTTAACAGGGAAAGTAAAGCTATTGTCAATAGGCTACAATTCATTCATATGTTCAAGTATGTTCGAGTACTTGGTAGCCACAAAAGTATCAAAAAGTAACAAAATTATTAGTCTACTGACCACAAACGTCAGTGTGTTGAAAAAATGAAAAACGTCTCATTAAATGATATGCAGATATTTTATTCTGACATTTAATGCTTTTTGTTAGACCAGTTCACTGCACAAGAAAAGAAGAAAAATAAGTCTGAATATGTAGATTCAAGTTTACTGGGGGAAAAATGCTGCCTATTTAGCATATAAATCTAAAAGCTAACATACAGGACAGTTTCTTTTTTTGCCACCTAGTCAGGGCAGGAACCTTCATGTGAGCTTGAAGGCAAACGGTCTGTAACAGATGGTGTTTGAATGCCATAATTTGTGGGGGGATAAAGCAAATTTTCTGCCAAAAGCAATGTTACCAGGATTATTGGTGAAAAAAGGTTATCTTTAAAAATAAAAACATGTGCATCCCCAAAAGAAACCAATGGTACCTGATGGTTAAAAGAACTTTTATGAATATTTATACATTTTTTTCAAACCACCTACTACATAATCTATACGACTGCAGAACACAGAATATACTGCATACTGTACAGTTTAATATGTGATATATTTCCAGCATGCTATGCCCAGCAGAGTTGATTCTTGTTCTTTCTGTTTTACAGCAGGTGGCAAATATTGTACAAGGCTCATTACTGTTATGTACTGGACTAACTGCATCTATTTCTGCAATACAAAAACTATATTCAACACAAATACATAATTGTGTTTCTTTGAATCATACAAACAAAGCTACAGTTTGTGCTTCTCCTCCCCATTCCAATAATATAGCTGATTTCCATTTCTGGTCATGGAAACTTAAAATAAATGGTAGCTGAGCTACTGCCACTACATTAACTTCCATTAACAGACTTAAAAAATTTTTTTTACAAGTGATTTAAATAAATTTTCATAAATTTTACCTTTGAAGACACAAGAAATGTGTAACATCCATATAACAACTAAAAAAATAATGTATCATTTATTTATCAAACATTTTTAGTTTGATTTGCCATACTATTTAATAAATTAACAATGTAACAGAGTCATTGCTAATGCTAATATTGTGGAGGCTGGCTGTCGGCCATTTTGACCCCTGACCCTGGCACTTTGCATTGTGGGTTATAGTACGCAGAGTAGACTGATCCGATGTTTCCTGCTAGTTTTTCCTAAAGTAGTTTGATGTAGAAGTTTTGCAACTGTTTGCATACTACATACTACATTTTGGCAAAATCAGCACATAATACTATTATAGTATTTATTTTCAAATCTTGCAATAAGACAGTCTCAAAACACAGGACTGCTGAGTTCTCCCTTTTCTAAAGATGAGAGAGAAAAAAACTCAAAGAAACCAGCATCTAAGACCTTACCTTTTAATGAAAGTGACATTAATTTCAGACTATTTCATGTCATTATTTTGATTAAAAAGCTTGAATAACTGGAAAATACTGAGGAAAAAAATGCTCACCAATGTCAAAAAAACAAAAGCCAGTTTGACTCTCTTTTACACCTTCTGAATTAAAACTATGCATTCAGAGCTTTCAGAGGTAACGCTCTCTCACATTTGCTCAAGGACTCTGTGTAGAACAGCAGGTTATGAAACACAGAACGCACCCTGAGTAAACTCATCTTCAGGTTCACAAAGATCTCAAGATGAACACAAAGTCTGCTGTCTTTCCAGGAGGAAGAGTTGATCCTCTTTAAGACCGCAGCATCTCCGATCAGATATTAGGCCTGTTATGTAGGATGCTATTACGCATTCATCGCCAATCACTCTCTCTTTATCTGAGGCTGCATCCCCGTTTAGACGCACATTACTCAGCCTTCCTTCATGATGTTATTAAGCACAATCTACGTTGCATTTTGGGTTCATGAATATATATTGCAAGTCAGCCTCCTGGAAAATAGAGTGTGTTAGTGTGTTAGTGTGTCTGTTTAGGGTCTGTGTGGATGCTTCATGGCCTTAATGGTATTAATTCAACATCACACACACAGAAACACACAGTCTAGTCTGCTAATCCTCCCAACAGCCTCCTCTACTGAGTATTTTCTCCTCTTTTCATCAAAATCTGAGAGGATCTATTATGAAACTGGATGGCCTCTCCAACATCTAACACATATAAACACATCTATAAATGCACATACTTTCAAGGAGAGCATTAGGGTAGTGCTGATCATTTGTTGCTAATATTGTGGTTACGGGCCACTGCCCAACGCAGAGGGAATACTATCATGTTTTGACTCCTCTGGTTTCCTCCATCAGTTCACCCATAGTATTTTATTCTTTATTTGCCCACTTTCTCCCTTTCAGCCTGTCTCCTCTTTCCTCTGCTAACATCTCATTTGTACTCACTGAAGCAAGCTAGGTGCAAAGGAAGCCAACATTGTTGTGCTAATGAGAAAAATGCAGACCAGGATTTCAGTGCCAGAGTCTGTTTGAAGACATAGTCAGGCAGAAATGGGATTTTCTTGGAGTTAAATTCAGCCGCCTGTTGTCTGTTCAGCTCTGCCCATCACACCATCAGGAGTATTGTGTTTCTGCCTGTTTTTAGCTCCATTAATCCGACTGTATCGTCAGAGAATTGACTGTGATGGACATACATTTACAGACAGGACTGTGAGGTCATCAGATCTGAACTCTCTGTTTTAATTGGCTTGCAGTGGTTTTTTGTATGAGCAGTAATTTGACACAAATATCAGTATTTGCTGTTTCAAATGAATGAACCTTTATTAGAACTAAATAAATACAACAAAAGAGAGCCTACAGCTTTGATTTATATGACTAGTACAGTTGTGTGAATAACTCAAACTGAAGGTTTTACACTTTCACAAGGTTTAGAGTCACTGGACCGAGAAATAACAGTGATAAATCAAGAAAAGGGATGGAAACTCCTGAGAGTGTGTTAATGACAATGTTGTGGCTATAGAGTGATGCAGGAATGAGTCCAAAATCACAAGTAAACATTTAGCACTTCCAGGTTCTCAAGACTGGAAGTAAATGGGATTAAGAATACCCATTTTGAATTAATGCCTGAAATAAGGTTTGTGATGAACATACATACAAACGATTTCAATGTTTGATCTGAAATAATAAAATGATATAGCCCACTTTTTTATAATAAATAATAATTCACACATCACTAACAACACTATGAGAGCAAACTTGGCCAACTCAATTGATTAAGAGGAAATTCTCACACAAGTGGTTTCAACATGACATTATATTTTGTTAAAATTTTAACTGCTTCTAAAGCAGAGGACACAATACAACTTTTTTTGCCAGATTTTACACATAATTCCCATTTGGGAAAATTTTGCACCAGTCTGCACTAGATGGGGACAGTTGGGGCATGGCTAGCTGGCACAAAAATCTGTGGGGGTGAAGACACAAATCTGCAAGTGTGTGAAGGAAACAAACCCCACCCAACCTCAGTCCCAGGCAACCAAACGTGTTTGAATTTTTTTTTAACATAATCTGGACACAGTCAGGTAGCATGAACTGGTTACCTACCCAACTGCAAACATGTGTTGCCAACAACCATTAAACAAGTGAGGGTGGGACATGGGAGATAGCATCGGAGGATGGCAGGAAGTAGCCGAAATATCAAAACAAACTGTCTCCCTAGTGTGATCATTAGTCTTTATGTCATCATACAAAAATCTGTGGAAACCAGTCCGTTGGCGTGTTCTCAAAGTCTTTCCAAAATTTGTACAGGCTGTGTAAGTTATGTAATGTGTCCGCGGCTTACGTCAAACTGGCATGTTGTCATTCCAGTAGATTAGGAACAGCTATCCACTTTTACCAATTAAGTTCAATCCTTAAAAAATAATGGCACTTAGATTCATTCATCAAGATTATAACAAAGAACAAAACATGTAAGTTTCATAATTTTTTGTTCGCTGCAGACATGATTATTAGCAATGACCCAAGACCACAGTGGAAATCAGCTTTTTAGTCAAGAGAATCAGCACAATGCTAACTTCCCTTTTGGCCAACAAAAATACGTCATCCCTGCACCACTCCATTTCTACTAGATCTTTAAATCCTTTGTCAATTGCCACTATGTATTCTTTTAAATTTTTGCATGTGCCAAAAAAGACCTTTGCAAGTTTCAGTGTCAACAACATCAAACAACTAGCACTCCTGATACTTAATGCTGTGTCATGTTGGCAAATGTTTCAGTGTTGCTGGTGTTTCCATTCATGTTTAAAGTCATGCAGCCAGACGTTGCACGTTGTGCAGTTAACATGATAATGACAAAAATCAAGTCACACCTAAAACATCCTTTGTCTATACTGCTCGCCATGATTATTTCATCACCTCCTTTGTTGTCATTTGTGCCAGATGCCTCTTGCCAAACCATGACTTCATTGTTTTGCAAGGCCAGAAGAACTAGATACAAGGCATTAATAATGGAATTATTTAATTTAAGTAACTGAACACAAAACCCATCCTTTTTCAGATAATAATCTAAATTAAAGGAACTTTGGAATTATCAAATCAGTTATGGTCCAAATCTAGACTTTTGAGTTCAAAAGATTAAAGTTCCACATAATACGTAAAAAACATGCCCTCCATAAATGACTGACTATTGGTAGAGGTACAAGGTAGAGGACTTGTGATAGCAACAATTGTCACCAAAGACCTCAATAGGCACACCTACTTTTTCTATGGCTGTTATCTTCAGTCGTAGTTAACAATTGGGGCGGCAGTGGGCTAAACCAATCAGAGACTTGGCTGTGAAACTTTCATATTGTGGTAGTGTACAGAGCTGTGGCAAGTAGGGATGCTGAGGGTGCTGCAGGACTCCCTGGCAGGTTGAGAAAATGCATGTTCAAAAATGTATCATTTGTTCATAAACTATTTTAGTGAAAAACTGATCACGTAATTTTTAATAATTTACTATTTTCAGGCAGGTTGGGATGTTTGTTTGTGTCTCATGAGAGTGTGAGTTCATGACCTGCAGGTTTTTACCTCATGCACGGGCGAGTGTAGAAAAAGATTTTTAAAGACAGGTTTCAGATTTCTTTATAAGTCACTCCAAATTACTAAACCAAGCATAAAGGTCATCTTCCAACATAAATGATGACAGCCCAAGTACATCAGCAAACTCTTTACTGACGCCTGAAACAGAGCTGGGAGCCAGAACTTTCTAAGGCTTACATGCCACTGTTGTACCCCCAAAGTTACTACAAAAGAGCCTGTATCTTCAATGGATTTGCACACTTCCATTTCCCCATTTAATTTCTCTGTGTTACAAATAAGACCATTATATTTAGTACAAGCATCGGGCCAAACAACTACGTGGGTACTCACAGGCTGCACCAATCACAGACATTGCTGCAATATTTTAGGAATGTGGGTGGTGTAAAATTTCATATAAGATTTGAAATAAGGCTGAAAAATATACAAACTTGTGCAATTTACAGCAGCATATGGCATATCTAACAAATCTATCATTGCTTCACACGCAGGTAGCTTGTTGCAAGTCAACCTTAGATGGTTATGGCACTATGTCAAATATTACAAACACTATAACAAAGGCAGCACAGTCTGTAAGACACCGCTCCCCTCCCCAGTCCTGCCAAGCTTTAAAATTAAAGATATGACTCATCTAAGAGTCTGGAGTTAGTCTTTCTAATGTAGGGAGATGACACTGATGCCTGAACTAGACATGGTTGTCTTCTACCATTTAGTAAGAATGAAAATGATGCACCATTCACTAGCAAGGGGTGAGCATGTAGACCCAAGGACTTTGACCTTTGACTTAAACCTTGAAAAAGCTAATGTTATCCTTGGGTTGGAGTGGGCATGTTTGCAAAGTTTGAAAAAAATCTTTCAAATTATCCCTGAGAAAATATCCCTGAGATATTGTGTCCACAAGCAATATCTGATCAAGAAGCCAAATTACCCTGACCTTTAACCTATTACCACCAAAATCTAATCAGTTCATCCTTTAGTCAGGCTGGATATATAAGCAAAGGATGTAAATGAGGATTCATGACCTTTGACCTTGTACCTCAAATACTGAGGGTCAACCTTTAACATTTATGAAATATTTGTTAAAAAAATCGCTGAAGCCTTTCTTGAAATACCATGTGCACAAGAAAGGGATGATCATTGTACTCCATGACTTTGACTTTTGACATTTGTGCAAAGCCTGAAGCCTGAAGAAAATCCCTTAAAGCTCTCTTAAGATATAGCATACACATAAATAACATGGATATACAACACAGCTAACAGAGGCACTGATAACCCAAAACATAATGCCTCTGTTTTGGCAGTTCCAGGTGCAAAGTTATGAAAACAAAATCTTTTTGAAAACTAGATACAAACCTCATGACTGGAGAATCTTTACTATTTCTCTTGTGTTTTGCCTAAACTTAAAAGACCTTTAAATCTATATAAGGATATGAATAGCAGATGTCTACCATGTTTGGACATTCCTTTTTTGTAAGATGATGTTTGTGGTATCAGAACAACAAGACATCAGAATATACAGGGTTTGAAATAAGTGGAGGGAGGTAGGTGAGTAAGAGTAGTGTTTCCTTCTTTATTTCACTACTGTAGCATGGACGCTAATGAGGTGAGCCTGTAAGGACGATAAGCAGAAAAAAAAAAGCAAACACTATCTCCTCAAGACCAACCATAATTACCCCCCTCCTCCACAGACCCCCAGGACCTCCACCATAGCCCCTCCTTAGTCTGCCAGAGACTGGTTACAGACCTCACCAGACTCAACAGAGTCCTGCTCACTGACAAATCTGCAATGTCAGTGAGCTCTGAATGTAACTTTTAATTGGACCGGGCATTAAATCAACTTGAATTTTGTCATCCAGCATATCTGAAATCAAAACTGAACATCTGTCATATGATCAAATCCATCCATCTCCCTGATGTTACACTGACGTCAGTGCTATCAGTGTGCATCATAGAAAATATGCTGAGTCACTTCTAGGACGATCAATACCAACCTCTCTCCAGTCTCTTGTGTCTATATGGTAAGTATCCAGCTAATGACATGCTGTGGTTTCTAAGGGCAGGTTGCTCAACAGCTTGGCTAGGCATTGACTTCCTTCATGTTACACACCACATACAAACACATTTCTCCTGAGAGGAATTGGTTCACTGTTATTCCCTCTAATTGATCAACAGTTGTGCCTATTGGGCTGACTTACAATCTTCCTGCTGTCACAGAGGTTTTGTCAGGCAACCAGTGGAGCAAAGGCACAAGTGTAAATCACCAAAGAAACGATGGATGAATTCCATTTAGCTGCTGCTTTAGGGCCCTGTTACCATGTGCTTGGTTACTGTCACACTTTCTTGTGACAAAATAACTTGCAGAACATGTTACTCGGTTCTATTAAGGCACAGCAACAACTAGTACTGAGCCTCTCTTTCACTTTGGATGCACCGATGATAAAATAAAAACAGGATTTTAATATAAACCAATCGTTTTGCTTTTAGATGAATTAGAGCATTGGTGGCTTAGTTTGGTAGAATGCTCTACTGATGATCGGAAGGTTGTAGATTTGAGCCAAGCTACAGCTGCCAAATATTGATGTGTCCTTGGGCAAGGCACTTAACCCCCACTTGCGCCCACTGTAAATGGGAAAAAAGAGCAAAGATGTATAAGCTAATACTGATGGAAAACTTTCAGAAAAACCTCAACCATCAGTGGGTGAAGAGCTCTTTTAACAGTGCCTTTATGCAAAAGCACCGCAACGAAGCTCCGTCATATTTACACCTTGAGACATTCACATTAATTCTGTGAGGCCATTATGTATGTCAATTCACACTGCAATATGGCTGCAATATGGCTTGGCCTCCTTCTTCAAATTTTACACTTGTGTAACTGCCGCTTGAGATGGAACAAATCAGAATAAACTCAACACCCACATTAAAGGGATAATTTGTTTTTACTGAAGAGGGGTTGTGTGAGGTACATGGCATGAGCCTGAACGTGTGCCACAGTGTCACAGCTCAGTTCTCTCTTCTTTCAAAAAACCTTGGGACAGGCGCTAACGTTATACACTGCTGTACCTGCTGCCAAATGTTTTGCGTAATTAAAAGAATTGTGGGAGAAAAAAAGCCACAGAAACAGCCAGGGGTCATCACACACCACAAATAGTTTGTTTATATCTGTTTAATTTCCAACTACCAAGCTGCTTTGATTAGGCACTCTTTTGAGACACCCGACAGTCTCAGTGTCCTTCCGTCAGGAACACAGACTACTTTGATTCATAAGAGGAAACAGCTGCTACCAAAAGGGATAAATTGATGATTTTTGCTGGGAATATGACCGCCGTTTACTTTGGATACTTTGGAATACTTGTATGAACTGGATAAAACACAGGAGAAACTTCTGTAGCTGGAGAGTCAACAGGTCTGAATTGAAAATGGTGAAATCTGCTATGGGACCTGGAGGAGCGAAGAAACACAAAATACCAGTTGATTCAGGTGAAAAAAAATCACGAGCTCATGTTGTCAAACAGGAAGAAATAAGAGTGTGACTAAGAAAAATCACTTCAGGATGTTCAGGATCCTATCGATACTATCGACTATTATACGTGTGTCTGCAGTGAGCAGCTCTCATCACGCAGAGCCTTGTTGCTTTAATGGACATTTATGATTACAGACCAGACTCACTATTTTACAAACTTCAGGGACAAAACAGAGGAACCGAATCAAAGTACATCTTCACAGTAAGTATTTGGCTCATACTGACCGTTTATTTTGTAAAGACAGAAGCCATGGATTCAATAATAAGTTTACTTCATGATAGCACACAGTGTGTTCATTGTTGTGGGTAAACTGAACAATAAAAACATTCTTTGTTAAAATTACTGTGCTTGATCAGCAGGATAATCCTTAAATATTCATACATGTAGATAATCTTTAGTTGGGATAAAGTATTATTTATGTTTTTAGCAAAATTCAAGTAAGACCATAGTATGCTGCTGGCGGAAGGACACAGAGGCTGTGGCTTGTCTCAAAATATGCCTAATCAAAGCAGCTTGGTAGTGGAAAGTTAAGCATATAAAACTGTTTGTAGTGTGTGATGACCCTACATTGTTTCTGTGGCTTGTTTTCTCCCAAAATTCTTTTAATTACGCAAAATGTTTGGCAGCATGTACAGCAATGCATAGCATTAGTGTCTGTCCTGAGATTTTTTGAATGGAGAGAGAACTGAGCTGTGACACTGTGGCGTACGTTCAGGCTCATGCCATGTACCTCACACAAATCCACTTTAAAAAACTCAAACTATTCACTTTTAGTTTTCGCAACTTTAATGGTGGAGGCAAAGCATCACAGAGGCCGTAAATATTACGGCTTGAAACAGTAGCAGGAATCAGGCTTCTGTGAGAGTGAATGGATGTGACCTATGGTGTAAAAGCGCTCTGAGAAGTCTTAAAGACCAGAAAAAGGCTACATGAGCTCAAGTCCATTTACCATTTATATCAGATTATGGAGGCACGAAGACAGGAAAAACACTTTATTGCTAAGATACTGATTTTGTGTTCTCTGAGTATATATCTGAAATGTACGTCAGCATGTACTTACGTGTCAACTGTCAGTGTATTTTTTCTCCTCTTCTCCTTTTGTCCAGCTGTGCAGAAGTGTGTGGTACGTGAGTATTGATTACAGTTTCGATGGGCAGCATGCAGAGATAATAAGCTTTTTAGGCCTCTAAAGTTCAATTAGCAGATACATACACACATACACATGCACACATACACACATCACCTTCTGGGCCATAGGCAGAACACAGTCATTCACCTGAATCTATCATTACCATCATCCGTCCTACAGCGATATCCTAACCGGTCATTAGGCTGAATGGTCCTCTGAAAAGACAGCCTGGTGAGGAGCACACACATATGCACACAAACACACTAAACCAGACATCTTCTAGATGAGGGTTTTCCCCCCGTTGTCCCCACCTCACCTTTATTGACACAGATGTAAGGGCAAACACGCTTTGCTTTCACCACATTACTCTTGTAACCCGCACATGCAATGATAATGCATTAAAGCATGTATTGGTGTGTACCTCTGTGTGTTAGTGTGTTGTAACCAGTTAGCCTTGGGGGTCTCTCCCTGACAGAGCGATGCTTCCTTGCAATCAGTCTCCAGGGAAACAGGTAGTAGACAGGGGAGAGATGTCACCTTACCCCGATAAACACAGAGACTCACACATGGATGCACATTGACACACCATTACAAACCTACACACTCAATTAAATCCAGACAAAGGAGGATGCGACTGCACACAAACACGCTCAAGCAGGTGCAGCCGTGTGCACTAGCATGACAGAGATGTGAAGACACACACAGCACATGTGTGTATACTCTGAGGAGACAACTTAGTGACGTGAATGTTGTGTTACCACCGCATGATGCAAGTCCTAACACACCCATGTGTACCAACAACACACTCACACATACAGACGCAGCTAGCCGAGCCTTGTTACACTGAAAGAAGTGAGCAGATTTGTACCTGTTAGTGGTGAGACCTGTGGGACCTGCCGTCCCTTTAGAAGCCTGTGATCTGGAAGATGAAGAGAGTGTGGAGGAAAGGAGAAGGAGGTGGAGGAAAAGGGAGGGATGGAGACATGCAGAAGTGCTGAGATGGCTGATAGAGTATGGTGGCAGTGGGTAAGTTTAATTCCCTGATGATCCGTTTGTACTGTCTGAGCAGCGGCCACTGTAAGTGTCTTCGCAGAGAAAGGGCTGCAAAGGTCACGCAATAAATGTCTGCCAGAAATGTCACAGATAGGGGAGCCGGGGTGGGGAGTGGGAGACTGAGATGTTGTATGCCCGCTGGGATGGAAATAAATAAATCCCTCGGGGGAAATGGAGACACCTTGCAAGGAGGGAAATAAACAATCCTCATAAGTGAGAGGGAAGAAGGGAAGGGGAGTGAGTCAAGAAATGTTCAATCACGGGTGCCTTCATCAGTTTCTTTTTGCTGATGATACCAATCATGGATCATCTATTAACAACATCAGCCAATACCAATACCAATCATGTTTGTGTCTAGATATAACTACTGGTCTAGTGTTTACTCTACACAGCAGCACAACAACCTCTCAAGGATCAATGCAACAAGTGTTCAAGTAAAGATAACCAAATAGCAGTTTGACTATTTGTTTGTCAGCTGCACCTGTTTTAGTTTGATTTTTTTTGTTTTATACCCTCTTTAGTGTGTTTAATGTCTGCTCCGTGTCATAGAGCACCTTTATGAACAAGACGAAAGACATGTGGCCATAAGACCTCTTCCTGTTGTTCTCAATGCAGTACCAGCAGCTGTCTTAAATGTCTCAATACCCCAACCCTCTGAATATACCTACCAGGTTGACATCCTACCATTGTTTTATTGTTAGTTTAAGCCAGGGCTGGGGGGGTCAATTGCAGCCCTCAGACCACTGACCCATAGCTGATTATAAAAACACAATGAAATTTGGCCAACACTACAACATCAAAAACTTTCTTTAAAAAAGACAAGTGGATCATGAGAACAAAAAGCAGTAAGGGTTGCAGTTTTTGCTTCTCTACCATCCCCATCTTAAGGTCTGATTTACTGAGGAAACAGTGCCAATCATCTTCCAGCAGACTGTTCAATTTTGGCACTTTGTGCAGGTGTCTCTTATATTATGTCTGAATCTGTAGATGTGGCATTAACTTTCTCCCTCCTAGCTGCACAGTGTTGTGATCATTCTTACCAAGGATGGATCCTCTGAAGCCTGGACTAACTGCAATCTGATTGGCCATCCCAAAATCCTCCTTTGTCTTTTTTTCTTAATTCAGAAGGTTTTATCAACGTAAATGCATTAAAGAAGACTATCACTGTGGGCCAGTCATCCATATATTTTTTTGTATGTGGCCCTGAGGAAAAAAAAGTTTGGACACCTGCACTTAAGCCCTAATGAGGTAAACAAAAATATTTACATTAAAAAAAACACACAATGCAATAGAATGCATGGTTGTGTGTTCTTGATATACTCGTGAATTATGAAAATACATTTTTCTGTAGAAAGTACATTAATACATAAGTATTTTAAAGGCAAGTACTCCATTACTTTTACTTAAGTTACTAGAAGTGCTCAGAGAGCATAAACCTCCACCAAGGCATTTCCAGCACCGTCAACCAAGTTATCATCAAGAATGTGAAAAAATGCTCTATCTCGCACTGTTATGATGTACAATGACAAACATTTCCTGAAACTTCTCATCTGAATCTGTTCAGAACTTAGTGAGTTATTGGTGAAGATGTGGAAAACTGCCAATGTTAACAAATTACTAGAAAAATTCCTGGGTCCTCATCTGGACTCAGATCACCACAAAAATCTTTTGTGCCATAAACAACTGTCCATAAAAAGTTTGTCAAAATCTTTTCATGACTTCACGTTATTTTTCTAAAAGCCAGATGGATGACTGGATAAGCAGTTGCTGGCAAGAATCATAACCTCCTTGTTAAATCTTTTTAAAAATTTGACTGAGCATTTTTCCCTTGGATTGAGTTAATATTTGACCAAGAGGATCTCTACTTCTACTTCAGTACTGATGACCAGATAACCAGCTTTGTCCCACCATGAATTCTGAATTTAGGCTCATCAGACATGAACGCCCCTCTGATCTTGTTTGTGGTTCACAAATTCATGTACCAGTCATGGGAAGACAACAGACTGTATTTCACTTCAGCTGTCTCTGGACACCCATTCATGTTGGTCTTCATTTTAGAAAGGACCTCTTTCACAATACATGTAATTTTGCCCACAGCCCAATTTTTTGTTTATTGTGTGGTATTTGTAGTACACCCAGAGACTCCCAAGAATATACCTTTAGAAAATCCAAAAGTCATCCAGGGCCTGTACTATGACCTATTTTATGATCATTGCCATAGGTGTGAGCCAGGGTGCACACTTTACCCCAAAACTTACTCAAACACAAATAATAAATCATCAAATTGGGTCAAATCACCTTCACTGAAGTCTGGTGCATCTTTTGAAATCAAATGTAAAGCTAAGTATTACAATTGAAAGAAGTTATTGAATTTTAACTGGAAAAAAATTAGTTTTTTTTTATGATTTTTTCAACAAATTCAATTCTTTGGAGATGTGTCTGACCAACTTACAGTTGCTGTACACCTAAAATACTTACAAATTATTTGGCCACATATATATTCTCAAAGTGGGAAAAAAATCATCAAATTCTGAGACCGGTAAAGTTGTTCAATTAACAGGTTGGGTTACTGTGGTAGAATCAGGATACTGTTCCATGTCTTGTATATCAGGGAACCTTTAAAGATTTGTTCAGAATTCATCCTTTAAGTATGATTTCTTTTAGAATTTGAATGCTAGATTCAAAACAAACATTTCACATGAAATGTTATTCATTTTAATATTGAACAGCCACAAAGGGCCTGTATATTATGCCTTTGTGATGAGATAATAATGAGCCATTGATACAAGTAAAAACCAATGCAGTTTTGGATTGTTGTAATCAGATTGTATATATCTACAATGACAGCAATACATAAACATTACTTCTGTCAATTTCTGTTTCTAGTACTTATATATACATGTAATCTGTTTTATGGCCTTCGTGTCTTTTTGCATAGCAACAGCTTGGACAATTTTAATTTGTAGACTGGAATTATAGTGAGGGAAAGGGGATCTGAGAAATCCACAAGATGTATGATTGGCTGGTTATTTCATAGAATGGAGTCTTTGAATTTGCTTGTGTATGGTTGGAGGGGTTTCTGATTTTGAAAATGTTTATAATATCCCAAATAATAGATTAGATGCAACATGTGCACACATGCCAGAGGTTCTCTTTCCAGCAGGACAGAGACAATAATATGCCTTCACAGGATCATCTGATGCATTCTTGTCAAATTGAATCCAAACATTGTATTTTATTTGAGATCTGTGACGAGAATGAATCTGTCCCCTAATGAGATCAGCATCATGCTGGTAAACCCAAATCTCATAGTCACCATCATTTTTTTGATGCTCAGCAATGTAGCCAGGGGACTGTTTGATTTGGTATGTACCGCATGTTATGGTCTCAAGGTATTCCAGATCCACATGAGGGAACGAGATATCAGATGCTTCAAGCTTCTGCCATTCACTACGAGGTCTACGTGACATATTTGTTTTCTATTTTTCAAACCTTTCATGGAATCACATGACCATGCTTACTAATCTTTCCCAAGCTACACTGTCAAGATATTTTCATACAATTGCAGATATTTTGAAAAAAAAAAAATGATGGTATATATATATATATAATACAATGTTTGGATTCAATTTGACAAGAATGCATCAGATGATCCTGTGAAGGCATATTATTGTCTCTGTCCTGCTGGAAAGAGAACCTCTGGCATGTGTGCACATGTTGCATCTAATCTATTATTTGGGATATTATAAACATTTTCAAAATCAGAAACCCCTCCAACCATACACAAGCAAATTCAAAGACTCCATTCTATGAAATAACCAGCCAATCATACATCTTATGGATTTCTCAGATCCCCTTTCCCTCACTATAGTTCCAGTCTACAAATTAAAATTGTCCAAGCCGTTGCTATGCAAAAAGACACGAAGGCCATAAAACAGATTACATGTATATATAAGTACTAGAAACAGAAATTGACAGAAGTAATGTTTATGTATTGCTGCCATTGTAGATATATACAATCTGATTACAACAATCCAAAACTGCATCGGTTTTTACTTGTATCAATGGCTCATTATTATCTCATCACAAAGGCATAATATACAGGCCCTTTGTGGCTGTTCAATATTAAAATGAATAACATTTCATGTGAAATGTTTGTTTTGAATCTAGCATTCAAATTCTAAAAGAAATCATACTTAAAGGATGAATTCTGAACAAATCTTTAAAGGTTCCCTGATATACAAGATATGGAACAGTATCCTGATTCTACCACAGTAACCCAACCTGTTAATTGAACAACTTTACCGGTCTCAGAATTTGATGATTTTTTTCCCACTTTGAGAATATATATGTGGCCAAATAATTTGTAAGTATTTTAGGTGTACAGCAACTGTAAGTTGGTCAGACACATCTCCAAAGAATTGAATTTGTTGAAAAAATCATAAAAAAACCTAACTTTTTTCCAGTTAAAAGTCAATAACTTCTTTCAATTGTAATACTTAGCTTTACATTTGATTTCAAAAGATGCACCAGACTTCAGTGAAGGTGATTTGACCCAATTTGATGATTTATTATTTGTGTTTGAGTAAGTTTTGGGGTAAAGTGTGCACCCTGGCTCACACCTATGGCAATGATCATAAAATAGGTCATAGTACAGGCCCTGGATGACTTTTGGATTTTCTACAGGTATACTCTTGGGAGTCTCTGGGTGTACTACAAATACCACACAATAAACAAAAAATTGGGCTGTGGGCAAAATTACATGTATTGTGAAAGAGGTCCTTTATAAAACAAACTGTCAACCTGAAGAAAGTCAAAAAGGTGAAGCTGAGTCTGTCTTAAGCCTCTTGACAAACAGCTACATCATGAGACCTTGAACTCCCAATGGTCACATCCCTAAATCTGCAAAACTCCCATCATTCTCACAGCAAAAATGGATGACTTGTTAAAAGAAAATCCAACTCCAGACATTGAGACATGAATTATTCTGAGCAAAATTGTTCATAACACAGGACTGGATACATGCTTGATATACAAGCAAGATTTGAGTTTAACATATTGAACACAAGGTCACCTGTTCAAAAACATGCTCATTAGGTTGATTAGTGACTGTAAATTGTCCCTTATGGGTGTGAGCATGAATGGTCGTCTGTCTTTCTATGTGGCCCTGTAATGAGTTCAGGGTGTACCCTCACCCTGTGACACCGAAAGGGAAAAAAGAAATAAGTAATGGATGGATGGATGGTTATTGAGCACCAAATTTGATTGCCTTTATATTTATATCTATATTTATTACTGGACTTTTCTGCCCTTAATCAGAAAGGATAGCACAGCAGATAGACTTCAGAAAGTGATGAAAGAGAAAGATTGAAATAACATGTGAGAAAGAAGTCTCAGACCATATTTGACAACAGCTTTTACACAGGGCATGTGGACATCACTAGGTCTTAAGATTAGCCCCATTGTGTTTACATCAGAAGTGGGTCCAGTAAAAAAGCCAGTGTTATTACTCTTATCATGGACATGATGTATTTGCTGTCAAAGTTGTTACCGAGGTTAAATTCTTCATAAATCATGAACAAATACATGCAGAGAATAAAAGCCACAAAGTGTTCTTTTCTTTCATAACTACAAGGGCATCTTTTTTGTTAACAGGAAAGTGTTTTATCTTTGAGGCTTTTAATCACTGATGTTTTTACAAGCTCTGATTCTTTACCTTCACCCTGTATTGTTGTTTGTTATCCTCTCAAAATAAAGTCTTGTCTCTATTGTTTGCTTTTACCACATATTTTTTTCAAAGGTATTGATCAGATGGTAGAGAGTAAAGATATTGGAAGGGGGAAGGGAGGAGGAATTTTGAAACTTCTGAAGATCAGACTCAAACCTCGGCTGACCTCTGCACATAGGATATACTTTTTTTAACAAAGCTGAACTTACACACTGAAACTTTTTAAATAGTAGAAAACTAAAAGTGATTTTGCTGTTTTTTCCACTGTCACATACAAATGAGAACAGTAATCCTTCACCCATGTTTAATAGCTGAGAATTAAACTTAGTTATTCAGTCTGACTTTACATCTATCCATCACCTATACTGCTGTATATCCTCTTGTAGGAATTTGGGGGTCTGGAGCAAATCCCAGTTGTAATGGGGAGGGAGGCAGGATGCACCACGGTGCAGCTTTACTGGTCAAGTATGTTAATAACATACAAGGAATCTGACTGAGCTCTACTTTCATTTGTCTGTAAAGGTATTAAAATGTCACATACAAAATATAGTACAGTATATTTAAAAAAGATCATTTTAATGTTATCATCTTGCAACATTCCAACTTACAACCAGCCCAAAGCAGCACAGCCCAATCAGAGTCCTTTAGAGTGGGAAGAGAAACGAGCTACGAGCAAGATGGCAGCAGCAAGTGACTGCACATATGGGGATAAACATCGGTGCTTACCGCTTCAGCCACAGTTTTATCAGATTTTGACCGCATTTCTTTATGAAATGAAAAACAAATAACACTACAAACTCCTCTAATGTAAGCATATTTTTGCTCTACTTCTGATGTGTTTTTCCGAGAGTTTGCTTTACGAAGTGGCTCACGTTCTGCAGCACAGTAGCTCCCACCTACTACATTAATGGATTGGCCTGTAATGAATGTTGATTGATGGAACGATTGTCCAATCACCTGCTGGACAAGCCACTGAAAGGTTCTGCCCTCCCCAAACACTTTCTATGTGCTCTTTCCCAGATGGACTTGTGAAATATTTTGAATGGTCCATCTGGTGTGCCAGGTTAGTAATCCGACACAGCTCATGAGGATTTACAACAAAACAGGCTGATCTAAGCAGGGCAGAAACAGAGGAATTCAGGCATCCTAACATCCAGTATATGAGAGGATTTTCAGGCAATAAACTTTAAAACTTTGTTCTGGAGATATCTAGGATGAGTGTAAACTTGTTGAAAAAGTATAAAATATGTCACCTCCCATGTTCATCCCTCTGATAAAATTTACTCCTCAAAAAAGTTTGAAAAAATTTTTTTGGTTTATCATTTCTCCCCTGTAATAAAAACAATTGATAATGTATTTTTATAACATTGGAAAGCCTGATTAGTCACCTTTACAATGAGGTACAACTTGTACAGACTGTGCATTTGTTTAAATGAGCAACACAGCTAAACGTGTTGGTAGCACCAAAAACTGTGCTAAAATCCCCTTTTCCTCTGGAAGAAAATGTATATTTCCTCAGTAAAGCAAAGGTGAGGAACTAGTCTTCTAGGTGTGTTGTCTTCCTGGGACAACACACCTAGACCCATTTTACCTTCTGTCTTTGACATCACCAGTCTCATGAACCTTGGTCGTAAGTTTGGAAATGGTATCAGGGCTGACACCAAATAGTGCTGCGCTCTGACTACCAGTTGCAGGGGATTTGGACATCTTTTTAATGTTTCGAACTTTTTTTTAAAGAGAATCTAAATCACATTACTACAAATACCCCCCTTGCTCTCTTCTTGACCCATCTAGCAATGTATCCTTTTACAGAGGCAAAAAGACATTAGTCCTATTTTTTCTGTTCGATAAACATAATTAGAGTCACATAGACTCAGACTTAAATGACATATCTCAGCTGCTGTTGCAATAAAGCATGATTTGAATCTGTACATCAGAGTTTTCTTTTTTTTGTAGTTTATCTTTCTTTTAGTGACTCTCTTAAAAGTATGCAACAACATTTCCAGTGGTTTTCATCATACCTGCATGGCAGCACATCACAACTTGCTGGTTAGACTTCTGCTTTGTAGCATCAAAGAAAAGAACATTTGATGAGACAGGTTGACTTTCTGAGTGAGCTCATAGATTATAGTTTCAGATGTTGCATCATGTGGCGTATTGAGTGGCAGATATCTGTCAATGAGCAACTCTTAGTGATGTCGAAATCTTTGGCATATCATATGCATCTTATGTATCATCTTTACAGGTCATGTATCTGAACAGCACTCTGCTTCTTATACATGACATAATCAATGCTGGATGTATCAAAAGCACAGGAAGTGGCCGCATGCTAACACATGATACTTAACCCTCTGCCCTCTCGCATATACACAACACCCATCTGCATGTCGAGGTGTCAAGAGTGTGTATTGAGCGTGTGACAGGTGAAGTTGACAGCAGCTGTGTGAGTCCTCAGAATAGCTGTGTTTTCCATAGCAGGCCTGAAACGTGGCATACACCCAGGGCCCCTGAGGAGCCACACAGCCTCTGTGAAATGATCTATTGATCTGACAGCGACACGCCACATGCAAAGGTCCCAGGTGTCCCAAGGTCTGAGTTATTCTCAGAGAGAGACACACATCAGACAAGGACCACCCCCCTCTTAACTTGCTCCTAATAAAATCAATAATAGAAACTCATAAATGTGTTTTTAAGAGAAGCAGTCCCCATGCTCCAGTTAGTGTCAAGGTCTTGGGTCAGTGACAAACTCTGTCGTTGCAAAAGGGTGCAGGAAACAAGGAGTTAAAATACAGACACTTATAAGTCCACAGTTTGGAGACTGACATAGACTTTCCTCTATGTAAGTTATGACTGCAATATTCGGGTGCCTTTATCTGTGATACTCTTTGCTGGAAAACTCAAATTTCTGTTTGAGACTTAATGAAATTATTTTACATTCATGAATTATTTCATCATCCAATATTCTCTCCTTGCATAATCTATCTCTACTCAACCGCTGGGATCTGACATTTACAGCATAGAAATTCACCAACTCGGCCCAGAGCACTGAATATCAATGGTGGAGGAAGTATTCAGATCCATTAATTAAGTAGAAGTGAGCTAATGAACAAACATAAGTAAATACAGAAGTTTGAACAGCACACAATCCTCATTTTGTAGAGATGAGATCTGCAAGTGAATACAAAATGCACACGTTTTTATCCCATTGAACTTTGCAGTTTTTAAAAAGAATTACAGGCTGCAATTTAATAAGCCTTATTTGGCTTTTTACTTCTAGTTTAGCAAAAGCAGAACAAAAGTAGTCTTCTGTAACATGTAAAATGTGGCCTGAATGCAATTGTTTGCATCTGATCTTAGTTCAAAGTATCACAGCAGAATGCTCGTAGACACATGCTCTGTTTACATGACAACAATCCACTGAAAATGGAAAGTTTTTTTTACTTTTGTTTTAAATTAAGATTTTTGTACAGAAGACATTGCTTTGATAACAGCCACAGTGCACAGTGTCACTAAAATGACCAATATGGTGTAGTATGCATGCCAGTTAGCAGTGTGACTTTTGTAATAATAAAAAACATGCTCTCACATGTTCTCACGCCCATTTTCTCATGTTGAGGAACAACAATCCATTTGGAGGACTGTATGGTAAAATGATGGTGCAGTAAATCCACATTTTGTTGAAGTAGCTATGCAAAATTCAAGAGTGAGCTGTTTGTGTTTGTGGTCATTTTACTTGAACTGTAATCAGTATGTGTTGGAAACTTACTCGTGCATGGCTATTGTCTGAGACAGAAGTTCATGTATGAGAGGAATCTCCATTTTATGACAATCCACTAACAGCTGATGTGTGACCATCTGCACTCAAAATAAACTTCAAAAATCCATTTGTCCATTTTCTAGACCAGTTTGTCTCTTTAAGGGTCCGGGAGTACCTACGAAGCATGGAGGAAATCAGAGCACCCAGAGGAAACCCATCCACACGGAGGGAACATGCAAACTCCACACAAGGAGGCCCACCCAACCAGGGAGTGAAACCAATAACCTTCTTGCTGGGAGGCAACAGCATCAGCACCTCTGTGCAGCCAAAAACCCAGATAAGATATTGTAATATCATACTCAACTGGAGCATAAAACCAAGCAGAACAACACTGTGGCTTCAAACCCAATGGGAAGGAAAAGTTTGACTGTTGAGTCCAAAACCCAATCATATATAAATCCAAAGCTATGTTATGGGCTGTGATATTTTATTTTTATGTTGCTATTTCTGTTTGATGAACTTTTGGTGTCTTTTAAAACTCTTAATGTTTTTTATTTAACTCTGTAAAGAGCTTTGAACTGTTTTACTAGGGAATGTTGGTCTATATAGGGCAGTTTAAATATAGACCCTATCTGTGCATAAAACAGAATAAAGTGCATTACAGTCTTACAAATATAACAAATATGGAAAAAAGAGCACAGAAAGACAGCAAGGATGCATTGAATATAAAATATCTACACTGAAAATAAAATATCACTGTCAGTACGTTTTTTTAATATTGTGTTTGCCAAGTAGAAAACTAAAAGTTAAAAGTTGTGTACAACAATCTGATCCTATTCTGTCCTGTCATAGAATATGCTGATGTATTGTATGGTATTATCTTTTCTCTTTTTCTTCCTGTCTCATCCCCTATTATATTGTATCATACCATACTGATCTGAATTGTGCTGCTTGTAACCAATCACCTTGTAAGTTACTGTAAGTTATTCAGCTCAAACAACCAAGGCTGCCCATGGGTGGAGGAAGGGTAAAGCTTTCTGGGACCCTGAGTTATGGAAGGGACAACAGAAGACATACAAATGGTGTATTTCCCTTATGTGATATCATCCAAAGGTACGAGATATATTTTCTCTATCAGTGAGGTTATAAATGGTCTGAGTTTCACCAGAACTACACAGCGATATCCAACGTCAAAGGAAACACCAACTGTTGTTGGCTCCAAAATAATGTTTGACTCCTCTTTTCTTTTGATTGTGTTGTTTCTTGTGACCACCTTTGGAATGAAACCTGTTCCCTTAATGTGACAAAAAGATATAAACAAGAGCCAGCCACACTTTTGTCTTTATTTCTGCCTTTGCTGTTGGGTGAGATGTCGCAGCAGTTTCCCATAACCACAATCTAATGACCTTGCCTGTTTGAAGAGGGCTAACAAAGTTTTTACTATCACAACAAAATAGGCGCATAGTACAAAAACCAAGTTTAATCACATTTAGTCAATGATTGTGCTGCTGAAAAATGGAAACATTTATAATCATTATCATTATTTTGATTAATAAGCAGCCACAACAGTGTAACTCATTCTGTAAATTCCTGTGAGCTGTGTGAAGGATTGTAATTATATGTCAAATAACAAATACAATTAGAGTGACCTTAAACAGAAGAGGTTGACTGGCCTTGTGCTCGTCTAAAGGATGAGTAATACTTTAAATAGTCATATTTGATAACTCTTCATTTTACAGGCTGGTTGTCCTTATGCACAGAGGTAGTTTAAGTTGTTATGACATGTTTTTCGGGAAGTATGCCTTTTTCAAAGCTGTCTTATTTACATGTTCCTGACTGACAAACAGGCACAAAAAGTGTATGCAGAAAAAGGCAGAGAGAGAGGTGGAGAAAGAGGCCTGACATGGATAAATATCACCTATAATATAATTTCTCAATCGTCTCCACTTCCTGAACAAACGCCTAAATCCAAAACCTGTTTTTTGCAGCAAAATTCTAGAGGAGACCAGGTGAAAGCACCCAACAACTTTGTAAGCCACATTTATATCCAAGTTATTAGCGATAAAACATTCCAAATATAAGCATTACTTAAAAACTAGTCTCATAATTAAATAAAACAGACCAAGCTTTACATTGATATGTAGAGCCATATGTTAGGGCCCAGGATGTACTGACAGGCAGAGCTGGTTTTGGTGAAGCTCAGTCGGCATATAGAGCGTTACACTCTCAGATCCTGTCGAAGCATGAAGGCAGGATTTATGTCTCTGCAGTGAAGCTCACTTAAGTTTTCAATGGCTTTAAAATTTAACTGTTTAACTTAACATAAACAATAATATAAGTGTGTTAATTCACTGTGTTTTTGCTCAACACTGCATAGTGTACACTGCACACTGCATAAATATTAATGTTGTTGGTGGGCTCATTGAACCTAACTTAAGTCAGTAATGTTGGAAGCCTGTGTGGGACCAGCAACAATTTTTTTCATCCAGCTCCAAAGCTGATTGGAGCTAGGCTAAGGAGACAAAAGAGTGCCGGTCTGATCCAGTCTGTGCACATTGATATCTTTCATTGGCATATGGGACACATGCCTTTCAGGGTTCCTAATCATATATTCAACCCAACATAGTTTCTTGGTTTGTTGCTACGTAAAACTCGCACAATTACATGAAAAATCTGTACCTATTAAAAGCAGTGTACCTTACCAGTACTCTTAGCTCACTCTCCCTAAAGGCACAGAGCTGCTGAGAGCCCTTTCAGCCACCTCACTTACAATTATCAATTATCTCATACAACCCAACTTCAAAAATAGTGAAATATCTCTTTAAGCTTCAAAGTGTGATGAAATCGTAAACATCTGTGTATGTAGAGGCAATGCTGTTTGGACTTGGGTAGACATGAGCCAGGGTATAGGTGAGGTAAAGCAGGACATAGTGAGCAGTGAGAGCTGTAATGCAGGGGGCTGGCTTTAGGATACAAGAGCTCACCCTCTACCCCTCTGGGGGTGTTGTGGGACTAACTTGACATTGGCTGCTCCTACCTGAAGACCCTGGTAATGTGCTGGCTGTTGCTGCCACTCTGTCTACACATTTAAAAAAAGTGTATAATTGGGTTTGGGGGTCTCGTCACTGAGCTCTGATCCTTTTATAAGATTACAGGTACCTGGTGTTTATTGTGAAGTGGAGCATAAGGATACTGTGGCAAAGATTCCCTGAATGTACTTCAGTGTAGACTGTAACATACTTTGGTACTTTGGTTGCTGCTAAAATAAATAGAAATAAGAAGTTTTTTGTTCATTGACATAAAAACTTTCTGACTGATCTCAAACAAAGCCAAGTTTCCAGACTCTGTCTTGAACCTGACTGCTTTCGACAGAAGACAAACGGAGGATGGAGGCTATATTACAATGAATTGAAAATGTCAGCTGTAGCCACAGTATGTGCTGACAGGGTTTGAATGTGTTTCTGCACATGAATATACATATGCTTAGTCACAGAACCCACAGTCACGAACACCATGTCCTCCTCTGTTAACCTCTCTCCCTTTATCCTTCCGCACAAACACTCACACAAACACACGCACACACCCACCATCCAGCCCACCCTGTTTGGTTCCATTCTTATTCTTCATCTCTATTTTTGGGAGCAGCTGGTTTGGCAGAAACACATACACACTCGTCGTATACACGGGCGGTGTAATCCAATACAACAGCTCTAATATGGATTACACCTAACAAAGCTAATAATTTTCTGTTCACATAAAGGCAGTTCTCTACTTCATGTTTATCATTGAGGTCATGGTGGGTGATGAGGTGCTTTAGGCCTTTATTTTGAAAGGCACTTTAAGTATCATGTCCCTCATAAATGTTACTGGAGGGGGTGGGTATTTAAATGTATTTCACTGAAGGATGCACAGCGCTGGGCTCTGGTATGTTAGTAAGTTAATCACAACATGTCAACATCAATTTTGAACAATCCTGTGCTGGTTTTATACCCACAGTCTCTTGGTTTACTTCAGAAACAGGGAGGATCCAAACCCAACTAAAGATCCTTTTACCAATAAGCAGATTGAACTCTTATTGTCTGTACCCACCTCCAAAAGGAATGGGAACTGACAAGAAATTATTAATAAAAATGCTGTTATCAGTTATACTTATCAATCTAAGTGCATCAACCAAGGAATCTATGTTTTTGACACCATTTTTTAGTTTGTTAAATAGCAAACAAACAACAGGATGAGTCAATAGCTTCTAAATGGATTTTGAGGACATTTTCAGGGAACTCTGGACATGGCACACAGAAGAAAAGCTTTAATTTTGGTGGTGATTCAACTCTGTATGTGGATACAATATTTTTTCAAGTATTTGTTGACAGTGTGAGATTGGTTAGTTTTCTACATTTTTGATAATAACTTGTCCAACAATGTTGGAAATGCCTTGTCAGAGGTTTGTGCTCTCAGAGCACTTATAGTTCTATATATTGATTCTCTAATTGATTCTTATGGATTTTCTGTGTGGAAGAAAGTAGGGTAACACAGGCTTTCTAAAAATATTAAACAAATAGTACTCCTAATATCTAATGCCATGCTGGTTCACCAGATGCTCTGATATGTTACTGGTGTTTTGAAGACCCGCCATAGACATTATACCATGTGCTGTTGGCATCATTCTGTGTGTAAATTAAACCACACTTTAAAGATCCCATGCCCTTGTGTGTTTGACCATTTACATCATGTCTTGGGTGTTTGATCATTGTTGAAAGAAAAATTGAAAAATTTTGTTTCTAAAGAGGACCAAATGCAGCTTCTCTTCCATCCTCTTTGGAAACACTCAGTTCTGAGGGTCTGGGGAGGCTGCAGAAGGCTATGATAATAAGCTCTTTGCTGATTGGCTGCTTGAGTGATGTATGATAATGTTGTCCCATCTGTTTTGGACGTGTTGCAGGCATCAAACTCAAAATGATTGAATATTTTCAAAAAATCAATAAAGTTCATCAGTTTGAACATAAATATTTTGTCGCTTAGTATATTCAACTTAATATGGCTTGAAAAGGATTTGCAAGTCATTGTATTCTGTTTTTATATTCATGTTTTACACAACATCCCAACTTCATTGGAACTGGGTTTTGTAAGTTTGGTAAAAAGTGACCCAGCTGCAACCATCCTACAGTGAGTCAATCATCATTGCAAATGATCAGTGTAACTACAAGGGTGAGATACAAACAGCTGGTGCTAGTCAGCAATGTGCTGACTCAAAACTTTTTTCTTTTTTGCAAAAAAAAAGTTTTTCTCTTGTTTATGAGCACAACTTGATAATTATTGTGCA
Source organism: Cetoscarus ocellatus (assembly GCA_037902135.1). Lineage (NCBI taxonomy): Eukaryota > Metazoa > Chordata > Actinopteri > Labriformes > Labridae > Cetoscarus > Cetoscarus ocellatus. Next base: position 651,601 of record JBAMNC010000663.1, on the reverse strand, counting down.
AACAGTACAAATTCTCTGCTCCCTGTGCAGTTTCTGTCAAAGATCAGGGTGCACGTGAAGTTACTGTAAGTAGGGCTGTGCATCTTCCCTAGTCTCAAGATTCAGTTTCATTTAGATTATTACATTAACGATAATTTGATTTGCTATCACGATGCATCATGATGCAACACCATGGGTAGGATCCTTGATTTTCTATATAACTGCACCAGGCTACTTTTTTCCCATAAAAAATAGTCAGGAGAAGTCAGATAATTATAAATCACGTTTATAAATGATAAATGGCTTTTGAAATCGATTTCAGCAAAAACATCCTTTGAATGTAAACCAAAGTAAGTATACTTTAAAGGTCTCATCTTCCTATACTAGTTTTCTTTACCCAGAAACAAAACTGATATTGTAGTCTATCAGCAGACACGGCAAGATTAAGTGATTATTTGCAGTCTCTACATTAATGCTTCATCATTTTTGTCTGCAACACGATGCATCATTAACATGATTATTTTTGACACCACTTAAGTGTTAGGGCATTATGTTATATCGTTCATGTGGGAATCTGTGAAGAACTCACAGTTTGAGTTTATGATGAAACTAGGGACAATGTTAGAATGGATTTGAGGGATATCTCAAAACACCTGAATTTCTAAAGTAATGAACAAAAAAACATTATCCTCTTTTTCTACTATTCCTTTGTTGTCCACTTCTTATTTGGCCACTGAACTTCCATTAATAATACCTCAGCCAAATCATAAGCATCACAGTGAGGAGTCAATAACAGTGTATACAGAGAGTCAAATCAGGAGATATCTGCTGAAATTGTTCATTTCTTGGAATTTCTAATAACAACATTTGGTACCAGGAATTTAACAGTATAATTAAATTCAGCACCGGGATATATTGCTGCATCATTTTTTCCTCAACCCCTGGTAAACTGATTGGATAGAATATTAGACACAATTAACTGCTAAACCATTAACTCAATAAAACAACAATAAAACTACAGTTATAATGTCATCTTGCTATAGCAAAGCTTATTATTTTTATATTTCCAGTGGCAGGGTTCATGGCAGGGTGGTTTTATTGGATCATATTGTAAAAGATTAGATAATAAAGTGGTTGTTGAGTTTACATTTACATACATAAAAGATGAAAAATGATCTCCACATATCACATTTCCACCGGCAGCTCTCACAGCTCGATTCACCCATCTTCTGTCAATACAAAGCAGAAGCTCAGTGAGGCAGCATCCATTTTCAATGTGCCAGATTGTAAAGCACATGTGTGCTGGGGTGGACAGTGCATGTGTGGGTGAGAGATTATCAATAATCAATATGAGAAATCATTCAAGGCTTCCCTCTTTCGACTGCTTTAAAGTACTGCATGGACCTTCTGCACTCCTCACTCCATCACCCTCCCATCTATCTACCATTCATCCTCATGACATCCATCTTTTTTTCATTCACACATCAAACCAGCAGGCTTCTTTCCACCTCAATTATCTAAGTGAGGGCTTGAACTGTCTGATGGAGCTCCAGTATCTGTTGGAGGAAAACCAAATCTGCAACCATAAAAACAGAAAAAATATGTAACTTGGCACTGTGCATGTAAAAATGAATTTTGATCAGGCTTCGATGACGCAGCTGTGGGTTCAAACTCTTGTCAAAAAGCACGATTCCCAAGGACACTGTCAAGAGCAGTGATGTTTTACACACTACTCTGCCACAGAAACCTAACTTTTCATTCATAACTGGGCATCTTAATAAACATAGATCAACCAGCAAAATCCAATACCAGAGCTCTTACAAACAGAGTGGATGTAATTCAGCGCTGTCCACCACGTCTCATTGATAGACAATGAAGCCTGATTGAGATGAGCAATGTATTGGTTGTGACTTAAGAACCTAAATCAGTCTTTTCATTAGCGCCTTTCCTTTTTTCACTCCTTCTTCAGCCTTTCATTTCTCGCCCAGCCGCTTCTCTTTCTCTCTCTCTTCCGATCACACTCCCCCAGTTTGACGCCCACTGGAAGAGCACAGGAGAGCAGAGGGAGCGGGAGGATGTAAGCGAGGGGGATATATCAAAGAGAGACAGAAAGAAAGAAAGAAAGAAAGAAAGAAAGAAAGAAAGAAAGAAAGAAAGAAAGAAAGAAAGAAAGAAAGATGTTAAATTCGAAAAGAAAAAGAAAAAAGAGAATAACAAGAGTTCAGTGTCTTCTCCATGGAAGAGAAAGGTCGACAGAAATGAAGAGAGAAGACAAGAGGGGATTTAGAGGGAGTTTCAAACTATGAATTTCCATTAATGAACAGCCACGGCCTGTAAAACTGTGAAACTGTGATTTTCATAACGAAATGAATCAGAGACAGGGGGCAGGTAGTCCTTTTCTAGTCCTGACAAAAAGAGCCAATTTTCAATGGGAGCTGGATGATTTGGACCAGAAATTACATCAATATTTCAGCCAAAACACAATGCAGGTTATACATTGGTATTTTTTGATCCTTCATTGGTAGAAGAATAACAAATGGTTTTCACAGTACCAGAATGATGAACTTTGAGGATTCATGTAAGAATCAAGCAATTTTATTGTTATACCAATGACAACAAAAGTAGAAGTCCTAGACACCTATTACTAGTCTTTGTTTTGTGTTGAGTTATAAAGCTAGTAGTGATCTGAGAGAACAAACCTCTGCCTAGACATTTCTGACATTGTTGGCAGATCTATCATCAAAAATGTGGAAAACTGCCCTATTGCACAACATTAACAATTAAAAAATTCCTGGATCTGCATCCATATTCATAACACCCACAAAATATAATCACTTCTCCACTGTGACATGACCAAAATTCCCTGAAAATGCCACCATTATCTAACAAAAAAGTTCTGAGTTATCTTGCTCACAGACAGACAGACAGACAGACAGACAGACAAGAAGACAAACACATAAAAAACAGACAAAGATAAAACCTCCTTAGTGGAGGTGAAATGCTTACAGGCAACTAGACATTGTCTAAATTGTACAAGAATATGATCAACTCTGTAATGTACTAAGGTTTTCAATATGTTGTTTGACGCTGCTGTTTCAAGTTGTAGTGTTTATGCCCCTGTGATGTTTAACCTCCAATATAAACATTACAGAGATTTACCTCTAAATCAAATGACCTGATCAAGTTGATCCTCATGCCAGTGGCTATGTTGTATAAATCAAAAAAACAATCAGAAATGCTTTCAGAAGGGTCCCCAGCCATTACTGTTGACTTATTAGCAGTTTGTTAGCCACTGTCCTTTAAAACATGCAATAACATTTTAAAAATCAAAAACTCAGCAAAGTCTGATGCATTTTAGTATTTCCAACTAAATGTAAAGTCTTGTATGCATGTGTTCATCACAAACCTTTCAGGTATTATTCCAAAAAGGCCTCTAAAATCCCATACAATTTTGGCCTTTGGAACCGGAAAAGTGATAAATGCTAATTCACTTCTATGTTTTTTTACTTATTCCTGCACCATTCTATGCCCTTCACTGATGTTCGTTTCGAACAGCCATGCAATGATAACCCAGCCTAAGTTTAGCACTATCAAAAAATATCCTAACTGAAAATGAAGTGCGTAATAACAAAACTGAGTAGAGTCAAACTGATATGAGCCCATACCATGATTTAAAAAGGACCAGTTTTCAGATATCAGTTAAGTGCTTAGGACCTCTCTTTATGTTTCTGTGACATCAAACTGGCATATACTGTTGATTTGAACAAATAAAATGTGTTCAAATATAATGAGAAACCTTAACCATCTAACCCAAACACATCAAATATATTAAGCCAATATAAACTATAACTGTGAGTGGTAATCACAGTAAAAAATCTTTTTACTGAGCATTGGGCCCTATAAATATATATATATAATTCTATTAAATTCTATTATCAACATAAATTTCATTTACAAAAGCATATATGTCTTAGCTTACATCTCGTCTGAAAACATATCCATCTTAAAAACTCATATTGTCCTAGCTTAGTGTCAGCTGGAGACCAGAGAAAGACTCTAAATTGACACACCCAGCTGGCCCTATTTTCTAACACTCCCTGTAATTCTGTGCTCTTGTGTGGTCCCTTTTTGTTCTTCCTACAAACCATATACAAAAATTTGCATAAATGAAAGAACTGTTTCCACCTTATGAGCTACAAAAAGAAAACGCTCCTGTGTGAAATAACTGGAATAGCATCAAGAAGGTGAGCACAACATGCTCCACGGCTCCCTGGGTCTCTTTGGCACTCTCTCACAAACACACATCCACACAAACATCGAATCAAACAGACATAAGCAGCCAGGGGCCCATTCAGCTTATTACACTCCCCATTACACAGACAAATGAGATCCTGGCCTCATTCTGATAATCTGCCCCCCCAAATGTCCTCAGTGTTGTAGTATTACATCATTCAGAGGCAACAACTGTCAGGCCTGGTCGTCACAGAACACAACCCTCACAAAACACACAACAACCCTTACAACATGCTGGTCAGAGTGGGATGTAATGATCATGAATTCAGTGAATGACTGGTGGAAGGTTACTCTTATTTTCTGGACCCTTAACAGGTTAAACAATTAATACTTGGACTGGTGACACTGGGTTTGAGAGGTTGCTATATTTCATGTCTCATGTGACTGTTATCTCTGGTTAAATGTCAAATATGCTAAACTGGTCGCTATATCAAACAACCACGTCTGTCATGCTGGCCTGGTCTGACAATATATGATGGGGTTTGACACTATTGATGTTATGAAGAGAAAGCCTAACAAATATATTGGCAATATGATGACACATATTGATTTAAAGCCGACTGGTCAAAACTGCCACAGGAGAAGCCAAGAGATTCAAAAATTTAATTTGGTCTCTACTTAAATCGCTTTCACACTAAAATTAGCGGGTAAACGCAGGTTTTTTCAACGCGGGTTAACCCGCTACTAATCGGCAAGTGACTCCTTTACCACTGCCAGCAGACCCGGGTTTAATTGGCAGCAGCCGAGCTGCGTGGCTGTTTTTTTCCTCTGGCGCATCAAGCTGATGTCATCACGTTGATGACTTCATCAGCGAGACGATACAGGACCACGTAAACAATGGAAAGGGGTATGGAAGACATGGACACAGTTTTCTGTACTTTGTAATTTTGTCTCTCTTTAAAAATGTACAAACTCGGCACTGATGATACTAAGGCGGATGGAATTTGTTGCTGAGACGGCAAAAAGTCACGTAAGTTATAGACGGAGGGGATGGGCGCGATGTTATGCCGTGGGCACGTTATGCCGATGTCATCCGTAAATTAGTGGGTTGACCAGGTTGTGATGTTCCCACTGAAGCCGATCGGAGGTGAGCCGATAAAAACCCATGTCGCTTGTAAGGTCAGTTGACCCGGGTCGAAATGCCTATTAAACCCTTGTTACCTGGTTTAAACGGGTTTTTTGACCAGTCTGAAAGGGGTATTAATAACTCACCATCCCAAAAAAAATAAATCTGTACACGCAATGCAACCTAACATTTGATTTTGTTTTGCATTTTTTAGCTTATTAGTGGCTGCTCATTCTTTGACCCGGAGAAAATTTCCCCCATCCAGGGCCGCTGACGGCTGAGAGGTTAACCAGTGCGCCTTATGTACAGAAACTCATGGCTTGGGTAGATTCCTATCTCTTCGAGACCCCCCCCTGTCAAGTGTCCTCCCCTACTCTTCTATTCAGTTCTATCCATGGTTTCCCCCCTCCTATGCAATAAAGGTAGAAATCTGGCCCATAAAAATCGATGCATGTTTGTAAGGTTCTGCCTTCTCCATGGGCTGTTTCCATGATGGACTTGTAAACTATATATCAGTCTATCTGGCGTGTGAGGCTAACCAATCCATTGCATTGTTTTCAATTAATTGCAAACATTATGTTGCATTCCATTGGATCTTGGTGGTAGGAAAACACAATTTACACATTACACATGTATGTCACCCCAAATGCCCCCTGAAGTCAGAATTTGAACTTGGGAACCCAGAGGATCTTCAATGACTTCGAGTTTTGGAGCTTGTAGATGGAAAGCAGTCCAGATCCAACACCTGTGTTCCAAGGTAGAGGACATGGCTTTCAAGTAACTTCTTTCTCTGTTTGTCTTTGTTGGAGTGTTTATAATGTTCACTATAAAAATGTTGTTAGATATTGCAGTTTGTATAGATTTCATAAAGAGAATATCTGGTGCAATCAATCCCCCTCAGCAAAATCGTGTGTTTCTTTTACCTTGAAAATCAGATGTTGGAGTTGGAGATTACGTCACATCGCAATTAAACCCCTTCCAGTTTCAAGCTAATGAACTTGGGGTCACTGAGGGTTGTCCGCCATCCCAAAAAGGAAAGCCTACCAAGGGAGGCTTTTCCAGTGATGTATCTAATACTGTATGCAATTCTGATATTCTTACTCCTGAAATCTAATCAAAGACACCAAAAGTTTTTGGTACGCAGGAAACATGTCCATGAAAAATAGGGGGCTGCACCAATCAGATATGTCGGTGATGCTCTAGAATTGTGATTAGCATAGTTTTGCCCAGAATTGCAAATAAGTTGGTATAGAGACAGTGGTTTTCCCTTAAAGTGAGGTTGTTACTTTGTGCACATATATAGGAGCATATACCATAGTTTCAGACATTGGTAGCTCTTGGTAAGTCTACCTCTTAGGATTGCAGTATCATGGTCCTATGGGAAAAAACTTATGGACTTTATTGTGTGCTATTGCAGCTTTGTCAGACTCGATGCATGTTGACAGTGTATTAGCACATCTATTTTTTTTATATATTTTTTGAGCATGTTAACAAGTCAGGGTTTACAGACTGCTGGGGGAATGCAATGTATAATCTAGAGAATAGAAGGCCTGCCAATTTTTTACCCTAAGCTGGACATGTTTGAGCCAAAATAGAAATGAAAACAATAGAGCCTTACTTGCACTGTTTTAATGGATAATTGTGTCCGCACTGAGAAAATATGTCACAGACATGGTCAGCACAGTACAGTTACAATTCTGGTTTGTGTTTTTTGAAATAAAAGTCTAGTTCAGCATTTTTGTGGAGAAACTGTATAGACAGCTTCTGAAAGTTTTTTCCTGGGTTATTAATAGTTTGAATCAAGTCACTTGCAGGACAATTTATAATAATTCTTCCTGAAGAGAAACAGGGCTGTGACAACAGGGATAGACGCCATATATACGCAACTGGTATGATAATGATGGCATCTCAAACCAGAGCTGGCATGATGTGTGTCAGTCTGAAACAGCTGTTCGACCCTCACTGAAATCACCATGACTTTAAAATGCAAAAAAAAATCTGTTTTTAATGCAGCCCCTGCACTATGAATAATGAGACCAATAAGCAATCAGGTCTATTTTCTTACATGTCTCACTGCAAGCCTAAATAAACAAAGTTTGGTGCCACTGGGCAACAACTGACAAGTTCCACCTTTAGAAATCTGCTGCCCACTAGACCCACCTGTGCCTACTGCCACCACAACCACAGAATCAGCAACAAAGAGCAGCACACAGCCCAAACAGTGCACTAATATTAAAGAGTCATCAAGAGGGCTAGTTTTGAATATAGAGGTCATATCAAAACATAATATTTTGATGTCCCAAGCTGTTGCATTTGTAGTATTTGAAATTATATTATCAGGTCTTCATTGAATTCTGGTTTTGCATTTTATCATATGTGAAAATAATACTTTGTAGCAAATATGTCATTGTGGCATTGGTGAGTATATAATTGCTATTCCTGGCAAAGTGGCCAGCCCTGGTCATCAAGTAAAGAGCCCATGCTTAATGCATGTTCAGTCTGTCTGTTTTAATTTGAAGTATTGCGCTAATTTTTGAAAATGTGTTTATCCAGTTAGTACCCTGGTCTGTTCTTGGGCCCTTGGGCAATAGCCTAGTTGCTCTAATGGTTAATCTGGCAGTGTCTCAAAGCATACAGCACACTGATCAGCTATAATACTAACTAACAGGCCCAAGAAACGATCAGTGAGTGTATGATCAGTTTCAGGCCAGTAAGTATCACTTATTGGTCCCCTCACCTTTGTGTACACGCCCCACGACAGCTCTGTCTCAATCACCATGACGACGATGCCAAACATCCCAAAGATGAGGGCGTAGTCACTCAGCCTCTTCCTCTTCTCGAACAGCGCCCTGCGATGACCCAGTTTATAGCCAATGTTTTGGTTCTTCCTTTTTGGCGCCTTGGAGGTGCTGCCTCTCGTACCCGTCCCAACAGCCCCAACCCCTCCTTGCCTGCTGCTCCGCCCAAGTTGCGCCCGCCTGCTCTCCACCAGCGCATGGTTTTGGTGGTAGATGGACATCTGGTTGGACGTGGAGTCAGTGATGTCATATCCTGCTCTGGGGTACGGAGAGTCTTCTTTGGATGATATGACAATCTCTGGCGGGCTCTGAAGTGTTGGTTGATTGGTAGAAGACTGGGCCGACAAGGAGGTAGGAGGGGCTTCTCGCTGTCGGTCATGTCCACCAGCCGCTGTTGCCCCGGCAACAGCTGAAACACCACCCTCTTTGGTTTCGCTGCTGCTGTCCGATTCAATGAGGTTTCTGCGAGAGGCACTGAGGCGGCTCAGTGGCTTCATGACCCCGCCCGTGTACTTACAAGAGCTCATGGCGATCTCAGTGAAGGGGTTACTGTCCCTGCGGTGGACCAGAGGGCTAGCCTGTCTGTGTTTGCACCCCCGCTCTCGTTCCCTGTCCCGGTCACGCTCTCTGTCCCTCTCCCGCTCCATGGAGGGCGAGTGGGAGGAGTAAAAGAGGGCGTTGTAGACCGGCGAGTTGTCCCCGCTCAGGCTATGCTGTGAGCCCAGGCAGGATGAGAGCGGCGTGCTAGTAGGGTGCAGGGCATTGGGTATGGGCGGGGGCAGAGGCTGGGCGCCAGTTGATGACAGGGGCAACTTGGGGAGCGACGTAGGGGGTAAGCTCGGGGTGGCAGAAGATGGGGATGGGGTGCTGCCATTTAAGCGGTCGAGGCTTGATCCTCCCATGTGGTTGGAGTGGTTCAATCCTGGCTGGTTGCCAGTGGTGGAGGGATGGGTGATGCTGCCCAGGGGTAGGAGGAAGCGCTGGTCCTCGTCCTCGCTCCCTCCAAGCAGAGCCAGGCTCAGAGAGGGGGGAGGCTCCATGGTCAGGCACCTTTCTGTGGACGGAGAGAAGAAGCACTTTTAAAGACCAACACTGGAGAAAAATGTCAGCTAACACAGAGTATTTATCATTGAGCGCAGTAATGAAGAGAGAGAGCTTGAGGGAGGAGTGGGGGAGCTTTGTGATGGATAACGGTTTGTTAAAAGACATGAGGGAATAGTCTGAACTCCAAAAGCTGGAGACGTGTGACAAAGAGGTGCAGCAGAGTGAAGAAAAGTAGCCATAATTGGGGAATATGTTATTCCTTGAGTCGTATTTGACTCAGCTGCCCAGTCAGCCCCTCTCAGCGCTCTCTGTCTCTGTTACCCAGTGTCCTCTCCTTCTCTCACATCCCACAATGCTCCCAGCCATCTGTGCCATAAAATGTCATCAGTGTAACATTGTTGTTAGCCAGAGGGATGGTGCACATCCTCTGGCTTCAAACCATGAAAATGAGACCAGGCTCAGACACTAGAGGGGATATTAATGTCACATTAGTCAATTGTGATAGCTGAGGCAGAACTCTGTGTGCACAAGCCTAAGTTTAGCATAAGTTGGAAGCATTTTTTTGTGCATTTGATTGATCCAAAACAATAACCTACTTTCTGTATGATATAACCAGACACCTTCACGCCCCCTCCTCCCTTGTCTGTTTCTCTACCTACCTCCTACCTCTTCTCTCTCAATCCCTGTCCCCCAGGTTAGTTGTCTTGGATCACTGGCTGGATGAAAATAGACCACCACACTTTTTCTTTTTCATGTTGTCACGGCCATCCCATCATCTTTTCGCGTCGCCTCCTCTCATATAGGTCCCTCCACAGGTTCTCGAAATTGTGCGTCGCTTCCTCGCCCCTCTCTCGCAGATGTTTGCCTCCGTGTGCTCACTCAGTGTGCTCAGTTTGTTGTTCCTCTCCCAATGGTGCCCATTTCGATCCTCCCCAGTGTCAATCGACCCGAGATGCAGAGGGGGTGTAATCCATGTTGACTAGATTAAATCGCCCAACCTGTGGCTGCGCGTCAAAAAAATCCCGGCAACATAAACACCGTCAGAAAAAAAAGGCAAATAAACCAAAAGATACACAAAGCGGGGCGTCCAGTGCCTCTCCACAAATGAGCAGTGAAGCCTGTCATACAGTGTGACTCCCCCGACTTCCACTTAATCTACAGCCCTCCGTCTCCCTGGATCTGTGTCTCACTCTCTCCTCCAACTTCTCTGCCTCATTTCTCCGCCTCCAGTGCTGCCGATCATTCCCATTGGACGGAGTCAGGAGAGGCGAAATCAGCGCTGAAAACAGGTGGCAGGGTTTGTAGGATGGAGCTGCCGAACGAATGTCTCATTTTCATGCACGGGTTGTTTGGCTGTCTTTCCCCGCTGTGGCTTCAGAAAACAGTGTAGCTGCTGCGCCTTCACGTCTGGTTTAGGCGCATGTACGCACCTGTTACGCGCGTGAAAGAACAGTGAAACTGGTAACCCAAAGTAGAAAAAAACAATCAGGAAATACAAACCTGTATTCCAATGAATTTGGGACCTTATGCGAAACGCAAAAAAAAAAAAGGATACAATGATTTGAAAATCCTTTTCGACCTATATTCAATTAAATCCACGACAAAGCTAAAGTATTTAATGTTCAAACTGCTAAACTTTATTGTTATTTTGTAGATATTCACATATTGTTAATTTAATGCCGGTGTTCTGACATATTTTGCTGCCTTGTCAGATTTTGCTACCCTCACCCCAACCCTAACCCTAAACCTAACCAAGAGAGAGAGTGAAGAGGGAGCATGCGCAGAACCACAAATAGCAATTTTCGATGGGTAGCAAAAAATCACAGAACAGCGGCAACACTTTCCAAAAAAACTGGCACAGATATATGTTTACTTCAGTGTAACATCATCTTTCCTTTTAACAACACTTAATAAGCATTTGGGTACTGAGGACACTGATTGAAGTTGAAACTTTGTAGGTGGCAGGCTTTCTCATTCTTGCTTGATGTTTGACTTCAGTTGCTTACCAGTCCTGGGCATCCATTGTCATTTTGGCTCTTCACAGTACACTAAACATTTTCAATGGGAAAACTAGGACTAGGCACTCCAGTCTAGTACCCTTACTCTTTTATTACGAAGCCAAGCTGTTGTAACCTGACACAACAAATGCACATATCAATATATTTAACAAGTCCATCTAGGAAAGAGCCAATATAAAGTGTTTGGGGAGGGCGGACCCTTTCAAAACATATCTGGCAGGTGATTGGACAATTGTCCCATCAATCAGGGGCCAATCAATAATATAGTAGACGGGAGCTATACAGAACTTGAGCCACTTCGCAAAACAAACTCTCATCAAAACATGTTGAAAGTGGCGTGACAATAGCCTTACTATAGATAAGTTTATAGTGTTATTTGTTTTTCATTTACTAAAGAAATGCAGTCCAGATCTGATAAAACTGCTACTGAAATTGTTAGCGTCCATGCTTATATCTGTATTTGATGTCACTTCCTGTTGTCGTGTCACTCGTAGCTCTCACCTCTTCTTGCTCTAAAGGTCGCAGATTGGGCTGCTCACTGAAGCTATGGATCTGCTGCCTTTAATGTTGATTTTTGGGCTTGCTGCTTACATGCAGAGATTTTACTGGATTCTCTGAATCTTTTGATGATATTATGGACTGTAGATGGTGAAATCCCTGGATCCCTTGCATTTGTATGTTTAAGTTTTGTTAAACTGTTGGACTACTTGCTCATGCAGTTGTTCACAAAGTGGTGACCTTACCTCATCTCTGCATGTGAGCAACTGAGCCTTTTGTGAATGCTCCTTTTATACCCAATAATGATTTTTTTTTTTCTCAATTAACCTGTTCACCTGTGAAATGGTCCAATCAGGAGTTTTCTGAACATTATTCAACTTTCCCCGTCTTTTGTTGCCCCTGTCCCAGCTTTTTTGGAATGTGTTGCAGGCATCAAATTCAGGATGAGTGAATATCTGCAAAATAATAATAAAGTTTATCAGTTTGAACATTAAATGTCATGTCTTTGTGGTAGATTTAATTGAATGGTGGTCAAAAAGGATTTGTAGATCATTGTGTTGTATTTTATATTTACTTTTTTTGCACAACATCTCAACTTTGGCTGAGGTTTGCAAATCCCTTCTCTTTTTTGTGACTGTTTTCGTACCTGGGTATAAGGTGTTTTAGTATTGTTTTTTCTCATTGCAGACTGACAACTGGTGTCGTTGTTGTGTCTTCAATCAAGAAAGTCTATTTGGGCATCAGTATGACCTGTCATGTATGCAAAAGGTAGTTTAACCTGAAATCCAATGTAAAATAACACCCAAGGAATTTTCTTTATTATTTTAACAAGAAAAATGTTAGGTTGGCCTAAATGTACATTTGTCATTACTGATTATTTATAGCTCCATCCCCACCAAAGTACAAAACTGAAAAGGAGGGAAAAATCCACTTCTCTTGTTGTTCCTTGGGTGTAAGATGATGCCATGTTGGACCAAACAACTGTCTATTTTTGGGGTTGTCTAATTTTAGAATGATTTTCCCACTATGGCTTTAGAAAACAATCTTACTGCTGACACATTTAAAAAAAAAAAAAAAAAAAAAAAAAAACTATACAGCCTATTTTGGCAGTTACATATGTGTGTGAAAGCCCATTGAAACTGGCAACCCAATGAAAAACAGTAATTCAGAAAATAATTTCCACATTTACAAAGATCATGTGATTACCTCAATGGGACAATTCATGTTTAAAAATAAATGTGATTTCCCCTCCAAATATGCCCACAGCACATGGCATGGATGAGTGTGTGGAAGCAGCAGGAGCGCTGAGTCTTTATGCACCTTCAGGACTTGAACACTTTTGTTTTCTGAGATTAAAACGTATAATATAGAAAATCCATGGAGGGAAATTGATGATAAGAATTATAATTAACAGAAATGGGGTAAGCCTTATTGTTCTTTCTCTCTTATCAGCCAGCTTTGGTGCAGCTTCTTGGAGCTGGAATAACCCTTTAGTAATAAATAAAGTTGTGAATTACATCAAATATTAATCAATGCCTTAAGGGGAGAAAACAACAATTCTGATGCATTATTTACTAAAAGGGGATTCTCTGAAATCAATCCTAGTAGACCAACCAATTCATAATTCCAACTCTGAGAGCCCTATACAACATAATCCCACATAATGAGGCTATTCTACCTACTTTAATCGCTTTAAAAACATGGTTCTCTATGTGCATTATGGGCAACTTAAATCGGATGAACGCTGGCATGGAGCAGATTAGACCGCTTTCCCTCCAACAGGTCAGCCTATCCTATGATTATGCAACCTGACAGACTTTAATAAAGCAAATCACACCGTATGCAGGATGATCCCCAGCATTATTTATATATCACAAGCCCTATGCGAGCGCCTCACTCACTCAGTTAATGTGAGAGGGGGGCAAATATTTCATCATCTGCCATATGTTTCACTATCAGTTTCATATTTATTGATATTCTCCGGATCTTTTTCCTTTTAAGGCTTTAAATGTCCCCTTCTCTGAATTTGACGGAGGGTTATTCCTCCTTCCTCATGAATAGAAAATAAACAGTAATGTGTTGTTTCTGCCTCAGGCTGATTCGTGATGGGTCATTGAAGTAGAGTGGTTGCTTCAATAAGCAGTAATTTTTCACAGAAAGCCTGGAGAAAGGTCAAAGGTCAGATCTGAACCATCACCGACCAAAGCAGGGACACAGTCAGTGAGACACAGTGAGGTACAAACAACATGTGGAATAATACTGTGGAATATCACTGACGCTTATTCAGTTTAGACTGACAGAGAGAATATTTAAAGACTTCTCCCTAACTTTGTTAATTCAAAATTCATTTTTTGGTTTGCTTATTTGAGCTTTTCTGTTTTAAAAGAAAGTGTTAGTGTTGACACAGCTGCACAACAAATGGTTCAAGGCCTTCACACTCAAATCAACATCTTCGACCAAGCCTTGGAACATTATGGATTAAGGCTACATAAACTCTGAATAATTTATACGGGACTAATGGTTACCATACACACTCAGAAACTAATTAATTTGCTAAACTTTAAGTATTTATTCTCATGATGTAGATAAATGGTGTTCTTATTTTCTATTGTTATCATCTTGTTTAAACGGAAAACAGAAAACTTGTAAAATAAGAAAAGTTTGGAAGTACATAAATATAAAAGCATAAGAGTAACCTGAGACTTATTTCAATTCAGTATAACACTGAGATGTAACAACAAAACTTATTGAAATAAATAAAAAAGAACATTTGACTTATCTGGTATTGGATTACCCTTTAAACCATCGCTCTAAACTTTGACATATTTATCCTTTATGCTTTTGATAAATAAAACAGTTGTCATTTTGCAATGTAGACAGTGTGTCCTCTCTGCTCTTTGTCTTTTCTAAAGCCTGAAGGAAAATCCACAAAACGGACAAGAAAATCTGAGTATTTCAGTATTTTGTAGAGGAAGAACATGTATAATTTTTTTGTGCCACTAAAAATAACTCTTCTTTGCAGGTCATCTAAAATGTATTTTAAATGGGGTTTTAACTATAGCCGACATGTTGCATGCTTGGCCAAAGCTGCCTTCATAATGCCCATCAGATTACACCTATACAAACCATATGGTTTCCCCCAATTAAATAGAAGACCTCAGATCAGTCTTCATACTATTTATCTATTTAATTATTTTACTTTATTTTATTTTGATATTGTATAAGTCTGCTGCATATACTGTTTTTTTCTTACTCCTTCACCTTGCACGTACCTTGTCGCATAGGAGTTTGAATTTAAGTGAATTTGTTTTTTCCAAGTTACATTATCCTTTTCAAAATGATCACTAAATAAAGACGCAGTTCAGGATTTTTGAAGTGGGGGTGCTTCATCATCAGTGTGCTGCTTTCCTCTCATCAGCTGTTCAGGTTGCCGGTCTCCAGAAGAAACAACAATGTAACTTTAGACTAAGTGATTTTGACTCAAGTGACAACAACATGCCATCAGTCATAAACATGAAAGAATATCTTTAAGAACCAGAGTACAAAGAGAATGAACTTCTGCAGATGGAGTCGCGGATAGAAACAGGGATGGAAAAACTGTTGTCTAAACTGAAGAACAGGACAGATCACATATCTGGTGGTGCAAATGACTGAACTTTGAGCACATGTTCATGAAACTGGAGGCCTTTTGCTGTCAAGAGTGAGACTAATAACAACACTCTTCCTGGATCTCTCAGCAGAGCTCTTTAATTTGGCAAACCTTCAAAATTAATGTCATATGTCATAAAATGGACACAGCAAACAAGAAATTCTGCTGTTGCAGAGGGGTGAGTTCTGATGTCCATATTCAAAACAACAAGCCAAAGTTTGCAGAGGTCAGCGTCATATGATGAAATGCAGTGAAACTGGAATTTAACCATTTCTTTTGCTTGTTTTTTACAGGAGCGGTCTATCTTGGTAATAGAAAGAATTCGGTTTATATCAGTTTGTGCTCCAGTGACCGCTACCTAACTCCATCGCAGCACTCTGCCATGAACAGGTGATGAGAGGAAAGCAGTGCATTGCTTGCGGAGGTAGACATAGCCTATTTGTAGCATCACAAAATAGTTCCAAAAACAGGGGCTTAGTCGAGGAAAAGAGAAACACAGTAAAGAATTTTACTGAAGTGTCTAATCAAGCAGTGCTGTGGAAATTTACTATATCATGAGTGTTTGATATATTTATTTAGGTAATGTGTTTTAAGGTAACTTAATCACACTTATGGTCTTTTCAGGTATCAGCCTTAGGTTCACACATCACCTATGACCTTAAGTCATAAATGTCAGTATTAAATGTTTTTCATAAAGTTACACTGCACAGGTGGGGGACACATAGATATGCAGAGGCCAAGATGTTCCGACCTTCTTCAACCCTAACCTTCCCCATCTCTAGTTATCAACTGTTTATGTCTACTGTTCCTGAGATGTCTCTAACTCTTTGTTTGTTATGTTTCTCAAACCCACATTCCCATGAGAACTCCCAAACACTTACCAGACACACACACACAAACACACCCCCACCCACACACACCCACACAAGCACACACACAGGTCTTTAAATTATCTGATTCTATGCTGAGTGTCAGACTTTCTTTTTCTCAGCTGACGGACCACACGTCGCTGATCATGATTGTCTCCATTCTTGCAAGAATGTAATTTTTCTATTTGTAATAAAAATTCACAAAGGCTGTATTTCAAGATCCTTCATTTCACCTTTTTGGGAAACATAAACAAGTTTTTTCCACAACAGCAGGCATAGATAGATATTTGTCTAGTTTTACCTCAAAGTGGGTTAATTTCAAAGCTTTCAGTGGCACCATTGACTGCTTTAAACAGCCTAGCATTAGTACCTGGCTATCTCCCCTCAGGGACAAAACAGGCAAGTGTCTTCATTGGCAGCTAGTGCCATAGGCCTCGAGCAACCTCACTTCAAAAAACCTGAAGTATCCCTTTATAAGATTAGAACTTGCATGGTTTCAGAACACATATTATCAAAAAGCTCTGATTTTTGTACTTTAAACTTGTCTTTGTTTTCCTGCTTTCTTTTTTCCTTTGGGGTTGATACTGTAGAGACAGTTGATTGAGTTGGGAAGGAGGTGGGGGAGCAGGGAAAGTGCAGGGATGTAACCCACTCCGCTACCAGTGACCCATAACTTGAGTTTCTCTTGGCTTCACTGATTGGTTCTGACACCAAGATAAATAACAATAATAATATTTTAACCTGCTGCCTTGGGCTGTAGAAAGACATTTTCCCAGTATGATGACATTTACAGATCAAAGTCTTCATTTAATATACAAGTAAAAGTAATAATGAGAAAAACGAATCATAGAGATAATTACAATTTTCATCCCCGAAGGAATGGATGCAGAAGATGATTTTGAATACATGTGTGGGTGGTTGTGATTTTACTTCTCACCTGCACAGCTGGCATATTCCTCCCATTTATTTTTTTTCTTTTCTAACAGTTCAAATAAAAAGACTTCAGTTAAAAATAATTATCAGAACTTTTATGTTTTGGCAGAGGTTTCTTCACAGCTGCTCTGCCAATAAAACACAGGAAGGAGCGGGAAAGAGGGAAAAACCAGGAGGTTTGATGAATACAACAGAATACAATAAAGCAAAGAAAGGAAGAAAGAAAAAAGAGGCCTGAGGGGACATTAGGAGTGACAGAAAATAGAAATGGTAGGCACGGCATGCTGTGTATCATTCAAGACTCTAAATATTGAGGACAGAGGTTAGAGGGCAGCGGAAAGATGGAGAGTGTGGAGCGGTGAAAGAAGAAGGAGAAAAATGATGGGCCTATTGAATGAAAAGGTTAGTCCACAGTCCTGCCCTGCAGCAGACATCAGATGTATGCTGGGAGAAATATGTGAACGAGAAAGTGAATAATAGAATACAAAGAGGAATGATGAAGTGGGACGGCAGTTTCCATGCCAACAAGGTAGTATACAGATGATTCTCAGTCCACCTAATGTCTCTCTCTGTCTCTCTGTTGTCTACCTCAGCACTTAGAGCTGGATAAAATCTTAAATACAGGCCATGATACTGCTGAAATCATACACAACTTATTGTGGCACAACAGGGAGTATCTGTGACACCATTTAATCTGAACTGTAAGAACCTGTAGTCTGCCTGCTGATTTTAAAACCTCTACCTGTTTTTCTCCAATTAAATGTGAAACAAAAAAAGATTTTTACAAAACACGTTTTTAGATTTTAGATCATGTCTCAAGATCTTAAATTTGGGTCACTGCTAAATGGTTACTTCTTGGCAAATATATAAAAAAGCAATAAATACATTTTAATTGCACCATTTTCCATTAAGGCAGTGCTTGAGCAGTGAAGTATGGGCTAAGGCTCTTTGGTGGGCCATGGCCAAAACCATGACCCTTTAAAAATGACATTTCAAATCCTTATAACAGTTTATAAGTCCTGGAGTTGGTCATTTATAGTGTCTGATAAACAAAATCAGTCACAAATTAAATTTTATTGAATCAATTATTGCATTATATATCTTATTACGGCAGTGTCTTCCTGATTTGAAGAATTTGTCCATGCTGTCAAAGACATGAAAGAACCATTGCTACAACTAGGACAGAGTTTTGTGAGTCCCATATTAAGCTAAGAAAAAGATCATTGAAAGAAAATATAACAGCAAAGAAAACTAAGTGGTCACACTAAAGCTGTGTTCACACCAAATGTGAATTTCAGTTTGTCTAACAATGAAAATACATTGAAAGTAGGATGACGTCAAATTGTTGCACTAACAACATGAATTGTCACAAAAATTATGGCTCTTTCGCCCCTTCACCAAAGTCAAAAATGCAGCCAATCAGCATCAGGAGTGAATGCTGATGAGGATGAAAGCACAGACAGAGGACAAAGTAAACATGGCTGCACGGCAGCATCGGGGCTTCTCTACACTTTTATTATGTGTTTGGAGATCGAACTGGAGTTCCAAAGGCACAAAACAAACACAGAAATAGGCTTAATTTACCTCATTAGTGTGGGAAGTAGCAGCATGGTACGTGAGGGTTTGGCCTATTACAATAACCAGACCATTGTTTATGTTTCTAGACAGCATAAAAAATTACCTCGTTATAGTTTAGGAAAACGAAAGCTTTGCCATCCTAAGATGATAAGTTTACTAAGTCAAAATTTCAATAAAACAACTTCTATTGCTATAACAGGAAATCCATTTTTTAAGGATTTTACAATAATAGGATAAATGTAATTAATTAGAGCAGAGAAAAGATGGGCACCTGAAATAATATTTAAACATATCGGTCCGATCTCAAGAGAAGAACAAAAATCGACCAACATCAAAAGGGAAACAACTTTATTTTATAATGTAATACTGAGATAAATTAATCATTTTTTTATGAAAACAAACTCAAATAGCATTGAGTAATTATCCTGAGTGCCTGATAAAGGACAAGAGTTATGCATTAACATAGGTATCAAGCTGTCAAAAAGCAGTACATTCATCATGACTTATGAAAACACCTGAAATTAAATGGCTGGAGACCTCCGCCCAGGCATTTCTGAAATTCTTAGTAGAGTTATTTTTGGAAATGTTAAAAACAAGCTTATCGTGCAATGTTAACCAATCCATGAAAACAAATCCTGAATCTGCATCAGGATTGAGATTGCCACCAAAACTGATAACTTTATCCTTTGTACCATGACCAACATTCACAGAAAAGGTAATCATAGTCTGCTGAGAATTTTTGTGTTATTAGTAAACGTACGCAAAACTGCCCTATCTTGCAATGTTAACAAATCAGTAAAAAGATTCCTGGATCCGCATCCGTATTTGGATCACCAGTAAATTCTAATCACTTGTTCCTAGTGCAATGACAAACATTCCCTTAACATTGTATCAAAATCTGCTGAGAGCTTTTTGAGTAATTTTGTGTAAAACTAACCTCCTTGGCGGATATAATTACTACAGGAAACCAGCTCTGTTATCTTGTGATAATTTAAATAACCCATCATCATTGCTACTGAAGATGATTAGAGAAGTATGACAAGACCTTGTAATTACCCACTATCCCGGAAAGTGGAGTGAGAATGTACAGATGCATGTCAGGTGAATTCCTCCGTAAATTTTAATGACTCTCCTGTACAAGTAAATGTATTGTAGTCTATTACCTAACCACAACTGGCTCTTCGCTTTATGCTGACTAAACATGCAGACAGCCCTCTCTTACAGGAATCATTACTGAGGTACTCCTGTAAACAGAACAATGAGAGGTGATTTAATAAATGAACGGATTTGCAACAGTCTTCCAGGCTGAACTTTCCCTCTATGCTTCATTTTAAATAGACAATATTTACATTAAAATGCAGTATGTTATGAACATTAGTCCCATTCATAGTGATGTTTCATGCTGTAATATCTATGCCTGTGTGGCATTTTGCCTCCATTAAGAGCATCACAGAGGCACTATTGGCAGTATTAGAACTGAAACAGAGGTGAGATGGAAGCATGCAAGGCAAGCAGGGGAGCACAGCACTGTGTGTCTGCCTGTTTATGTTTGTGTGAAACTCATGCTGTGCCATGTTCTTGTGTGCTTTTCCAAAGTTCTACTGCAGTGGGGATTAATATCATGTCTTTGCATCAATGTGAACATCTTGAGGCATAATGGCAGAGCATCATTATGAAACTTTTGCATAAATGCACAATGAAAAGTTCAATAAAGAAGCATGTGTAAAAACATTCTGGGATAACATGTATAATACAATCAACTGTTGCGGCACTTGCATTGATCTAAAATGTCTGTCAGAGGGAAATGGAGGATCAGATTTTCCCCCTCCTCTGAATTGGACACCTGTTGATGTCCAGATTTATGATAAATGTCCGAGAAATGATGAGTGAGTGCACTGCATAGCTTCACGTCTCTTCTTAATAAACCCCTGTGCTCTATCAAGCCCACTCTATCGGACGTGCTCTAATCGCTGCTCCACACTGGCTCCACTGTATTCTAATGGCTCAGATTACATTAGGGGCCTGGAAGCTGCATGTGCCAGCAAACCCACAGCCTAAAAAACTGACCACTCGTATGCAGATGGATCCCTGCAAAGCAAACAGCACTCTGATCCAGCTGCCTGAGAGAGACTAATCAAATACAGAGAGTGGAGGCTGCAGGAGGTAAAACATACAGAGGGATGGTGTATGGGGAGGTGGGGGAGGGTGGTAAGCTCGCAGAAGGCTATTTGTAATGTCGTACGAAACATATCGCCTACAAACAACTCTGCCCTTTTAGTAAAGGGACTGACACACAAGCAGGAAAGCACGCACACAGCATTTTGACACAGCTGTATTAGACTCCATGTCTGTCAGAAACTGAAGCAAACACCAAAGAGAACACACCCCGCTCCATGTCGTGTCCTCTCTGATGAGAAAATATGTGAAAGTATAGAGCATCATGGCCTCTGACCAGAGAGTCCATTAGTGGAGTGTGCTGACAGGAGGGTGTAGCTTTCATGTAACAAACATTTAAAAGTGTCTGAGCCGTTCAAAAGCTAACTACAGTTTCACGGTGTCAGCATGATCGCAAGTGTGTGCTGTGACCACGCTGATGTACTGAATGTTTGTGCATGTTTGTGTCAGCTGCTGTCTGACGAAAAGTTGCACGTCAGCAGAGTAGTGACACTGCCCAATTTCCTCACAAGCTACCTTTTCCTTCACTTTGACATTCAGGTCCTTCTTCATTCCCTCAGAGGATTCGTGGGAGTATTTGAAGATCGGATACTGGACAGCGATTCTCTTTGACTCCATTCCTAGAGGGCCTGAAACCCAGCGGTGCCTGGATAGATCAGTTGACCTGTCTTTGTAGAAAGTAGTCCAGTGAGTTCAAAGATGCTGAGCTGTCACTGCTGAAACCAGACAAGGTGATGTGCTTGTTTTTTTTTGAAGGCACCTTCATCAAAGAGCCAGAGATGATGGGAACACATTTCTAGTAGTTTCTCATAAGCTTGACAGTGACTGTGGCCAGCA
This sequence comes from Cetoscarus ocellatus, assembly GCA_037902135.1. Taxonomy (NCBI): domain Eukaryota; kingdom Metazoa; phylum Chordata; class Actinopteri; order Labriformes; family Labridae; genus Cetoscarus; species Cetoscarus ocellatus. The sequence continues at coordinate 629,864 of JBAMNC010000663.1, read as the reverse complement.
CCCCTCATAAAATCCTTTACCAGGGTGCCAGTATGACAGGATGGGCAGCAACCGTGCACTAGCATATTTGAAGCTCCTGTCTTGTGTAGGCAGCCTGGCTTTGAATTCAACTTGAGGCCCATTAGCCCCTTGTCTTCCCCTAGCAACCCCCCTTCTCCTCATGTCAGAGTCAATACATTGTCTTTATGCTATCAATAGAGGTAGAAAATGACAAAAATATGTTTTTAAAAATGATGTACCCATCCAGCTTTTTTTAACAACCTCTTTTAAATTTACGCTGCTGGTTTCTAGTGTGACCAATGAGACTGGTTATCAATTTGGATTTTTCCTATGGTAATGATGAATGTGAGAGACATGATTTTGTGAATTATTTTTCAACTTTTTCTATTTGATGAGTGTGAATATGTATGTGTATATGTACATATGTATATGTATGCATATGTATATATGTACGTATTTTGTATTGTTTCTATGACTTCTGAAAGCTGGGTAAAGAATTAGAATTTTATTTCAGTATTGCGATCTGATTTGTAATGCTGTATGCTCTACATACCAGAACACCAGCTTCCAGTCGCAAGGGGTTTTGGCACACCGTTTTTGAGGTGTTATCCACATGTTGTACTACGTTGCTCATTCCACGAATACATGATCCTTACAGGTTTCACCTCATTGAAAAGGTGATTAATCAGGTTTTCTAACAATATACAGTGCCAAGAGGTATATTTAAAGGGGAGAAGTAATCAACTGAAATAATGTTTCCATTTTTAAAGGAGTATGGAAACCACTGAAAAAACCCTTGTTCAAGGAACCAGTGAGATGCCAACTCTCAGGTTAGCCTTTAAGAATATCTCACCTTTACACTGCTCGGTAGTTGCTTTAAATGGACCAGAATGGAAAAAGTGGTCTAGACGTGAGGCGGAAGAACACAGTCATTTGCTGAATCGTAAATTAGAGCCAAATACAGAGGCTTCCAAGAGGAAAAACTCAAGCACTGAAATTTTTGGCCCAATTGTACATTCGACTCACTATAGTTCTGACTCACTTTTAGGTTAAACTCACATAATTATGCGAAATATCTGTAACATTAACAGCAGCATACCTAACTGGCAGACTCAACTAGTCCTCTTTACAGGGGTAGCGCTGCCGGGATACTTTTCAGTGACTTTATTGATTATTGTCCAGTACCTCATACAACCCAACTTCAAAAATACCACAATGTCCTGTTAAATAGCATTTTAAATATAGCAAGTGCCTTCATATAAACCATATTATTTTTGTTCCCTGTGACATTTTGACCTTTCTGTGTAAATGCATGGACTACATCCATGTTTTACACAATCAGTAGTGTATCCACTAAATCTGATTTTGTTAGCTTTACTCGGTTACCCTCAAATGATAGCAATAGTCCTCAACACAAGATCAGATTCAAACAGGATACATTAAATGTAAACAGTTATTTAGATCTGCATAATCAGGTACTCCCTCACCTTCTGTAGATCCCACCACAGTTAAATTAAAAAATAAATCTGTGGCTGTTCTCTTCATTCACTAACACCATCTTTCTTCTGTAGACAAAAATATTTGGAGATGTTTTTTTTTTTAATGTCAGGGAGTTATAGCAAGTGAGAAATGTGTGGCATGTACTCTGAACTCAGAGATCTCAGAACTGGTGTCAAAGTTTGGCCTCCTTTAGTGCATGGGTAGTTAGGAGTCAAGGTCTAAAGCCTTTTGACTAAAGGAAAGCTTTATTGTATTTTATATGCCACACTTGATTGAAGAGGCAATTGGCTAAATATCCCTGCAAGTGCGTGCAGCTGCCCTGATACTTACATTTAGGAGTGCTAAATAAGTTTAGAAGCTAATTACAGTTTTAAAGTGTCAGCATGATTGTAAAGTTTATGCATGGTTGTTGTTTGTGTGTGTGTTTCTGAGGCTGCAGTGTGCCTGAGTCAGCTGCCTCCTATCTCTCAGTTAAGTGACATTGGTTGATTCTTGCCAGACTCTTTGTGACACTTTATTTCTTTAAAACACAGCATTATGCAGTCAAGTCAGTTCTGCCAAATCTGACCATTCAATCACTATTGTGGCCAAAGTTCTGTTTACTGGCACTGCAATTACATTTGGATTACTGTAGCATTTATTGTGGGAACCTGCTTTCTTTTGGATACAGTACTGTGTGTGATGAATACATACTATCGGCCTTCAAATGTACACAGGGAAAAATACAAAAAATGGACACCTGAAATAATCACTGTAGTTTTAATATTAGTGATAACTCATGGCCAAATTAAATTGTTTTTTCTTGTCTAACTCTATGGCTTACTGCTCTATCTAAATATACAAAATAATAAGGACAAGTTTATGTCCCTTCAGTAAGAAAACATCAGGTTCACATGTTTTTATAAATCAGGGCTTGACAGGTCTTTTTAAAGTATTTTGTGAAGAGGTTCAAACCTTGTTAGAGACTGTTCGGTCGGTGTTTATGAGCTGCAGTCATTTGACAAAACTTATTAACTTATATTTATCCTCAGAGTGTGAAATGTCAAACTGGTCCCACCTCATCACCTTACACTGCCATCATTTAAAATTATACTTGGCATGGTGGTGCTTGACCTTAACAATGCTGGCATGTTAAAAACTTATGTTAAGTACAAAGTGCTATACACCCGTCAGGCATAACATCATGACCGCCTGCCTCATATTGCGTTGGTCCCCCTTTTGCTTCTACACAACAACGTGCAATTCACTGAATATTCTGACATTTTCTATCAGAACCAGCATTACCTTCTTCAGCAATGTTAGTAACAGTAGCTCATCTATTTAATCAGATCATGACCCTGTCGCGGGTTCACCACTGTTCCTTCCAAGGACCACTTATGATTGATACTGACCACCGCAGGCCTGGAACACCCCACAGCAGCTGCAGTTTTGGAGATGCCCTGACTCAGGTCTAGCCATCACAATTTGGCCCATGTCAAACTCGCTCAAATCCTTACGCTTGCCCATTTTTCCTGCTTCAAACATCAATTTTAAGGACAACATGTTCACTTTTTACCTGATGCATCCACCCACTAACAGGTGACATGATGAAGAGAAAATCAGTGTAATTCACTTCACCTGCCAGAGGTCAGAATGTTATGCATGATCAGTGTATGTTGGCATGCTTACATATGCCACTTGGTGCCAGACCAATAAAGGTTAAGGGGGATATTTATGGCTCTGTGAAAGCAGCAGTCAGGGCAAGAGACAATATTATTTAACCCTTATTTAACCAGGTTTGTCCCATTGAGATCAACAGATCTCTTTTTCAAGGGAGACCTGAGCAAGAATGGCAGCAAAACACATTTTCATCAGTCACTCAGACTCATGCAGAACAAATGATGTTTATGAGTATTTTGTCTAAACATCTGTGGGCCATTCAGAAGCAGCATCTCAGGAGTGTCTACTCAGACTCTTGGATAAACTCATCAGATATTAAAGATCATAAGTCAGAGGTCAAGGTCTAAGGATTTAAGGACCATACATTAATTGTGAACATGATAGCTCAAGAACATGGAGGATTTCCATAAAGCATGCACATGTGTTAACTCTGACTCAAAAGTCCCACATTATGCAAAACACACATTTTAATGGTTTTAAAGTGTCCATGGATGGTCTACAAACATCCCCAAAATAAAAGTCCCTCCTTCTCATCTGTTCATTGCTTTACATGTAGGAAATGTGTTCATAAACAGTCTGGTGCAAAGTGTCCCCTGATGACGTCATTAGGGTTTGCTCTTCCTCAAGATAGGAGATGCTTTCTGAGTCAGGTGTTTGTTCAGTTCACAGGGAGTTCAATTTCACAAAACATGTCTAGATATGTCTGAAGCCACAGTAAACAGTAGAGTACATCCACTTACTGAGATGGGGTCTAGTCAGAAATGGCACATTAGTTTTTACTCCAAAACGAAGCTTTATACAAAAAAAAAAAAACATATGTATACTAAAATAATATTATTTAAGCTCTTTTGGGAGTTGTTTCATGAACATACATTGAAAGAAAATGCAAGATGTGTGAAAACTTTGTAGAGCAGTTATGAACCAGAGGAGTTGCCAAAATTAAATATCTGAGTTGATGCTTTGGCAACTCTTTAAACATATATTCAGGGGACATCTAGGAACAGCGTAAGTTTGTTAAAAGGAGTAAAATATGTTACCTTTGAGGATAATCTGGTTAAATTGGCTACTTATTAACTGACTACACTTGGGAGAACAAGGTCACTGTTACCTTCAAATTGGTTACAAATCATACCATAAGTAAAGAAATGAGATTCCAACAATCACACAACCACATAAAGAACTCTTTCCCCTACTGCTTCTCAAACCAATGTAAACACAGATAATCACAGAATATCTCACAGAGTGATGTAAGTGAGGAAGAAGGCCTTTGCTGTGGCCCATTTTCAAATCTGAAAATTCTTGAGGCCTCATATAGTCCTAATATGAGACCCAAAGTATTTGCTTCCATATTTTTATTCCATTTAGAGAGAACCTCAAAGTAAATGTTTGGTTTTGCTGATGCAATGCTCATAAACAGTATAACCACATTAAACATTAAGTTATGACATTAATGATACTAGGAAAGCATTTGCAGAGTCAGAAGGGATAATAAATGAGCCAACAGTGTTTGTGTTGTTTTGAGCAGGCATCTACAATGTCATCTATATTTCCTATCATAAAATCTATCTCTTTAAATGTATTGTGTGACTCTGTAAACTCTTTCTTGGTAAAGTTAATTTCCCAAAAGACACTGGCAGATTCTCATATTGGGAAGTGGGCAAAGCAGAATGTTTAACAAAGAGTCACCCTGTACTTAAATCCTGAGACATTCTCTCTGACCATCAGACAAAACAAATGATGAAAAGCTGACCTGCAAGTTAAAATCCTCTGGCTGCATTTTGTTAGTTCCAATGCAGTAAAAAATAATGTATTACAAGGTATTGTATATCATTTAAAACTCGAGTTTAGCTTTAAAAATACATTTAGGTTTTTTATTTAATCTAAATGACCCCTCTTGGGTCATCTGCAGTGCCATGGCAAAAACTCTGGGAAGAACTGTGCTGGGTTACAGTCCATTAAAAGAAAAGGTGTTTGTATTACACCCAATGAATCGATGGGCAATCGATTCAAATACTTTGCTCACACAAAGCAGGTAAAGGTAAATCAGGCAGAGTTCATTCCAGACCCTGGTTCAGTTCATAGAAAAATCAGACCCAAGCAAATAATCCACAGAAGACATAAAAAGACACAAATGTGCATGAAATTCCTAAAAAATGTATAAGGACCAAGAAAATGGAGTGACACAAAAGAATGTGATTGGTCATGACACATTCACCTGGTTTCTGTGCCAGAGCCACTCTAAATCACTGTCTAATGTATCCACCATTAGCATATACCCTTTTAAACAATATTTTTTTACTCCACAACATCAAGTAAAATACATTCTTGAATCAATCATTTATTCAACAATATTCTGTGAAATAGACTTTTTCTGAATTTTAGAGTTCATTAAATAGTTCAAACAGCATTCAGTTATGCAACAGCAACCCCCTGGAGGTAGGACCACATAACAGCAAAGCGCCGGTGAAAATAATGGAAGGGAAAACAAATCATACTGTTGCAAGAAATCCTAAATTTGTAAATGATATGATGATTTCTTTATTCAAAAATCAAGTCCCATCCCTGTAGTCGGCACTGGGATTTCTTGCATAAACAAAATTACATACTGTAAATTCTCAATATCCAACAAACTACATAGATCCTCGAACTATCATCTTAAAGAATATTCAAAGCTTCACTTTTTCTCACAAAATTTGTACAGTCAGCTTTTTCTACTGACTTGAAAACAAGTAGTACCATCGAATGCCAAGGCCAGACTATGACATTTTTTACCGGTTGCAATGGTCATTGTGTCAGATTAGCTTATCATAGTGCCATAAAGACATGCAATTTTTTGGCAAACAAGCATTACAGACAACACTGTTGACCACACACTATTACCAATGACATGGGAAGGACGGTCTCCACTAAAGACACCACACAAACATACTGGTATTACAATACTAGATATTTATTTGTCTTTTCAAACATTATGATGAATAATATGTTAGCTTCATGCTAGATGCTAACAGACACAAAGAAGTCAAGGTGCCACTGCTTTTTCTTTCCAGCGATTACTATTTTTCAAAACATCACCAAAATTATTCTACAATTCATCATAAAAACAAGGACATTGTTTTCAGAGCTTGCCAAACTTTTCCACTGCCTCATAGTTCCACGTCAAGGCAACAACAATTTGTTTACATCTTTGATTGTAGTGCACAGAGCTCTCTGTGCTCTCACTGGCCAACATCTCAGATATTACAGAACCATTTGTAGGAGGCAGGACAAAAATCAAACATGCTTAAATTTTTGTCATCATGAGGCATCCCAGGCAGGATATAATGCCTCGACATGTTACATGAGATGAAATGGTCCATTTTTAGGACCTACTCGTCCTGGAACCCTCCGACTGTCATGTTGAGGAAAATCATGTTGTTATTGTGTAGCCTGACTTCAGTATAAAAAAATATGACTCACCAGCCTAAAGTAAATAATTTGTGGCCCTGGAAAAGTAAAAAATATTTGAAAGCTTTATTTGAGAGAGCCTTTGAAATGGGACAGCCTTTCACTGACCCCTGTGTCACAACTGGTCCTTAAATGCTTCTTTCTGAGGATGTAGCCCCTTAATTGGGACACAGCTAGAGAGTCAGGTACATTTTAGAATAAAACATCAATGTCAAAATTAAAATACACTGAGTCAAGACAAAAGTTGTGTAACTTTACTAGGTTGGCTAATTTGATCATTTAATGAGTATTAAAGAGATAATGTTTTGTCTGAACTCAACTTCATGTGTGTGAGAATATGTTCACTTTCTCTTCTTCTAATTTTGACACACTGAGCACACTTGATCCAGCTGTATTCTCAGTCTGTCTGAGATGCTCTGTTGAAACTCCTGCCACTTTAAGGACCTTTTGCCCAGCTCCATCTCCTCTGTGGTAATTGGCCAGTTTGCATTCTGGCTGAAGCCCATGTCAACAGTCTGCTCTGAGCTTGCCAGCCCCACCCAATGGGGCTTAAAGGGCTGACAATACAATGGTAGGACATTACGCTGGTTGGTCTATTTAGGGAGCCGCAGGAACAAGTTGTATCAGGCAGCTACTGGTGCTGTAAACAGGAGAAGAGGGGGAGGACTGCTGCCAGCTCTGTCACATGGAGGAGATATTGATCATACTTAAGGACGTTTAAAACTCAAAAAATGTATGATAAGGGCTCTTAGGAGAAAATAAATTTCAGTCTAATGAATGTGCCGCTTAAAAAAATTGGAGGTATCACAATGAACTCTGACTTTATCCATCTGGAAAAAAGCGCTAAGCCTTGCAGTGCTGTTACTATATTTTTTAACAGTAGAGAAATTTTGTATGAACCACAAATTTTAACCTCTTTGTGCCAAAAAAGTAATTTTTCTGCACTGTAATCAGGTCACATATTTTGTATCAATGTAGGTAAAATGACAGTAAAACTGGGAAAACTCCAAATTATAATGTATTATTGTAATATTAATAACACTGACACTGAAAATACTACCCATTACCTTCACACACAGTCTTTTCTTTTCCACTATGATGCTTATTGGACCTGAAGCTCGATCCCTCTTGTCACACCTCTGATGACTAATATGAATTTGCACCTGCCTCTACAGGTTCTCCTGATCTTGTGTGTTTTAAGCTTAGTTTCCACATGATTTCTCTTCACACTCAGCTTTCATGTATTCCCTTCTTCCCCTCTCTCATTTATTTCCATTGGAGAGGATCGATTGGCTCGTTTAAGCTCTTTGGTCCGGACTAATATTTCACTGCATGCAGCCTTGCTGCCCTCGTCCATCCGCCGTGCTTTGCTCCTCTCCCTCCATCATTAGTGTTGCCCTCCCTCTCAAGTACTTGACAGGAGAGATAGCATGGATACAGCTAAATGGGTGGAGATGTGAATGAAAAAAACATCGCTGTTACACAAAGATCATTTGGATGATTTAACTCTCATCATATTAGAACCTGGTCTGTTGTATTTTATGTGTTGGGATTTACAGTTTTACATCCTTTTGTATGACAGGCTGTTTTTCCTGGTGCATCAACAATGAGGTATTATCATACACCACACTGATTAGCTGCCAGTATTGCTGCCATTATCTTTTCCCTGGATGAGAAAACCAATTGCAGCTAAACCGGAGACCGGATCTGACACTGATTCAGAATTAGACACTGAATATCACTATTTGTTCCCAGTGAGAAATCACACCAAGCAACAGCTCAAAATGGCTTGTCTAAATGTTCAGTGTTATTGCACCGCGTTGAAACACTACTGAGACAGTGGAGAGTATCGGTGTTAAACAAGATCATGGTTTTACAGCAAGAAACCCTCTCTGCATCTTTGCTTCATCATATTTGGTATATATATATTTTTTTGTAAATTTCACACTCCCTCTTAATGTCATTCCAACATGTCTCGTGTTATTTAACCATATAATCATGTCTGCATGCACTTTGATGCGTTTTTCCATCAAAGCAAATAATAATAGTTGTGGGAATCACTATTTACTGTATGCAGTGACAATAAAATCAAATAAATGTATGCCATCACAAAGAGAAAGTAGTCTCATGCACCTACACAAGATGAGCAGTTCAAATTTGTGAATGAAATATGTCATGGAACATCTAACTCACAAACTGAACTTAAAAGGGCCAATGACAAAAATAAATGAGAAAAACAGACAATATTTACACTGAAATAAAAGAGTAAAGACTAAACTGTTAAATAAGTCACAGAGACAACTGTTTCAGAAATAAGACAACACTGAATTCTTCATGATTTATTTCTTTTGTTGTTTTAGTACTGTTTCATTTTGATAAAATGTAAGAAATAAAATAATTATTGAATGCAATCTTAGAATATGCAAAATACAACACTGATGCTAACTGACCCTTTGTCAAGGCCCATCTTCCTTGGAAACTGTTTTAGGGATCATAAAGGGGGGCCCTGGACTATTGATTTCTTGCACACACATGAACCTCTGAAAATATCCTGAATTTATCACAAGCTGATGAATTGCATGTGAGAACACAAATAACATCATTTTTCACCCAGACTTTCACCTAAAATGTACTTGCTACTCCTTGAGTATTTCCCCTTCTTCATCCCTTCATTGACTGACATGCAGGCTTTGTCCACATGTAGGCAGGTATTTGGGAAAATGTGAGCACATTAGCAGTTTCCAGAAACATCTTTGTCCACATGTAAATACTTTATTTTTGTGACAATGTTTACTGATGCTGGCAGACAGTTTTAGCAAATATTTATTCATTTGGATTTCAATGCAAAACAAACATTGTGAACTTCATCACATCCTGTTATTAAAAAATGTATGGATCTTCTTCTTGTTTTCAGCTACAGCGACTACAGTCACAGGCAGCCATGGGTCATTAGTCAGCATGATAACCTGAAAAACAATAACACCGGGTCTCGTCCAAAATGCTGGAGTCTATGTATTGTTGGAGTGGTGTTTGAAGCAGAATCATAGTGAAGTAGTCCTGTCAGCAACACTGAAATCAGCAAAATTTCAGGAACGTCAGTTGCAGTAAACCATCTATGCTGCTGTAAACAGTTGACTTTAGATCGTAAAAAAAGAAACAATGTTGCATTGTGTGGCATCAGACTGAGTCAGATTGGCACAGAGTTTGACGTTTTAGATCCAAAATGCTGTTTACCCTATCCACACAGAGACACCCTAAACAAAGTTTCTGATAATCTTCCCCCTAGCAGGAGTTTTCAGCTACCTGAAGTGCTGTTTGCAATGTGGATAGATAACCAAAACACACATAAAATACTTCATTTTAAAAAATACTTGCCTACACGCAGACACAGCCACAAACAGCAGGGAAAATTCCTGCCATAAGCGCCAAGTGTGAACAAGGTCAGGTAATTCTCTGGGTGGGTTACTCTGGCTTTTCTTTAGGAAATAATAGTTGCATGTTTGAAAAGGACGTAATGTAGCTTCACTCACTCCAGTGGCAGCTAAATGTACAGCTGTTACCACAAGCTACTCCGAATTTTTCCCAAATTACATTTGAGATGTACGGTAGAGCCATAAAATTACAACAAGTGACACAACATTATTAATCTCGGATGTAATTGTTGGTGACTTTGTTAATGAGCTGAGTCACCCTGAGGACAAACAAAACAGATGGGAGAAACCAGCAAAGACAGGATTAAAAGAGACCTTTTTGCATAAAGGCAGTGATCTCTAACATCTCCTTTTGAAGCCTTGTCAGAAGAGTTTACTATAGGACAGAAAACAATGAAGATTACAGATCACTGTGTAGACAATTGTATTCATTTAGTGAAGACATCAGTAAGTAACATGTCCCTATTCCTGTCCTCGAGGGGGAGATTAAGACTTATCTGTTGACTGTAATGAGACTTGGTCAAAGCCAGATTGACCCCAGCCATCTGAGTTTCAAAATCTGAGATTCAAAGGGGGCTTTGGGCACTGCCATACTGAAAACATCTTCTCAACTCAACTTCAGATCAACCCAGACAAAAAGAGAGGCTGAGTTTAGGCACAATTAATGACCATCTGACCAACAGCAACACCATGCTGGATTTTAGCCACGTCATGATCCTAACTGTGCATAACCAAAAGTCCTCAGTAAAGAAATTCCTCTTTAAAATGAAAGAGAAGGGGGCAGTAATGTAATGATTGAAAAATCAAGTTCGGTGCCGGTGTCTGAAATGAAAATTTAGCTGATTTCGCTGAATTAGCAGTTAGCTGTGCTTGATGCCAACTTTAAATTGATATGAGACAACAAAAAAGCCATCTGAAACATGTCTGCTCATCCAACATTCATTCAGTGAGTCTGAAGATTGTAAAAAGAGGCATTACCAATGTGAAAGTAATGCAGCCCTGGTGCCCTGGTGCAGTCCTGGAAGGTTATGATGTGGTAAGGGGGTTATAAATTTGGGAGAAAATTTGATTTTAATCTCTATGTGCAGAAAAAATGTTGTAGTTTTAGTTTGTGAGTTGAAGCAATGGTAGAGATGCTTCAAGGAGCTAAAGCAATCTAAAAGGAGATATAAAAAATGGTTTCACAAAGTACAGAAACGAAAATGTTTAACAACAAGACAATGTTTTGCATTTACTTATCAATTTGTGCAATTTATTTATTTCTCATGGACCTATTTATTTTAATCCTTGTGGTTAAACTTAAGGGACTTATTCTTTGGTATGTGCATGTAAATGCTTGAAGTTCTATGAGAATGTAAATAAATAATTGTACAATTGATTTATAATTTGGTATTAGACATAATCTGTCTGTAATTTGGGACGGCACACAAGTATTGTGCCTGCCCCACAGCATGAAGGTCGCTGGTTGCTAGCCAGTGTCGGTCAGAGCCATTCTTTTGGGAGTTTGCATTTTCTCCCCATGCATACTTTGGTTCTCTTTGGGTACTCTAGCCTCCTCCCACAGACCAAAAACAATAGATATGTTCCTTAGTTTAATTGGTGACTTTAAATTGCCCTTGGGTGAGGGTGTGAATATTTGTCTGTCTCTCTCTCTCTGGCCCTGTGATTGGCTGGCAACAGGTCCAGGATGTACCCTGCCTCTCGCTCAATGTCAGCTAGGATAGGCTCCAGCTCCTACGAACCCAAAAGGAATTAGTGGTATAGATGATGAATGGATGTCTGTAATTTGTTTAGCATCTTGCAGCATGTTTAATAGAATTACTTTTGTGTTAGTCCATATCAATGAGCATGCTGACAAAATATTTTATCTTATTGAATTTATATTATTGAGACAGTATGTTGTCAAAAACTTTGCACTACTGCCTAATCCTTTTTGTTACTTAAATCATGAAGTGCTCTGCATTTTTCAATGCTTTTCTTTTTAATATATATAGTTGCCGTCGGGCACAAACTTCATATCTCTAAAACTGCAACATTTCAGGAAGGGAAAAATCACTCTTCCACTGAATAAATCAATTTTCTTTGTTGCTCATTGGAAATTCTTCCTTTTTGTACTCATAATTGGTTTAACATTAAAAAAAAAAACATTCACCAACATAGAAGGTGGCCAATGTCACTGCTTTATAAAAACAAAACAAAAAAAAGAAAATTGTAAAAGATGAGATACAAGGTTTTTGCCCAACAGCAACAATACGTATAAAAATCTGTTTGTACTTGAACTACTTTCCTTTTTCTGTTTTTCACGTTCTCAGACAGAAAAAGTCCCCCCCACACAGTAAGAGGTCTAAAATACATTACATTGTATGCATTGTATGCATGAGTTTATTCTTTTTTTTACTTGGTCACAGTTTGAGTATAAATTAAAGAAACAGAGGGGCGTTTAGGATGACAGGGAATCTCTAAAAACTTGTTAAATTTATTTGAAATATGACTGACGTCTGGTGGAATTACATTACTTACAAAGTCAAAAAATCCCCATCAGATGCAGTGATTGTTGTCTTATGTCTAACAGCGATCCCATCATAATGACATTTGCATGATTTATGTATGCATATATGTCTTTCTGCTTTCTTTATAGCCTGTGTGAATCTCTGCTGTAAACAATGTTGACCCTCAGGCACAGTAAAGTGTTTCAGATCCAACCCAAGCAGATCATAAAGGGGCATAGTTAATGTGAGCGCTGCAAACACTGATTGTGATCGGCTGCTGATGTCATGAAGGCTCTCTCCAAACTCACATTCACGCAGCCTAAAAGCAAGAGCATGTTTCCATCTGCTGATCCTTTGGAGCACTGCAATCCATGTGCAGGTAAAAAAAAAAAACAGCTCACACAGAGAGAAGCAGCCCCTGCTTAAAATTAAGAGGACACCATAGCTCACTCTAACTACCTGCCTCAGGAGAGTGATCCACAAGTGCAGCAAGGCTTTGTAGTTCACAAAGGTTTAAGGCAAGTGTTTAAAAACGCTGTTAAGTAAGAATGCGTCCACAAGACGATGTGCTGATAGTTCATTTATATCATTTACAAGTGTGAGGTTAATGAACAGAAGAAAAATCAAATCAGTACTTGGTGGGACCACCCTTCGCCATGACAACAGCATCAATTCTTTGAGGTATTCCTGGTTTGGTCAACACTGTCAGAAAAAGCCTATTAGAGCAGATGCTGCACATCTAGACCAATCACATTGGTTGAAAGACTTCCACTTCATCCTAGCCATCCAGCAGATTTAAAGAATTGGAAGATTTTTCTTCATGGTGGAGGGACTTCTGAGTCTGGACATTTTAAGGCAGTAGCTGAGTGTAGCTGAGTCCGCTGGTATTTGCCAGTACTGGGGTGTTGGCAAATCTTTGATTTGAAAGACAAGTAAGAATGAGCTGCACTAAGTTTCCTTGGCTGACTACTGCATCTACAGTCCTCAGTGTAGCCTGTTTCTTTATGCCTCTTCAACATCTTGAGGCTCTGGTCCTCCTTGAAATCTTTGCCACAGAGAGACTTTGCTGATGTAATATAACTACCTTGTGTTTTGTGGCTGTGCTCAGTTATAATGTAAGACCTGTGATATGAAAATGTCTCCCACAATCTCACCTTGGTTGCAGAGTTTGGTGGTTCCTCAAACAGTTTTGTCCTCTCACAGCTGTTCCATTTCCCCAAAATAACTAATTAAAGCTACGTGTGAAAATAATGGTGATCAGCACTTTTGGTATAATTGATTTATCATACACCATAATCCTACAAAATCCATGACTTTTTGCAAGTCTACCTAAAAGACTTGACGCTGGTTTGAAAGTAGAGTAGTCACACCAAATACTATTTGATTTTTCTTTTGCTTGCTCACTTTGCATTTTGTAAATTTACAAACAATTAAAATGTGTTCTAAAAATGTTCTTGCTTTACAGCACTTTTTACATCTGCCTTAAGCTTTTGCTGAATACTGTGCTCCCAAACCTTGGCTGGCCCTATTAAATGTCTGAATTTAATTGTGAAGACAGCTATATTAAACAGTGATTAATAAATAATACTGACACACAAAGCTCTACTTCAACATTGCTACTGATTTTATTGTTTTTTGCTCCAAACTCCATTTGTAAAAAAACAGCATATTCATTACAGTTGGATTAAAACAATGTTAGAAAAAGCAATTCCGATGATTTATAAAATATATACATTAAACCTACACATATACATACACACACAGACATTTATACAACAGTACACGTAAGCAACTTTTTCTGCATTGAGTGGGGTCCAAAAGTCTGAGTCCATAAGCAAGAGCTGTGCTGTATTGATTATAACAAACCCAACTCGAAAAAAGCTGGGACATGGTGTGAAATATGAAGAAAAACGGGATATAGTGATTTGCAAATCGTTCTTAATCTGTATTCAATTTAATACAGCAGACAGCATTTATATATTCAAAAAAATAATTAGTTTCAACCCTTAATGTCGTGTGTTTGTGCTGTGTAATCCAATGCATCTGAAAGACTTGCAAATCACTCTTATCATTGTTTTTTTTTTAAATTATCAACATTTTACGTAAAGCCCTCCTCTTTTGGAAAAGGACTTTGTCCTCATAAAGCTCATCATACATAACGATTTAAATGTTCCTTTTCAAAGTCCAATATCATCTTTAGATAACACAACTAACACTAAAAACATCTGTCTTTTGGTGTATTTGCTTATGCTTTTATGATGACATGAACTTCAGAACAAACTTTTGAGCAATCATGAAAATTATCAAAAGTCATGAAAAGCTCAAATGTGCAAACATTTATGTCAACTCAAACTAAAATTTAAATAACTCTCAACTTGAAAATGAAAACTGAAACTGCTGCAGATCAGAAAATGAACTACATTAAAATAAAATCAATGTAAAATGTTCTCGTTTGTCTGATACACCTTGCTGACTGACACCTGCATTATTTTTAACAGGCACTTTAGTTTTGGATGAGTTTCCTCACTGCAGAACCTTATCTTTGCTAAACATTTGAAGTTATTTTGTTGGAGAAAATTTTAAATAAAACAGACACCAAAACCACTGAAAACTAAGCTATCAAACCCAGCATATAAACAAATCAAAAATAAACTAAAAATACAACTTTAAATCAAAATAAAAACACAATCTCATTAAAAAAAAATATGAAAATCATAATAAACCTTTATACTTATGGAGTGCTGGATTATTGCGTCCCTCTGTAGGTTCAGACCTCAAACAGAGTAAAAACCTGAGGGCAATCTGTGACACATAGGTGTAAATCTGTTACATGCAAAGTAGCAAGGAAAAAAAAGACGTCTACCCTCAAAACATTACATAATGCGGAAACTAACAATGACATTAAACATGAGAAACTTAACATATTGAGGCATTTGTCTCTTTTCTCTGTGCATCATTTAAATTAAAAAAAAAAAGTCACTATTTTTCAGAGAGGTTTTAGAGTTCCCTTGTAAGTGAGTTCCTTAACCAGGACTCAGGCTTTTGGACCCCACCCTGCACCCGTGTGTCCATGTACATGTATAAACCTGATGTATATACTGCATCATCCATCTTACTGTAATCGAACTAAAACAGCTCACGTTCTCGCCTACATTATCTTTACTAGTGCATCCAAAAGTATGAATACAGCCAAAACAAAATTGAGTATTTTATTGGTTATTTGAAAAAGTTGAAATATCAATTGGACTTTTTCTAGGCTCATGACACAAACCAAAACCATACAAGCATTTCCCCACTAAATTTGAACTCTAATTATGACAAATATTGAATTTTTTCACAATATTCTTGATTTTTGAGATGCACTAGTATATTCCTCAGGAGCTGGCCGTACAGGAGAGCCTTAAAAGCCTTTTTTCTGATCCAGATGTAAAAAACAGGTTGCAGTCAGGCTGCAGGCAGCAGAGTTAAGACTTCCCAGGACTCTCTTTCATAACCAGCTGATGATGAACTTACCCACACCCGAGAAAAACAAGAAGATATTCAAAAACACACAAGGAGGAAACATAAAGTAAACTGTTTTTACTGGAGGCCATGACATCAGAAAATGTATATAAAAGCACAAAGCACAGAGTTAAAGGACCGATCAAAGGGGCCGTTGAACTACGCTATGCTAATGGTAACCATGGCAACAACACTTGGATGGAGGGACTGCTGAGGGTGTACAGGACATCTGACTTGTACACAGAGAGGGGTCTGTATGAAGGTGTCAGTGTGTGTACAGGCTGCCGAGCCAAAGAATGAATGTTTGGTTAGTCACTGATCAGTCCAAAAGTCTTATGCTGAGGTCAGGCCACATTTTTAACCTCATCAGAGTCATAGGGTCTCAGGATTCGAGTATCATAAACAACAATCATGGTAGTCAAGATTTTTTTTTTCTGCTGGTCTTCACGTTAGTGGCATTAACCAACAGAGGGTGGACACTGACGTCACTTTAAGTGTATGAAACCAGCAGTTCAGGCCACTGAATGGCAGAAAGCAAAGACTGTTGACATTAAACAGAGAGAAGAGAGCAGGGAAATGCTTAAAATCAGCCGAAAGTTGCTGAATTTTCAGTTATTATTTCTTGATGATGTTCACCAATGGCACAATATATAATCAGGCAATGTATGTTCATGAAGTGTTTAGTTGCGTTGATAAAGCTACAAAATGGAGCTGTGTATAACAGTAGCACAAACTGAATGCATCTAGGATATGTGATTTAGCATGTATTCAAAATCAGATCAACTTCGGGCTACCTCAAGCTTGCTCAGAGCACTGGCTAACTCCATTTTGACACCTGTTGTTGCTGCCTGTTTATTTCTTATCTGACAACACAAGGAAGCTGCTATTAAGTAGGAGACTTTTTCAGTCATGACAGTATTTAGCCAAATAGAGGTCATGTAAGTTCACTGAGCTGATGTAATCTGTAGCCCAATTCATACTGCCAGTTCAAGAACCTTGTTGCAGTGCTTTGCATAAAAGTCCAGTAAACTGGGCTTGTGATAAATATGTTTGGACAGAACTACTTTATTTATCATTTGCCATAAAAGTTGCAATGTAAATGAAGTTGTGAGTGAAGGGCTGCAGGTTCAACCATAAAGACAAAAGCTGTTGTTTTTAGAAGTATTGCCATCAAAGATATTTTTAGTTTAATTTATGGTTGAGTTGTTAAAGTTTAAGTTTACATTTCTATTAAGGAAAATGTAAGACAGCATGGGGTGAAGTGGGATTCAGATTAAAGTCATCATTAATGGTGCGGTCCATATACATCGCAACTGGGAAGAAGGGAGTGGGATTTAAATCATATCCCAGGCAGACACGTCCCAGCTAAAAGCTGGTGAAGTCAGGGTAGCTGAAAGACGTCTCACTTTGAAGTGGGGTATTCCAACCTACAGGGACGTTCCCAGTGAAGTTATCTAATTAGCAACTTGTACTATCCCAAATCTGAGATCACCTTGAACACATAATTGGACTGCATGTAGACTTTAAGATATGATACATAAAGTCTGTGCAGCTGTAATCATGGCTCCCTCTTGTGGCTTAATCACTAACATACTGCATCCTCAAATTTTTTCCACACAATAACATCTATGAAACAAGAAATATTACAAAATTGGTGCTTTTACAGCTCATTTCATACTGATTCCTGTCACTAGTCCAAGCTTTCTGCCGCTCAGCAGCTGGAACTCCATTCACTCATGCCTGCTGTGATATGGTATGCACACTGTCTATCAGAGCACAGAGTGAAAAATTGGAAAACAGCAGAGGAATGAAGGAGTTGGTGCTGCAGAATGGAGTTTTTTGAGCTCTTGCAACATCATCCTTGCCTTTATGTGTCACAGAAGTACTGTCAAGAGAGGCTGATAAATGAAAAACTTGGGAGAGAAACACAACCAGACTGAGTGACTGCTGTTAACATCATTCATCATTATGTTTGGATAGACTGACACATTCAGTGTGTTTGACGCAGTATGTTTACTGTCTTCTATGAGATGTCATGTAGCCTTTACTTCAAAAGGTACTGTCTATCATATCTGTTGGTTAAGCCAGTGTATTGATGGCTCTATGATTATTGACTCTGACACAGTGACCACCAAAACTGTGGTCTGACCTTGGCATCATGTATTCTCTCAGTGCCTCCTGTGTGTGATGTTATCTGGAGCTGTGCTGCAGAAGGACTTGTTTCCACGTTTCCCATTATCTATAAAGAAACAGAACAATTTTAGAAGTCTTGCTCGGACTGTCCCTGCAGCTGCTTGTTTTTCCATGCATTACAACACAGAGCAGAAAATGTAAAAGTATTTGATGGCAGAGGACTTGAACTCTAAATTAACCTAAAACAAAAACAAACACTTCCACAGGGATGGGCCATACGAGGTTGAAAGCAAATTAGCAGCACTTGCCAACTACTTAAGCTTTCGTAGCCAAATGAGAGAGCAAACAGCGGCCTGAAGAGGCCAAATCAAACCGGTCCAAAAATGAGTTCACACATCAAGTGGAAAAACATGGCAGCCCTGCCAAACAATGCAACAAATCATGTTATGAAACCGGCACAGACTTATAAACAGTATGACGAAAGCTGACAGTTTTGCAGAGATGTTTGCCTTCTTGATTTACTCAGTTCAAACTATTTCTTTTTTTTCATATAGCATTTATGTTATTCTGTACACCCAGATGATCTCTCCCTAAAACTCTGTGACCAAGTCCTCACCATCTTCCTCTCATTTGTTACGTCCTCTTCTTCTTCTGCAGCTGTGAACCACACCCCATTTGAAAGTGCAATTCTGGTCACCAACAACACTTTGATTGTCCTTTTTACATCAATTCCATGTTTAATCTGTCTCTGCTTGTGCTTCCCCCCTTCATTTGACAGTAAAACTCATTCACACCGTTTATGCCTCCTCTTGCCTGATCTCCAATGCTGCTCCATTTCTACTACTGCTGTATCCCCCTAGTACTCCTGCTCCATTGTTCCGGTTTCCCTCCCCTGACTCAAAGCTCTTCTCTTCAAGAGGTTTGCTGATCCAGGCACCGTAACCGTGGAGGCTGAGAGCTCGGAAGAACTGCTGTTTGGCCTGCTGGAAGAACAAGGCGGACATTTTGGCCTGGGAGTAGGAGGGCAGGGTGAGGAGGTCGGTGCGGCCACACCGCTGGCATAGAGAGCGGAAGAGGCAGAACAGGTTGGACTTGGACACTCTGGACATGCTCAGTTTGTTCCTGGAGAAAAGACAGTTATGGAATATTTAATCACAGATATTCACAGAGGCATAATGGTCAATAATTTAATTAAGGAGGTTGTATTTTTGTCATGTTTGTATGTGGGCAAGATAAGTCATAAAGCTCTCAAATGATTTTGATGAAATTTTCAGGAAATGTTGGTCTTGGCACAAGAGAGAAGTGACTCAATTTTGGTGCTGATCCAGATGTAGGATTTTTTTAAGGATTCATTAAAATTGTGATATAGGGCAGTTTTTTACATTTTTGCTATTAACTCAATGAGCTCTCAATGGATTTTGAGGAAAGTTTTTTACAGCTTCAACTTTGTTAAAATTCTGATACCCAAAACATTTCCTAATTAAGAAAATCTGAAAACAGAGAAAGCTGAATTCCTGAATAAATTCTTCTGATTATTAATGACGATTAATAAATCCTGCCTGGTGTTCAGATTGAAAATCAAAAGCAACTAAATAATCAGGAGGATATTTTTTGTTTGCGTGACACTGAAACATTTTTTATACTAGTACTGAAAGATAAATTCCAATATTGTTGTAAGGGCTGCAAAATTCTGGTAACTTTTTAAGTTGGAGAAATTCCATGGCAACTAACAGAAATTATGGGAATAAATGTGAATAAACCTGGAATTTACAGAACTTAAGGTTGGCCCTTAACAGAGTTGTTAAATAAAGTTGGGGAAAACACACTTTAGCAGAATCTTGACCAAAACAGCTGAGTTTCATGCAAGTGTACTTGAGAATATCTCTGCTATTCCTCAATCCCATGCACACAGCACACTGCTGACTGCAGGGGCATTGAGTCCCTACATGCACAGATGATTCTAGAACCACGGACTATTCAGACCACGCATTTGATCTTGTGGACGTCATTAGGTGAGGTTGAACTTGGTTGCTCAATAAAAAAAAAATTAAAACTTAATGAAGTTCTAGTTACAAATAAACCTGTTGCAATGAAATGTTTTTTGATTGTATTATTATGTATGGATGTCAACCTATGACAAACAAAGAGTTTATATTTATGTTTGGATATGATACAGTTAATTTAGATAACCCCCAACATACTGTTAACTCCCATAAATTCCCATGAAAAGTTAACAATTTGTAATATTTCCAAAATTCCCCAGCTTAGCTTCCAATGGAAAGCTTCTGGAAAGTTTCCTGGAATTTACTGGAAATTTTCTGCCCCTTTGCAACCCTAATTGTGAACACTGAGCTAATATATCTATATTTAAAAAAAAAGTCAGACTTGACTCTCTTTAAATTCACATATTACCTCACAGAATGTTTACATAGACAAGCAGACATTTTTGCTGTATTGTTGCTGTTCAGAATCTCCAATAAATCTCCTTTACTTAACATTTTTATGTAAGGGTGTGTTGAGACCAGTGTTAGGTCCCAGCATAATTATATCTAATAGTGTAGTGAAATGGGAACTGATGTTAAGGACATTCAGCTATATGTCCAAGGACCAAACAGTTAGCCTTCAAAAGGATCATATCTGATTGACGTCATCTAAAACACAAAACCACATTTTTGGGAGAGCTTTTAATGTAAGCTGTGCTTCTGTGTAAATAGAATCAAGTCTTTGCTTGAGTAGATGATTAATCTGAGTCTGTGAATTGTTTCTACAAAGGAAATTTTAACCTTTAGAAAGAGAAAAACTCTGGTCAGCATCAATCCTTTCCTTTTGAAAAAAAAGGTAAATTTGCAGTAACAGATGCTTATGATTCAGGAGCAAGGGGTCTTTGGTTTTAGTCACATACCCATCCAGTTTGCCTTTGGTCCCATCCAGTACCTCCACACTGTGCTGATCAGGGAAGCTCCAGTTCACACTGGACTCCTTGGTCTTGCCAATGTGACGGGTGGAGTCGTACACGCTCACTCTGCCCACCTGTGGTCCAACCAGGTGGTGTGGAGGAGAGAAAGGAAAGAGAGGGAGAATATTTGGTTAAATTAAGCTTATTTAGCCCCTCAGTGCGAGTCAGCATTTCTCAACAGGGTGTGTATAATGACTTCTGTAAAGCAGTGTTAGTGTGATGATACACTAAGTTGTCAGTATGATGTGTACAATCCAGTCTATGACAGAGTAAATGAGGACCAAGGAAGGGTTTAAAAAAGGTAAAAGAACAAGCTGAATGTTGCACGACTGCCAGCTTCTGTTTTTCTCTGTGACTTCAGCGGCGGTGTGACAGTGACCTTACCTGCTTTTTGTTCATTGATGGATGAGCCAAATTTAAGACAGACGAGCGGAGTAGAAACAGTTGTTGAAGCACAAACAAGAGTGCTGGCAGCATAATTTATTAAAATTAGCTAAATGACCTCAATACCCCTGATTAATGTCTGTGTGCTACATTGCCAAAATGAGCGAATTTACCTCAGGGTGGTTCAGCATGAAGGGTGGAGGGAGACTTTGGGCGAATGTGTTACCATCTCTGGCCAGTCGACAGCAGACGGCACGTGTCAGGTGCCCGTGGCTGTACAGGTAGCCTAAAACAGCACACACGGGTTGTGGAAAAAAGACAAATATGAGCCATGAGTAAAGATTAGGGATGCAAAATGTTGGATCTAGGCCAGCATTAACAAGCCATAATTTTTCAATTTATTTTGGTCACTACTAATAAATACACATTTGGTGTTTTGTAAGGATTACCAAGACACTCTTGCACAAGACATGACCAGTTAATCTGATGGTAGTTTCATACTAGAGTCCTGCACAAGATCCCAGCACACTTTAAATAGAAGTTCAGTTCATTTTGTAAGTGTGAACACAAGCGTACTGTGCTAGGAAGGTATGTGGGAATGAATGCAATCATGCTCAAGTACCGAGATCTCATCACTGAGTAGAGACAAAGGAACTCTAAACATCAGTCTTTTCACATACCCTCATATCTACACAGAAACTGCTCATTTCCTACCCTTTGTTTCATGTTAGATCTGAAAGTAGGGCCAAATTTATGTTCACCAGACAAAATAGGGCTTCATGTTCATTTTAACCTTCTTCTGATATGTATGATCTGTACCATTGGTACAAATTATGCCTGCACAACAGGAGAAAACCATGCAATGTGCAATGACACCGTTCAATATTGTGATGATGATACGGAAGATATAGAGTGCACATTAGCTATAGTTCAGTGTCCTAACCTGTGCTATTCTCCTTATTTTAAACAACTATTACAAACAACACTTGCTGCAGAAACAAATTTCTGAATCCAAGGACGTTCCCTCCACAAACATAAAAGGTAGTTTATAGTCAGCTGTAGCCTCATCTGACTGCATCAAAAGGTGTGTAAACAGGCCACTATACAATCAAACTTTACTTGAACATATTAAAGGGGACATATTATGCAAAAAATGCTTTTTTAAGACTTTTGAACACATTTTTGGGTATTTGGCCTTTCTCCCAGCCCACAAAATGTGATAGTAGACAACAAAATCTGTATTTAGCAGGCTGCTTAACCGTTAACATATGGTATTTGGCGAGCTATTGAGTCTGTGGATAAACTGTTAACAGTATATTTTTGATTTGCATACCTAACCTGATTGGTCTACCCGAGTATCCCCATAGCAGAAGGTAGGCTAGGTTAGCATGTTGTGCACTAGCTTGTGATGTTCGGGTGAATCAGCTTGCTGTTATCTGGCAACTGGCATGTATTAAGGGCTCATGTGTGTTCATGAAGAGAAGTTTAACAGTTGGCCGAATATAATCAGTCCTTTACCCACCCAATTACCCCTCCGTTTCTGCTAACGTTAGCTCGGAAGGTAGGCTAGGTTAGCATGTTGAGCATTAGCCTGTGATGTTTGGGGGAATCAGCTTGCTGTTATCTGATAACCGGCATGAATTAAGGGTTCATGTGTGTTCATGAAGAGAAGTTTAACAGTTGGCTGAATATATTGTCCTTTACCCACCCAATTACGGCTCAGTTTGTGCTACCGTTAGCCCAGATGGTAGGCTAATTTGCAGCTGTCCTACTGCGGTTAGCATGTTGTGCGTTAGCCTGTGATGTTAGCGGGGACCAGCTGTGCTGTTGTAACCGTGTGTGTGGTAACCGGCATAAATTAATGGTTCGTATGTGTTTAGGACCGTAAGCGGCGCGTGGCTGGAGCGCCCGCTTCACTCAAGTTATGCAGCAGGTCTGTCGTGAATTGCCGTATGTACGCTGCTCTGCTCTGGCTCATTAGCATATGAAGGCGATCACCCTCAAAAGCAGCTGTTCTGAACAGTGGGGTCATGTGAGCATGGAAAGAATGCAGCTGTGCTTTATTTATAGGCTTTTTGGGCCATAGCATGTTACTAACGTTTCATCAAGACATCAAGGATCCATGTTAAACTTCAGAAGAGGAGCAAAATATGGGACCTTTAAAAAAGTTTTCTTTAATTTATTGCATTAAATTCAGACTGTCGTGATGTGTGCATGGCAAAGGTTCATATTACAGTAACAATAAAATCAAGATTAACTGAGCATCCCTTGTACAAATCATTAACTCTTAAAGTACAATCTGCTGATACCATTGTTATGTCAATAATCTGGCGTCGCATGGCACATCGTCTTCTTTGAGGCAAGCTTAGATGGGCATCGAGAATTTGTACAACTGTATAAGTTACTATTATAAGCAAGTTTTCAATTCACAACATCTTAGGGTACATTATATCCATGTACAGCCAAACTCATAAAACCTCTTTGGGGCTGCTGCATTTTATAGTCAACAGAATAAAGTAGAATGGGGGCATTACTGCTTTTTGGGTCTCTCATTTGTTCGTAAACTTCAATTCAAAATTGTGACCTGTGAAGTTCACATTCTTGTGCTAAAATTTAAGAGATTTAACAACATTTGTAACTAACTCTAGCATTTTGTAAACAAACACATTCAGAGTGAAACATTTTTTTGTAAAATGCTTTCAGACAGAAGAAGAAACAAACAAATACAGACTAAAAAGATAGGTTGAAAATATGTTGTCTTGCATGGATATAAATACAATGTCTTTAAGATTTTAGATTAATTTTAGGTGTGCCGTGTCAAAATTGTTTGAAAACCACTGATCTAGTTAGACCCTCAGTGTGTCGTCTTCACTCATCAGTGAATCAAATTTGTCACAGAGTCATTTCTAAAATATGAAAGAATTGAGCTTTACCCAGTGTGATGGACTTCAGATAGATGGGATTTAAGAAATGGGTGAGCAGCGCCCCCTGCAGACCCAACACATTCCACCGCAGGATTTTGTCACTGCAGCTCATGGTTCGTAGCCTCTCTCCATGCTGGATGCCGTCCCAGGTGGGCACTATGTCACTGGACTCTACTGGAATGGTTCCTTCACCTGGGACAAGCAACAAGAGAGCTCAAAAATCTTTCTCACTGCCAGAGATGATGCTGAATCAAAATATGACATTTATAAGGATGTGGGTGCCATGCTGTCATACCGTTCTCCACTTTGGTGCGGAGTTTGCCTTGCTTGTTATTCTCAAACAGAGGCTGGTGACCCTCTATGTCATCCCCTGCCTCGCTACACGACTTATCAAACAGAGCGCCGTCCCCACAAGGTGCCGTGCTATCAATAAAAGAGAAAGAGGAGACAGAAGTTATTGGTATGACACACAGCAGAATGATCTGCAGTTTAGAGGAGAAAGGGTCGTATTGATCCAAACATGAAACATTGATGTATCTGAGTAAAGGGTGGGACAGGAGTGTCGGAAAAGAACGTGAGGAGGAAGTGAGAGAGGAGAAAATAAATCTTCTGACACTCTCACCTGATGTAGAGATGAAAGGTTATGTCAGATTTGATACGCAGTTTGTTTTTCTCCGCTGGCTCAAAGATGGTGTCATCTGCACCGTCGTAGTGTTTGAGCAGTTCACTGTATAGAAACCTGAACAGAGAAATGAAATCATGACTTAGACCTCTGCATCAAGTTCAGAAGACCAAAGACAGAGTATTTCAGAAAGGGTTAATGTACATATGTGCAAGACTTATTTATACCGAATGAATCCCCTTCTGGAGATGATCTCAGCATGACAATCGTTAACAGTCTCCCCCTTAAGGCTCAGTTCTTCCCCTTTAACACAGCGATTTCCTTCAAAGAGAAAGGATGAACACAGTCAATGTCAAAAACACAACAGTACAGCATGTCCCGTCATGTCCTCAGTCCTGCAGTGACCTAGTTCTGTTTGTCACATCACAGGAAAATGCAGCAACAGATTTTTAAATGCAGCACCACGCACTCTGATTCTCCCCTGTTACCATCAGCTTTAACTTCAGAGGTTAAGTGCTTTAAGAGTTAAATTTACCAGTTCCCAGGCTGACAACCGTCCCCAGGCCCTCTCCTCTCCTCATGACAATGGTGGCCAGAATCTTACGTCCAAGCAAGCTGTGCTGGATGCGCGTGGTCAGGGCGTTGAAACGCTGGTGGCTCAACATTGCTATCTGGTCGTGCAGAGTGCTGCCACTCACTGGAAGCTACATAGAGGGATGGAAAAGACAAGGTCATGAAGACAAATTATTGAAAAGTTTTTGTTGTTTTCTGGATCATCTGTAAGGTTTGGCGTAATTTTGAAATGATAAGCCTCTATTGAATAGTTGAACCTAAAATGGTAAAAAAGGGGTTAAGATAAGAAGTTCTATTATTCTTTGACACCGATGTGGCATACATGGATCATTCCTTATATAACTTTTAGGAGTTTAATATATAAAAATTTATTTTACATAAGAGGTTTCTTGAGATTTTAGCTGATTTTTTATTTGAAAAAAACATTTCTGAAATTAAAAAAAAATCATAACTATTGTGTAGATCAAGATTAAATCTCTGATAGTAGATGATTATAAATAGAAAAACTTGTATAATTTTTTTATACAATTTACTTAGTGAAAATCATGACCCACACTGGTAGTTTTTGGTTTCCACATATTGTAAAGAATAAAAGTAAAAACACATTCATTATTCACAAAGAGGAAATGATGTAATTTATCAGTTATGCAGAGAACCATCCTTAGAAGAGACCCAACCCTCAGTTTAACTTTTTAAAGAAGTCTTGTGCAATTAATTTTTATGTCAAACTCTTCAAGTTTTACTCAGTCAGGCCCCAGAAGAAACTATTTTTTATCACATGTTCAATTTATGTTACAGCTGTTGTTTATTTGTGTAAAGCTAGCTAACACGACTGTTGACATACACAGTAGTGACAAACTTTGTTAAAAAAAATCCTCTGCAGGAAAAGGCAATGTAATCATCATTCAGATGCTTATGCCCTTTCAGCTCAAGTTTTTCTTTCCTTTTTATAAGTAAACATACCATCTAAACAATTCAGTTTTAAAAACCTGAAAATGCAATAATTTTTCACTAAGGTTAGGGCACTGAAGATTAACCACTAGCCTGGGATGACAGTGATTAGCTGCTCTCAGCTTATTAGTTGTGAGAAAAACATTAAATGACATAAAATGAAAAAGCATTTTCTTATTTTAAGCAGGAGTTGGTTTTACAGTAAAGTGGCAGGAATCAGAGATTTTGATTTGTCATACGGGGTTATTTTATGAACATGCTATGGCTGTGACTGGCAGTGGGCTGGCTGCATTATGGTTTGTGCTCCGGCTTTAACCGTACTGACACTTGCTGCTCCTGCATGTGACGTCAGAGCATACACCTATAGGCTGCCTGCTAACTGCAAGACTTTAACGTTGTCTGCTTTGCCTCTCTTTTTTAAGTTCTACTCAAATCAAGGCCATAAATTAAACTGTTTTTAACAAATATTGGCTTTATAAATATCTAACTAACTAAACCAAAATAAGACAAAGATGTGTGAATACCCTTAAAGTAAATAAAATTTAAAACAATAAATTTGAAGTGGTAATGAAACAAACGCTTCGTCTGCCTTTATATCTTAAAATGCCTTTTTAATGTCCAAAATAAATTCATATACTAGATGGAGATGTGCTGATTACTCTTCATGAAATGTTTTTCAGTTCATACAGAGGGAGAGATTTAACTACTTTTAG
This sequence comes from Cetoscarus ocellatus, assembly GCA_037902135.1. Lineage (NCBI taxonomy): Eukaryota > Metazoa > Chordata > Actinopteri > Labriformes > Labridae > Cetoscarus > Cetoscarus ocellatus. Next base: position 602,581 of record JBAMNC010000663.1, on the reverse strand, counting down.
CTGTTAGTATCTATTTATGTTTCAAAATGCACACAAGTTCAAAAAATGCTCATTAAGTACTCAGACTGAAGGAACCTGATTTTTTATTCAACTTTTCTCCTAAGAAATATTTTACCAAGTTAAAAGGGAGCAATGGGCATTTTCTTCTTTAAACTGCTCTTCATTTAATAGTGGGTGACTAACCTATCAGTTTGTGTTAACACATGCTGCTAACCCTAAAATTTTCAGGAAGATCTGTGCAAGTGTCAAAGTACTTTGAGTTTTTGACTCTGAAATTACATTTCCTGTGTGATTTAGTTAATCACAGACAATTGACTGTATAAATAATCACGTCTCTTTGCAAAATAAAACCTGTGTTTTCTGCCAGTCACTGTGGACCACATATGCAGGGCCTAAAGCCTGGCTCACACTACAGGATTTTAAAAATCTTCTAAGATTCTGAAATCGGGTTGTATCACACACATAAAGAGAATCTTGACAGATTATCTTCTCTTAAATCTTAAGCACACACACACTATAAGATTTGAAAATCGTGACCAGCACACACTACAGGATTTCATCAAGATTATCGGACCAGAGAGACGCTCAACGTGATCCTACGTCATCTCACCAAGGAGATGACGTAGGATCACGTTGAGAAAAAATATGGAGACTAGTGCGGCAGTTAAACAAACAAATCATTATTCCTTCTCGCTTATTACTGTTAACTAGTAAAATGCGCTTGTATAACTGATGTATACAAGCAATATCACATGAGAGCGAGAGCTGTTGTCCTGGATATCAGCGCTGGGGTGATTACCTGCGGCACTCTGCCACATTATTATCTCACCTGAAATATTTAATGCGGATTCTCTCCAACGCTTGTCCTTTTCACATCGGTTGTGATAATCTCTGCATGAAACGTTGTACAAACATTTGTGGTCTTGCCACAGGTCGACAAGACTGTCCTCCATCTCCGCTGTCCATCTCACGCTCTTTGTGCTTGCCATTCTTGCCTCTGATAACTCCTGTCTCGCGGTCATTTCCGGTCATCGTAGGCAGCTCTCTCTGATTGGCTACTGTCATCCTCAGCGAATACGAGTTGCGTAATCATCCAGATAAATATCAAACATGTTTGAAAATTATTGGGGCGGCTCCGACAAGTCTGTGAGACGATCGTGGGGCTTAAGATTGATCTGTCACCCGCTCACACTAGAAGATAATCTTGGTCGAACGTCGGGGCCGATTTTGGTCCCCGACCAGATTTCTTCCCCGATTGTCGGGAGGGCTGAATCTGGGTTAAATCGGGCCGAGAATCCTGTAGTGTGAGCCAGGCTTAACACTATCCAAATTTTAAATGTCTTATCTGCCCTTTTAATTTATGTCATCTTCTGAGAGAGTATGACATCTAGGTCTTTTTTTGAATTCAGAGAAATACAAGTGTGGTGCTGTGAGTTGATGAGCCTATGATAGAGGTGAGCTGAATAGTTTTACCTCATGTTGACAAAAATTAGAGGACAGAGGACTTCAAAAACAATATGGATATTCTAGAAACACTGCTATCTTCTCTTTGGAAAACAAGCCAACAAGTGAGTGAGAAGAAAAATTCAGAGAAGAGCCAGGTGAAACATCAGTCAACTGGAGCTACAGAAAGCAAAATCTAAAATGAGCAAACACATATCATTCCAAGTTTTTGGGACAATAAAACAAAAATAAAGCCAATTTTATTGAGGACTTTTTCCTCACATGGTATGCTGTTAGGACAAACATGGTATAGACTTTCTGATGACAGCATGCCAAGATGGTCACACAGAGGGCAGCATAGATGTGTGTGGGAGGGAAAGTTGGTTCCCTTGATTTTTTTAGAAAGTTGTAAAATTTGGAATCCAGGCTTTCAGAGTGCAACTATTATAAATGATGATTTATTATGATTTTACTTTTCATTGTGCTCTGTATAAGTTTGTGTGTTTGCTGAGACTGTGTGTTGCTGTGATTGTTGGTCAGGTCAAGTGTTTGTTTGACTGGATGAGTTCTGCTCATCTAATTGTTACTGAAAACATGCAGACATTAACTTTCATTGAGATTAACTTGATCTTTACATAGAGCTAATCAAGTTAGTAAAGGCTTTTGTTATTTCACTGCCATTTCTTTAATCCCATTTTGTAATGATTCACCCTCATGCTGAGTCAGAGAAGACTCGTTGTTGTTGGCACTGATTGTATTTTTCCTGTCTTTTGTATTGTTTCTTTGTTTTTTACTTATATTCGTCCTTCGTATTTTGTTTTAAGAATGAACAGCACTTCCATTGAAATTGTTTTGAATTTATTTCATAAATAAATTGCCTGACAGAAATTGAGACATTGGTGAAAAAAAATTTACCTCAGCTGGAATAAGCTCCCCAGTCCGAGCAGCCCTCTCAGCTTCTCCAATCAGGACACGTAGAGCAGCATCTGCCGCCTCTTGTTTACCCTGCTTTTTGTTGGACGCACACACTGGAGGGAACCAGCGTCCACCCAGCTTAGCCTGGTAAGTGAACCTAAAGGAGGGGCAGACAGAAAAGATGTAGACGGAGACATAAGCATGTTTTTTGTTTACAGAACAA